>CAWUFW010007457.1:600000-1007374 GCA_963921515.1 Calotriton arnoldi | reverse complement strand
ACGACCGAGCCGCACGGAAAACAGCAATCCGGCCGGAAAAACACGCGAATCGAACCGACCGACACGCGCCCGGAACAAATCCGACCGAAACGTACACGCGAACACCAAACCGCAAAGTACGATGCAAGGCGCGAAAAACACGACCGAGTCGGATGGAGGACGAGCCGTACGACCGACACGCATACAAAACCGAGCCGAAGTAACACAAAACACCGCGACCGACGCATACGCAGCATAGAAAACTGCACAAACACAGCGTGAACGAAACGGAGAACACCGTACGAGACAAATGCAGGGTCCGACTCGGTCACAAGAACGTTTCCAACATGCACAGACAGTACAAAGGAAAAATCGCAAAAAAAAAGGCCAAACAAGCAATTACAAAGCCAATAAATACTGGGGGTGGGGACAGAGAACAAAGACACACCCACAACTCCACCCATATAAAGGACTCAAATCACAACCATGATCCTTTGCAAATGCCATTCCACTGCCAGCACCCAAGAGACAGCAACCACACACCCACAGCTCATCCCTCACACAAGCCACACACCATCAGCACACCAACAAATACCTACCTCACATACACCCAGCAAAACACACACTCACACACCCTCACCTGCACACCAACACACACATCACTCACCGTCACCACCCATCACCATGCCCCCAAGAAGAATCACAAGTTCCTAGATTGTGAATTGGAAGTCATGGTAGACGAGATCCTCAGGGTAGAGCCACAGCTGTTTGGCACACTGGTCCAACAGACCCCCATCTCCCAGAAAACCAAGATGTGGGAGAGGATCATCAACAGGGTGAACGCACAATCACCATGTCTGCGCACAAAGACCGACATCCAGAACAGGTGGTATGACGTGCGCAGGAGGGTACGGGACCTGCTCAAGAAAGACTACCTCCTGAGCCAATACACCGGCAGTGGCCCTCCTGCCAAGCCAGTATACCTCAGGCCCTGGGAGGAGAAGGTGCGGGCCATCCTTCCGCCAGTGAGCGTATATGGACTAGAGAACATCCCAGAGCCTGGTGAGTACACAACAAATGTACACAATATTCTGCCACAATACACACACACATCACTGTCAAGGGGAGAGTCAAACCATGCACTCATAGCAATTACACAGCAACCAGAACAGAATCATCCCAAAATGTGTATGTCAGTCAGATAAACACAACACATGCCATCAAAAAGTTACATTCAACCGTGCCATCACATGTACAAACACAACTACAACTACAGCTAGGCAGTGGCACAAATTGAACTAACAAACACATCCAGACATGTAGCCAACACAACAACACCAACACACAGTGAAGACCACTGAAAGGAAGGAATTCTGTGTATGCTGGCCAAGTCAGTGTAGCCAATAGCATCATGGGAGTCGTAGTCACACATATTGCCCCCCACAACTGTCCCATCAACACCACCATGAACCATGCGCACATCACAGGGAGTGGAGAAGGACTCACAAGATGGCTGACACTGGCAACTGCTGTGGGGAGCACAAGGCCCTGCTGGGAACTGTGCACCAACAAACAGCAGGACACCACTGACTGACATCCTGAGAGACAACTTCCACTCCCTGCAATGCAAGCACGTTCCATGGTGGGATATCTGGCTGGCTGGGTGGGAAGGAGGACTTGCAGCACTGACCATAGTCACAAGCACCTCCCCTCACACCCCCCTCAACACAAACTCCACAGAACCCACCTGGTAGAATGCAATGCCTCCCATCCTAACTCAAGATCCCACAAAGAACCACCACCCTGGGTTATGTTGTGTGAAGCACAGGGACACTCTTGGGACTTTTAGCCAAACAACTGCCAGGACAACACTCCCAGCCATCCTGTCAGCACAGCCAGCCCACCCCACAGGGAAGCAGAGTCAAAGGAAGGAAGCATGGGCATGCTGGGAAGGGGGTGGAGGCAATAGCATGATGGGAGTGGTAGTCACAGATATTGCTCAGCCTCACAACTGGCCCATCAACACCACCCTGAACCATGCTCACATCACAGGGTGTGGAGAGGACACACAAGATGGCTGACACTGGCTACTGCTGTGGGGAGCACAAGGGCATGCTGGGAACTGCACACCAACCAACAGCAGGACACCACTGTCAGCCATCTTGCCATTGCCCTCACACCCACACACACTGAACTCCCCACAAAAGCAAGTAAGTATGGGAATGCTGGCAAGTGGGGTGGAGGCAATAGCATGATGGGATCCACAGTCACAGACATAGCTCACCCCCACAACCTTCCCATCAACACCACCCTGAACCATGCTCACATCCCAGGGAGTGGAGAAGGACTCACAAGATGGCTGACACTGGCTACTGCTGTGGGGAGCACAAGGCCCTGCTGGGAACTGTGCACCAACAAACAGCAGGACACCACTGACTGACATCCTGAGAGACAACTTCCACTCCCTGCAATGCAAGCACGTACCATGGTGGGATATCTGGCTGGCTGGGTGGGAAGGAGGACTTGCAGCACTGACCATAGTCACAAGCACCTCCCCTCACACCCCCTCACCACAAACTCCACAGAACCCACCTGGTAGAATGCAATGCCTCCCATCCTAACTCAAGATCCCACAAAGAACCACCACCCTGGGTTATGTTGTGTGAAGCACAGGGACACTCTTGGGACTTTTAGCCAAACAACTGCCAGGACAACACTCCCAGCCATCCTGTCAGCACAGCCAGCCCACCCCACAGGGAAGCAGAGTCAAAAGGAAGGAAGCATGGGCATGCTGGGAAGGGGGTTGGAGGCAATAGCATGATGGGAGTCGTAGTCACAGCTCTACATCCCCCACCACATGGCCCAGCAAGCTCACACTCACGCATGCACATCCCACAGAGAGTGGAAAGGCCCATCAAAGATGTCTGACACTGTTGCTGTGTCGTGGGGAGCACAAGGGCATGCTGGGAACTGCACACCAACCAACAGCAGGACACCACTGTCAGCCATCTTGCCATTGCTCTCACACCCACGCACACTGAACTCCCCACAAAAGCAAGTAAGTATGGGAATGCTGGGAAGTGGGGTGGAGGCAATAGCATGATGGGAGTGGCAGTCACAGATATTGGTCACCCCCACAACTGTCCCATCAACACCACCCTGAACCATGCTCACATCACAGGGAGTGGAGAAGGACACACAAGATGGCTGACACTGGCTACTGCTGCGGGGAGCACAAGGCCCTGCTGGGAACTGTGCACCAACAAACAGCAGGACACCACTGACTGACATCCTGAGAGACAACTTCCACTCCCTGCAATGCAAGCACAGTCCATGGTGGGATAACTGACTGGCTGGGTGGGAAGGAGGGCCGGCTGTCAACCAAATACAACCAATGCAGACCATGTTCACACCCCAACAAATACATAGAAATGCCCAAATAATGCAGGACAATGTGCCACACCAAAATCAACCCCTGACTGTGATGACTTAGGACAATGCAATGTACAGGCCCGCACCCAGAGGCACAGTCACAACTGTCAGGTGTGTCAACCATTGATGCCTGCAGAAACATAACATACATTGTGTGTGTCTCCCAAAAACAGGTGATGATGGGGACACAGCAGCAGACGCTGAGGAGTCCCAGTCCCAGGCTCAAGAGGATGCGGAGCTCACTGGTGTCGTACAGCCTCTGCCCTCCTCGGACGAAGAAGACCAACCTGGCACATCCGGTGCAAGTCTACATGCAGCACCAGCAGGACCACCAGCTGCAGCACCAGCAGGACCACCATCTGCACCCCTGCACCCACCCCTCCAACGACTGTCACCACAAATACCATCCCTGCCGACATGGACAGAACAAGGAGCAACACCAGCACAGGGACCCTGGACCAACCTGGGGCCATGGACACCACCACCACCACCAACCCCCAAGGTGGACCAGGGTCATCTGTGCGTGCCACTGCACGCACTGGACATGTCAGCAGGGGTGGTGGGAGGGGTGGGAGACAGAGGTCGCTGCTTGCAGAGGTTGCTGGTGTGCATGATGACCCACAACTGGTACGCATAGCTGATGCGTACCAGTCCAGCACCGGAGACCTCAGGCAGGTAGTGGGGCTCCTCAGAGACATGAAACAGCAGCAGGCTGCCCATCATGCCCGCTTGGACTCTCACATGTCCCACGTGGAGTTACACATGTCCCGCGTGGACTCACACATGTCCCGCGTGGAGTCCAAGTGGGATGCACTGCATGAGATGACGGTGGTGCACAGGGACATTTTACAATGCCTCCGCCAGATGAACAGCAACCAGTCCACACCTCCCTGTGTGCCAACAACATCTGGTGCTGAACAAACTGCAACTGCCACAGGGAGGGAGGATGACTCTGGCGGAGAGTCCCCTGCACCGCAGCAGCCTGTACTTGAGGGGCCCCCCAAGAAGAGGGGTCGTCCGAGGAGGGGCAAGTGAGAGGCCGATGGCCAAGCGCAACTCCCAGGAAGCCTGAACCTGTTCTGGATGTTCACCTTTGTGCACAGACTGTTCACCCTGTTGACGGCAACACTACTCCCACACATTGCATGGGGAGTACAAGTTGGACCAATGTCTCAGACAACTGTGGCCCCGATACTGGGGATTTTGTCTACCAGGACTTTCAATTCACCTAGGAACTTCTGATTGCAAGATTTATGTACAGCACTACCCATCCTATGCACTATTCACACAAATGTATCACAATAAACACACTAATACACCATACTTGCCTCTGTTGTGATTCCAACGTGGGTGCTGTTATGGGGATGATGAACTGCAAAATTACACTGTGTATGCGAACTGCAACAGCAAGTACAACACAGGCATGTGAGTAAAGGCAATGTGACACATATGAGGGAGACACACCACCAGGGCTACACAACACATACACACCTAGGCCATCTGACTCATTGCCTACACTGATGTTGCCAGGGAAGACGGTGCAATGCACAGACACCACACCCATTCCCAGTTGTTGTCAAGTAGCCCACAGGTGCAGTAAGAAAATGGCAGTCAAATGTGTGACCACAGACAACGCACATCACAAAGTGAAGCACAGGTTTATTACACAGTTGCAACATGTCGTAACCACTACAGATGCAAGGTAATCCCACCTGGCAGCGGGCACACAGTCAACAACTGTAGACGGAAGGAAGTCCATGGGTGTGGTGCACATCACCTGTAGGGACACAACAGCTACCACCATGGAAGTGCAATCACGTCGTCGGTGGACACAGTTGACCAAACGAATCTGAAAGTACCCTGTGAAGGACAGAAATGACACACAGTCAAAAGCAATGGAGAACAGGACAGAACAGCAAAACTCATGCACAATACATGTTACAAGATACCCACCCAGAACCAAGTTAGCATGTCAACACTGTTGGGGAGTACAGCCCACCTGTAAGCACACATCGCAACACACATCCAGTCAAGTAGCCCATGGACACACTCCAACAGCAGCAGAGCACCACCTACACATATCATGCCAACTCACATCATTGACATGACACCTCAGGATACTCACATTCAGCTAAAGAAGTTGGTGATGAGCTGTGTGCGGACATCACCCTCATCATCATCATCATCATCACTGGCATCGTGGTCCAGGCCAGGATCCTCCACAGGTGGCGGATGTTGGTCATTGTCATCCTGGATGAGAGGCAACTCCTTCCGCACTGCCAGGTTGTGGAGCATGCAGCAGACGATGATAATCTTGCACACTTTCGCAGGGGCATATGGGAGGGACCCTCCGGTCTTGTCCAGGCAGCGGAAGCGGCTCTTCAGGAGACCAAATGTCCGCTCAATCACTCTCCTGGTCTGACCATGTGCCTCATTGTAGCGCATCTGGGCTGGTGTCACAGGGTTCCTGAGGGGTGTCAGCAACCACGGCATGTTGGGGTATCCCGAGTCACCTACGGACAGACAAGTGCACATTAGCTGAGTTGGAAAAGTGGGCGGAATACTACAGATCAGATCACACACAATGGCACAAAGTCAGTACACACCGACAAGCCAGGCACGCTGGTTCTGCATCTGTGCCATCATCCTGGGGATGCGACTACTCCTCATCACAAAGGCATTGTGTGCTGAACCAGGGAAACGGGCACACACGTGTGTGATGGTCATATCTGCAAGACACACCACCAGTGCATTGACCGAGTGGTAGTGCTTGCGGTTCCTGTAGGCCTGCTCCGGGGCCTGTGGTGGTACCAAAGCCACATGTGTCCCATCAATGGAGCCAATGACATGCAGCATCCTCCCCAGGGCATAGAAGTCACTCTTCACGTCAGTGAGTCATCGCAGTCTAGGGAAATAGATGTACCGGTTCAGGAATAGCAACATTGCCGCCAAAACATCGTGGAGCACACGGCTCAACATGGTCTGTGACATCCCACCAGCAGTCGCCACAGTATGTTGGAAGGTACCGGTGGCAAAGAAGTGTAGGGCTGCCATCACCTTCACCTTGGGGGTCAGCGCTGTAGGGTACGGCCGGCCAGGCTGCAAATGTGGGGCCAACTGCACTGCCAAATCCTCAATCAGCTGCCTGGTGAAGCGGTACCGTCGGATGCTGTCCCGTTCCACCATCGTTGCCAGGTCTGGGAATGGTTGATGGACAGCAGGAGCCCTGCAGTGCAGAGGAGAAGTAAGCAAGATTGTCAGTCAGCCCACATATGCGGCATTAAACACACTCAATATCCCAACATACATAATTATGAGGCACAACTACATGAAGTGTGCAGTTCCGTAAGGACATGTATGGTACATACATGGCCAACATCTGTCATCACGGTCCAACAAGTGGCATCAATAAGTCCCAGGTTGGCCCATTGGATATCATGAGGCCGTGTCACAGTTCCCATCTCCTGCTGCCGTGTCACAATCACCCCCCACAGTGACATGTGAGGACAGATGTGCCCCAGGCATCACAGCTCAACAACAGGTACATTCCCAGGGACCCTGTATTGCCACATGGACACTGGCATTACATGGAGTATCATGTATACACCACAGCAAAACAACTATGACCCCCACAGGTAGTGGTCCCACTTGCCATGGCAGGACAGACATGGACGTCTGTGACACACACACGCACAACATCAAAGTCCATGCACACACAACGTGGATGTGGAGACTGTCTCCCATTGTGCACATGAAATCAGAGACATTGTAAACACTACATGCACACAGACTGTGGAGGACCATCACTATTGTGCCACTGGGACACCCTGGCTCAAACATACCGTCCCACATGGGACTCACGGGGTATGTGACATGACATACACATACACCACCATGAAATGTGACCATGGCATATGCACAGATATGAACAGTTGCACATCACAGTGGTCATGTACACGTAACACCCAGGATCCTGTCCCCATGAACACGTGCACAGCCTGGGGGTTGCTGCCCCCAGGTGACACCCACAGGACAACATGTACACCAACATACACACAATAGGAAATGCAGCCTTACATGCCTTATCATACAGTTTGGACAGGCTGTCGTGTTGTAGGTGTGCCCCTCACTCCCTGGGAGCTATCTGTGGCTGGCATATGTCCATCTGAGACAGGCATGGTGACATTTGCCAGTCACTTGTACAGGGATGCGTTGAACAGCAATGGACTGATCGGTGCCCCCGGCCGGCCCATTGCATTCAATGTGTGCAGGTACGCGTTGTGCCCCTGTACGCGTTGTACTGCAATGGACCGATCGGTGCCCCCGGACGGCCCATTGCATTCAATGTGTGCAGGTACGCATTGTGCCCCTGTACGCGTTGGTACGCGTTGTACCCCTGTACGCCTTGATCAGCAATGGACCGATCGGTGCCCCGGCCGGCCCATTGCATTCAATGTGTGCGGGTATGCGTTGTACCCTGTACACGTTGTACCGCAATGGACCGATCGGTGCCCCGGCCGGCCCATTGCATTCAATGTGTGCAGGTACAGCGTTGTGCCCTGTACGCGTTGTACTGCAATGGACCGATCGGTGCCCCGGACTGCCCATTGCATTCAATGTGTGCAGGTACGCATTGTGCCCCTGTACGCGTTGGTACGCGTTGTACCCCTGTACGCGTTGATCAGCAATGGACCGATCGGTGCCCCGGCCGGCCCATTGCATTCAATGTGTGCGGGTACGCGTTGTACCCCTGTACGCGTTGATCAGCAATGGACCGATCGGTGCCCCGGCCGGCCCATTGCATTCAATGTGTGCGGGTACGCGTTGTACCCCTGTACGCGTTGTACCGCAATGGACCGATCGGTGCCCCCGGCCGGCCCATTGCATTCAATGTGTGCGGGTACGCGTTGTACCCCTGTACGCGTTGTACCGCAATGGACCGATCAGTGCCCCGGCCGGCCCATTGCATTCAATGTGTGCGGGTACGCGTTGTACCCCTGTACGCGTTGTACCGCAATGGACCGATCGGTGCCTCCGGCCGGCCCATTGCATTCAATGTGTGCGGGTACGCGTTGTACCCCTGTACGCGTTGATCAGCAATGGACCGATCGGTGCGCACCCATTGACAATGGCCTAGCCTGGCAACGGACGCGTTTTCGAAATTCGAACGAGTCGGTTGCTGGAAATTCAGTTGGTCACCCACAACAATGTTGCAAAATCATGTATGTCATGAAGTTGAAGATTTGAAGGATGCCGTGGGCGTGTATTGGTGCTGCTATTCCATGGATTGGCCAGATTCAGAAGATGCAAACGACTTGGACCTATCACTTTGGACACAAGGGACAGTATCTGCCTCTCCAGCACATATATATTGCTGGCTGTTCCCCTGAGAGCTCACTTGCCTGCACTACATGCTCCAGGACGACATCTGCCACTGCACTGCTGCTGTCTCTGCCCCTCTGGACCCTGCAATGGCACGTACTGTGGAGAGAGCCCCAGCCTTCAGCCTTGAGGAGAACCAGGCCCTGCTGGACAGCCTACTTCCACAGTACAGCAAGCTGTATGGGACACCAGGGGAGCAGGTGAGTGTTCTGTGCACTGCCTTTCTGAATGTGCATTTTGTCTGACTAGCAAGGCTGAAAGTCTGCACGCCACTGGCTAGCAGGCTCACTGAGTAGTTGTCACCCCCATAGTGTGTAGTGACATGCACTGGACAGGTATGGTGCAGTGACAGTGCATTTGAACAAGGTTTTACTTCCCATGCAATGATACCATGTAGTGACATCTGGCAAAGTGTCCATGGGCAGCGTTGCACTGCCTGTGTACATCATGTGCCCCTGTGAATGAGACATGTATATACAACTGTGTCATGCACGGATATGTTGCATGTGTAGTAATGGCCTTTTCACTTTGTCATCCTGACAGGTTAATGCCCATCGGAAGCAGGAGATCTGGAAGGACATCGTCAGGGCTGTCCGGTCCGTGGGGGTCTACAAGCGCCGGATCCGCAACTGCCAGAAGAGGTGGCAGGACCTTCTGGGCTGGACCCGGAGGATTGCACGGGTCCAGCTGAAGCTGTCGCCTCCTCGCAGGAGGGGCGGAACACGGACCCTGACCCCCCACATGCTCCAGATCCTGGCGGTGGTGTTTCCAGACCTGGATGGGCAGCTGAAGGCCAGACAGCAGCAAGGAGGGGGTGAGTCAAAGACTGCACTGTGAACTCTGTATTACATGCTTTGTGCTCTCCTCTGGCCTGGTTCAACTGCCACAGTGCAGCAGTCATGTTGTCCAGGAGCCATGTCCCTCTATTGTGCACTGCCCACTCCTCATCTGATACCCAGGTGTGGCCCTTACATTCAGGGAATTGTGTCACTTGGGACTGTGTCCTTGCAGTTTGCTTCACTAAAGGTGGGGGACAGCATCTGTTTCCCTAACTCTGTTGTGGGCATCATGGGTGGGTCCATTGTTCACACAACGCCTGTGTTCGGACATGTAATCTGCATGTTGCTTTGATATGCGGTCCACTTGCTGAGCTGAGCCACCACATGTGCCTGGGGTATGTGGCACACGCCCATGCAGCGGGTGGGAACAATGTTTGGGCCCCAGGAGTGTGCAGATTACGTGTGTCACACATACATAGCCAGCTATCCACTGTCCAGGGCTCATCCCTCATTCATGTGGGGCAGGACAGTCATGCCTACTCCAGGCCATGCAATGCACTCTGTACTCCCACTCCTGTGTATCAGCTGACACATTGTGCGCAGTGATTTGACCCCTCAGGTGTCTGCCTCTGTGTCAGTGTGCTGTGGATTAGTTGCCAGGACTGCTGGGACAGTGATGTATGACTTAGCAGTCATGCCTCCGCCATGGCATGTGTCTACTTATTGGTGATCCTGCAGGGGAGTGACATGTGCTACATGCACACCATTGTGGCGATGGCTATCAGGACATGGGTGCATCATGGTGTCTGTCACTGGTATGCATCACATGCATATCCTATTTGACTCTGGGCGTCCCTTTCATCCGGAAACCTGTACTGACTCAGTGGCAAGAGTTGTGATGTGTGCATGTCCACATGCTACACCGTGTCCTCTGCACTGTCCAACTACTGTGTAGTTGGTGCATGTGTCCACACTGGGGTGTTGCTATCCAACAGACACCAGACAGATGTGTGCAAGGCCATGTGGGATGTGAGTGCCATGGTTGGCATCAGACTGACAATTGGCTTCTCCTGTTCAGTTAGGGCACTTTTATCAATGTACAACTAATGATGCCAGGGCTTGCTCTGTAATGTGCTGTGCTCACAGTGGTGTGTGCGTTTGGTGCAGGTGACTGATGTCTGTCTGTTTCCCCATTGTTTTGCAGATACATCCACGGCCACGGAAGGGGACAGCTCCACGGACCAGGAGGAGCCGGAGAGCCAGACTGGGTCAGCAGCCGAGGAGTGGTCGGAGGGACCCAGTGGCACGGAGGGCGAGGGGAGCCACACCGAGGAGTCCTCAGCACCATCCACCTCAGCTGAGGACCAGAGCAACTCGGAGGATGACTCCCTTATGGAGGCGGGTGTCAGCAGCCACCACACCCCAGCTAGTGTTGCTGTCCCCGTCACCACCAGCACCACCACCGCCCTCCCATCGGCTCCCATTCCCCAGGTCCGTGGAGGCTCCCATGTTCGGGAGCTTGTCTCCTTTGGGCCAGGCACCGCACCCCCTGCCCCTGTGTCCCCTGCTGCCCTGAGTGAGGAGTTTGTGTACCTCCTTCGCCAGCTCCATGTAGGGCAGACAGCCATGCTGAGTGTCCTCCATGCGCACACCGCTCTGTTGACTCAGCTGGTGTCGTTCATGGAGAGCATCTCATCGGGCATGTCTGACCTACAGAGGGGCAATAGGTCCATGGACTCCTCCCTGACGGCAGCAGTGTCCCTCCTCAGACAGTCCCTCACCCCTCCTGCCTCTGCTCCATCCACACTCCCCAGCACCTTTCCCGTCCCAAGCACACACACACCGGCACAGGCACACATCCAGCACACAGAAGCACACGCCACAAACAAAACGCACACGCACGCACAGTCAGGGCACTGAAACCAGACTCACAGGGGATGGGGCCCTGGAACACACACGCATCCACGAGCACTGCGCAGTCCTCAGTTGCCTCTCCCTCCAAAACACCCTCCCTTGCCTCACCTGCAACCCCAAAGACCCAGCGGCTCTTCCTCAGTGACCTCGGCCTCTTCCCCTCCGATCCAGCTGATACAGCATTCAGGGGAAGAGGAAGCCCACCCACACGGAGCAGAGTGCCCCTCGCCCCCGGACACCCTCCCCCAGGTGCAGACAGACTGAGGCCCCCACCCGCAAGTCCCCCGGAGTCATAAGAGCAAGACCCCGCCGCCGCCCTGCAGCTCAGGCACCAGGTCTCCTTCCTCCATCCCTCAGGCCCCCACTCCACAGGTGCCCCCACCACACCCTGCCCCAGGTTCCCCCACCCACAGATATACCATCCCCAAGAGGATCCGGCCTTCTCCCCTGCCACTTGCTCTCCCGGCACCACACCCCCGCTGCGCTTGTCTGTGCCACTGATGTGGTGAGGGTGTCCTCCCCCTCTGTCCAGCCCACCTTGCCTGTTCCCCATTCTCCTCCCCTGGTGGTAGGCACTGCAGTGGAGTCCACTTCCACCCTGTCTGACTTGGGCACTGCAGTGGCGGACCTGTCCACTCCATCTGCAGGGTCCACTGCAGTCGTGCCGGCACCCACAACATCTGAGTCATGCCCCCAGTTGTGCCGGCACACACCATGTCAGACACCTCCACTGCAGTTGTCAGTGGCTCTCCAGCACCCACCACCCCTTCCCTGCTTCCTCCTGGTGAGCCCTGATCCTGTCCCTGCGGTACCTGGCCTGCCCCCGGTTGCCCCTCCTAGTGGATTGTCCCTGGTTTTGTGCAGGCATGCGTAGGGTGACATCTGCCACTGTCACCCAGTTTGGACTTTGACAATGGACTGGCCATTGGCCTTTGTGTTTTTCTGGACTTTGTTTTCATTCCACACATATGCTGAATAAAGCAACTTTCTGTTCTCTAGTGCTTATGCTTCTGATGTACATGTTGTTGATGATGCTAAACATGCCCTTGCTGCAGTGATGGTGATATTTGGTCTCATGATGATGAAGTGTTACTGTGCAGGAAACCATGTGGTCCAGGGGGAATGTGTCCTATCCTGTGGTGTATCCATGTCATCCATAGCAGCATCTGAGGGTGTCATGTGTTCAGTATTTGGCAATGGGATTTCCTACTTAGATTAGCTATTTCACATCTGTGGCTTCCACCCCTGCACATCTGTTGTGCCTGCCATTGTTCAATTCGTCTACTTCCCTGACCGTGTGGCCATCTCCACTGGACATGCAGGTTTGGGCATCAATGGGGAAGGACTCATCCGTGTAGTCAGTGCAACATTGCTATACAAGTGTGTTGGATCTGTGCTGATGATTCCGTTGGCACTTCCATGACCAGGCTGATGTGACGGGAGCCCTCATTTGGTGCTAATTGTTGATTGTGTGACCAAGTGCTCAGCTGACATGATGGGGCCCTACTGAGGCAACATATGGCACAGCTCTCCTCACACAGGAGTGGAGTCCCCTCATGGCAGTGTGTACTCCTGTGACATTGCCTGCGCCCAAGGTGTGTGTTGTATGTGCATGTCTGTGTGTTCACTTCCGTTTAGCTGTGCATGCTGTGATCCCTAGTGTTGTACCTGTTTGTGATGCTTGCTGAGTTGACCTATGTTCCCCCAAAGTCTTCTCCCTGGGTTCTCTGTGATGTGGGTGCATGGCACATTACTGGTCATCAGGGTGTCACCCATAGGTGTGTTTGCTGTCAGGGCTGAGTTTGTGTGCAGACGCAGATGGGTCACAGTCAGGTTTCCCCTTGGCACTTGTTGTTTGCCCCTGTCATGTGATTTCCAGTTTGTGTTATCTTTCAGTGATTGTGACACGTTGTGTGTGTGACTGCTGGCACTCCTCAGGGTCCGGGCTGCAATGTTGTTTGTTGTCTATGTGTGTTCTTTGTGGGTGACCTTGGCTTCTTCATTGGTGTGTGACTGTGGCTGGGATCCCATTGGTTGGTGTGGTATTGCCGTCATGTCCATGTACAGCGTAGTGTGCAGTGTGTCAGACATTCAGGAGTCTTGTTGAGTGGCCATGTGTGATGTGTTTCTGCACCTTGGTTCCCACCCACCACCCTGGAATAGTCATGGGTGCATGTGCAATGTCACCAGTGCATGTGTGCTTCACTGCTGCACATTGTTGGAGGTCGAGGGGTGTGGTGTTGAGTGTGTGCAGATTAGAGTTGTTGCCCGGCTAGGCCCCTGCCTCCATGTTGGCCTTGGCTTACTGGCCATGCTGATTGATTTGTGCTTGTGTAGGTGTGATGGTAGTTTGTTGCTCAGGACACATGACTGTGGTTCACAGTGTGAACGACATTTAGCTTTGTCATCACAGTGGGATTGTAATGCAGCCCAGGGTCACCACATTGTGGGGGCCCTGGGGGTAGTGCTGTGGTGTGTCTGTGTCTTGCTGTGTCAGTTGCTGTTCCTACGTGCCTGTGTGACATGTGTGATTTGTGCTCCCTCTCATCTGACAATGCCTGCTTGCCCACATAGGGGATTTGGATCCATGAGTTACCTTTGTGTGGCACTGTATGCACATCTGTATGATTGGTATTCAGGTCTCCTCATGTGTTGTGTGGTTGCCTGGGGACACTGGCACCCCCTCACCTGTTGTGTATGATGTGTAGTGTGGGTCTGCCTGTTTGTGCATCTGCACCACTGCATTGGCATATCTTGGGTGTGCCATTGGCTGTATGTAGTTTGGTGGGTTTCCCCTGCTGTCCCTGGGACTCCTAGGTCATCGGTCAGCACAATGATCATGGTTTGTGTGTCCCATTGCTGCCATGGTATGGTATCTGTTCACCTCACATCTGCAGTCTCCACAGGGTATCTGCATTTGTGTGCCCATTGGTGCAAATATGTGGGTCTGCATTCTGATGGTCACTTCTGTCATTGTGTCATTGATGAATGTTGACAGTGTCAGCCCCCATGGGTGTTGTTTGTCTGCACATGGCCAAAGGTATGTCTTATTTGCACTGCAGTATTTGGCTCACCCAATTTATGTTGCAATGGGACACATACACTACTTTGCCACTGATGTGTTTTTTGTTCTGTGACCAGGAATCATCCATGCAGTTTGGCAGTTGCAGCTCTTTCTTTGTCAACACTTACCTTTTGGTCACTGTGGTGATGGGGCGTTAGACCCCATTGCCACAATGTTCAGAATGTGCTTCAGCTATGGACCCCACACAGACCTTTTGGTCACTGTGATGATGGGGGTTTAGACCCCATTGCCACAATGTTCAAAATGTGCTTCAGCTATGGACCCCACACTTACATTTTGGTCACTGTGGTGATGGGGTGTTAGACCCCATTGCCACAATGTTCAGAATGTGCTTCAGCTATGGACCCCACACTTACCTTTTGGTCACTGTGATGATGGGGTTTAGACCCCATTGCCACAATGTTCAAAATGTGCTTCAGCTATGGACCCCACACTTACATTTTGGTCACTGTGGTGATGGGGCGTTAGACCCCATTGCCACAATGTTCAGAATGTGCTTCAGCTATGGACCCCACACTTACCTTTTGGTCACTGTGATGATGGGGGTTTGGACCCCATTGCCACAATGATCATGGCCTGCTTGCATTGTGGGGGCCACACACATATATGTGTGGCACATGTGCTAGGGGGTCACATTGTATGTTCAAAGTCATGTTCAGTGTTGTAGGCATTTGACACAGTCTACACACGCTTGTCATGGTGTTGGGGCGATGTCTTTTTCTTGCATTCCCTAGGTTGTGGTGTGCTGGTTGTGTCATGCATTGTCCATCCTATGAGTGGGGGTGGTAGTGGTGGTAGGCATCCAGCCCCCGGGTGAGGGTGGTAGTAGTGGTAGGCATCCAGCCCCCCTGGGTGAGGGTGGTAGTAGTGGTAGGCATCCAGCCCCCTGGGTGAGGGTGGTAGTAGTGGTAGGCATCCAGCCCCCTGGCTAAGGGTGGTAGTGGTGGTAGGCATCCAGCCCCCCTGGCTAAGGGTGGTAGTAGTGGTAGGCATCCAGCCCCCCTGGGTGAGGGTGGTAGTAGTGGTAGGCATCCAGCCCCCTGGCTAAGGGTGGTAGTGGTGGTAGGCATCCAGCCCCCCTGGCTAAGGGTGGTAGTAGTGGTAGGCATCCAGCCCCCCTGGGTGAGGGTGGTAGTAGTGGTAGGCATCCAGCCCCCCTGGCTAAGGGTGGTAGTAGTGGTAGGCATCCAGCCCCCCTGGGTGAGGGTGGTAGTAGTGGTAGGCATCTGGCACCCCCATGGCTAAGGGTGGTAGTAGTGGTAGGCATCCAGCCCCCCCTGGCTAAGGGTGGTAGTGGTGGTAGGCATCCAGCCCCCCCTGGCTAAGGGTGGTAGTAGTGGTAGGCATCCAGCCCCCCCTGGGTGAGGGTGGTAGTAGTGGTAGGCATCCAGTCCCCTCTGGCTAAGGGTGGTAGTAGTGGTAGGCATCCAGCCCCCCCTGGGTGAGGGTGGTAGTAGTGGTAGGCATCTGGCACCCCCATGGCTAAGGGTGGTAGTAGTGGTAGGCATCCAGCCCCCCCTGGGTGAGGGTGGTAGTAGTGGTAGGCATCCAGCCCCCCCTGGGTGAGGGTGGTAGTAGGGGTAGGCATCCAGCCCCCCCTGGGTGAGGGTGGTAGTAGTGGTAGGCATCCAGCCCCCCCTGGCTAAGGGTGGTAGTAGTGGTAGGCATCCAGCCCCCCCTGGGTGAGGGTGGTAGTAGTGGTAGGCATCTGGCACCCCCATGGCTAAGGGTGGTAGTGGTGGTAGGCATCCAGCCCCCCTGGCTAAGGGTGGTAGTAGTGGTAGGCATCCAGCCCCCCTGGGTGAGGGTGGTAGTAGTGGTAGGCATCCAGCCCCCTGGCTAAGGGAGGTAGTAGTGGTAGGCATCCAGCCCCCCTGGGTGAGGGTGGTAGTAGTGGTAGGCATCCAGCCCCCTGGGTGAGGGTGGTAGTAGTGGTAGGCATGCAGCCCCCCTGGGTGAGGGTGGTAGTAGTGGTAGGCATCCAGCCCCCTGGCTAAGGGTGGTAGTGGTGGTAGGCATCCAGCCCCCTGGCTAAGGGTGGTAGTAGTGGTAGGCATCCAGCCCCCCTGGGTGAGGGTGGTAGTAGTGGTAGGCATCCAGCCCCCTGGGTGAGGGTGGTAGTTGTGGTAGGCATCCAGCCCCCTGGGTGAGGGTGGTAGTAGTGGTAGGCATCCAGCCCCCCTGGGTGAGGGTGGTAGTAGTGGTTGGCATCCAGCCCCCTGGCTAAGGGTGGTAGTAGTGGTAGGCATCCAGCCCCCCTGGCTAAGGGTGGTAGTAGTGGTAGGCATCCAGCCCCCTGGGTGAGGGTGGTAGTAGTGGTAGGCATCCAGCCCCCTGGGTGAGGGTGGTAGTAGTGGTAGGCATCCAGCCCCCCTGGGTGAGGGTGGTAGTAGTGGTAGGCATCCAGCCCCCTGGCTAAGGGTGGTAGTGGTGGTAGGCATCCAGCCCCCTGGCTGAGGGTGGTAGTAGTGGTAGGCATCCAGCCCCCCCTGGGTGAGGGTGGTAGTAGTGGTAGGCATCCAGCCCCCCCTGGGTGAGGGTGGTAGTAGTGGTAGGCATCTGGCACCCTCATGGCTAAGGGTGGTAGTGGTGGTGGGCATCTGGCACCACCCTGGCTAAGGGTGGTAGTAGTGGTAGGCATCCAGCCCCCCCTGGGTGAGGGTGGTAGTAGTGGTGGGCATCCAGCCCCCCTGGGTGAGGGTGGTAGTAGTGGTAGGCATCCAGCCCCCTGGGTGAGGGTGGTAGTAGTGGTAGGCATCCAGCCCCCCTGTGTGAGGGTGGTAGTAGTGGTAGGCATCTGGCACCCCCATGGCTAAGGGTGGTAGTGGTGGTGGGCATCTGGCACCACCCTGGCTAAGGGTGGTAGTGGTGGTGGGCATCTGGCACCACCCTGGCTAAGGGTGGTAGTAGTGGTAGGCATCCAGCCCCTGGGTAGGGGTGGTGGTGCGCATTCAGGCCCCTGTGTGCATATGTGGCATTGGTGATGGGCATCCCGCCCCTATGGTGCTGCTGTTGCTGGTGTAAGTATATTCTGCATCCCTCTGTGTGTGTGTGATGTGTCGTGTACGTGTTGCATGTGTTTTGTGGTTGGTGTCTGACTTACCTTCTGCTCCGTACGCGTCCGTGCCTGTTCCGGTAGTAAATGTAGAATATTGGTATGATCGGGACGAAGGGATTCATGGGTAGGTTCGTGTCGTTCGTCCTTCTCGTTGCTTCGCGTCGTCCTCGTCGCTGGCGTGTTCGTCTCGTAGCCGTGTATTGTGTTGTGGCGCGAATCGGAGCTTATGTGCGCCTCTCCCGGATGCTTTGACGTGCCGTGCGTAGCGACGGGTTCGGCGCGTACGGGAAGCGCATCGTACTTGGTCGGCCGGACGGAGCTGCATTTTCCCTTCCGTGCGACTCGATTCTGCCTTTCCGGATTCGCCTCGGTCGGAGTACAGGACCTGGATTGGGTGAGTACGGCTCGGCCGGATTCTGTGCTGTTGTGCGCATCGTACTTACTCGTTCGGTCTGCTGTACGGATCGGTCGGGAAACAGGCATTTGCATGGCTTTTTTCCCGACCAAATGGTATTGGGTGCCCCTCCGACCGAGATCGGAATCGGCCCGTTTATGTCCTCTTTTGGCTAAATTATTCAGCAAAGCAATTGTATCATTGACACATGCTTCCTTCGTTTTTGATGCCACCAGTAGGTCATCAATGTACTGAACCATCACTGACTTTTCTGGCATTTTTAAATCTTCCAAGGATTTCTTTAAAATCTGATTAAAGATCGAGGGGCTTTCTGTGAACCCCTGAGGAATTCGGCACCATGCCAAAATACGCTCTCCGAACCTGAACGCAAATAATGGCTGGCTATCTGGATGCAATGGAATAGAGAAAAATGCATGGCATAAATCAATCACTGTGTACCATTCTGCTTCACGCGGAATCTGGTATAGAATCACAGCAGGGTTCGGTACTATTGGGCAACAAGGCACAACAATTTTGTTTACCTTCCTCAAATCCTGTACAATTCTATATGTTCCGTTTGGCTTTTTCAGTCCCATTATTGGCGAATTACATGGACTGCTCATGATTTCTTTTAGAATCCCTTGTTCAATCATTTTATTTATTACTGGCGTTAGTCTTTCAATTATTTCTGGTGTCAATTTATACTGGGGCGTATTTGGGTAACTCGTTCCCTCTTTTACGGAGATTCTAACAGGGTCTACTCCTTTCATTAACCCTATATCTTCTCCTGTAAAATCCCACACTTCCTCTTCCACTGTCTCTTTTAGTTCAATTGGGATTTTCTCTGCATCAAATACAGGAAACAAATCATTTACTTCTAGTTCTAAATTTACCATTGTCATTTTATACAGTACATCTTCATCTGGGGTCTGAAATGCAATTCCATCTGGAGTACAATAGATAGTGCAATTCATTTTGCACAATAGATCGCGTCCTAATAGGTTCACAGGACTGCAATCACACACCACAAATCGGTGCATTTCACTAAATGGACCAATCTTTACCTCCACTAATTTAGTAAGAGGCGTCTTAATTTGCTGATTCGATACTCCAACTACTTGGATATGTTCACCTGAGAGAGGAAGGTTTGGAATTTCCACTGACCTGACAGTAGAACGGGTAGCTCCAGTGTCCACAAGGAATGTTACATTTGCACCATTCACTTCTCCATCCACAAATGGACCTGCTTGATCTACCTCTAGAGTTGCGCCAAGCACGCACTCTTCCCCCTCTCCTAGGCACCGTCAGAGGCTTTCATCCGTCTCATCATCATCCTGTCGTAACCAATATTGAGAAATGTGAGCTGCACGCGGCAACTGTGTTACCTGCTCTCCTCCGTAGAATCCTGTTTCTGCACTGAATTTCTGTTGGTTAACACTCTTGGGAAGTGGTGGTTGTGGCATCTGACTCTGTGGAGTAACTACCTCACTCTGCACCTGTGGATTTAATGATTGATTTTCCGCATTAAGTTTTGGAGGAAATTTACACTCGTTTCTCCAATGCCCTAACTTTCCGCAGTTGTGGCATGGCCACTTTTTCTTTGCCTCATCTATGCTCATTTGTCCTTTTCCTTTGCCTATATTTGGTCTAAATCTAGCCTGTCCTGCTTCATTAACTGTATTATTCAATTGAGCTTCTTGCTTCTCTGCAACTTTCACCTGTGCCCACATGGCTTTCTCTTTCAATTTACGCTGTCTACTCTCAATATCATCACTGCAATACTTAGCATATCTCAAAACCTCGTCAACTGTGCTATTCTGCCAACAAATCATATGCTGCTTAATCATTTCACTTATCTCCGGTTTCAACCCATACACAAATCTATACACAAAATGACTCATATCCTTCTCATTTAGTGTCTCATAGCCACTAAACTGTTTAAAAACTAACAATAGCCTCTCATAATAAGCATGCACTGATTCTTTACTTTCCTGCGTGGTTCTGTCTATCTTTACCCAATCCGTTTCTTTAGGTGGAATCTTATTCTTCAAAAAGGTAATTACTTGGTCATACTTCCTCATCACTTCTGGTCCTGGCGCTCCTGTTTTAGCATCCCTTGGATATTCTACAGTTGGCCAATCAATAGTAATCTTACACTCTGTCCACAAATCAGCTGGTACTACTATATCAAACAATCCATCCAAGTCTATCCACAACACCTTTGAAACTTTAACAAATCTCTCCACTTGTCTGTACCATTCTACTAGCTTCTCTCTCAACTTTGGGAAATCATTTGTAAATGACAGTATATCCTGTCTAGACCATGGAACATGCACATAACTACCTCCTGGAGTTTCTCTCATCGGGTACTCCCTTACAATTGGTTCCTTATCTGTTACTGCAAAAGCCAAAGATGCTTTATCTGTTACTTTCTCATTCTTTTTTGTCCATCTACTTCTCCATCTATCCACATCACCCCATTTTCTCAGTAAAACAATTAATTCTTTTATTTGGGTCAATCGTCCTGATGTGTTCAGATTCTCTATATCTTTCTCACAAAAATCTACTCTATATGGTTTCTGCAACGTTCTCACTTTCATAAATTCTACTCCTAGTTCATTCGCTGTCTCTTCTAATTTGTCATGTAAATTTCTAGCTCTCCATGTAATACTCTTGCACAAAAACATAATCTCGTCATCCTGATAATTTTTCAATTTTTCTGTACCAATCGTTCCTAATATCAATTCTTCCATGTCTATTTTTAACCTAATTACATCTAATGGTTTTACTTCTGTCTCTTTCGTTTTTAGCGTTTTCATCCATTCATTTAATTCGTCTGGAGTTGGACCTACAGGCGTACTATTTAATTCTATCCAATTGTTACTCCTTTCTGGTGTCTCTGATGCAGACTCCGTTACCATAGGTACTCTCATTCTCATTTATCGTCAAATTAGTAGGTGGGCTTGGTCTATAGGTACTAACCAAATGGTGTGCACCTTCATTGTCCAGTCCCATCCCTTCTCTCCTTCTTTGCAAATGTGAATTCATAGGAATCACTAAAGAACGTTCATCAATTTTCTGATTCTCGAAAACTGGCATTATGGACCTATCGTTACTGGTACAGTTACAGCTTCCATATTCTTTGTTAATTCTCTTATCTTTTCAGTCAATTCTCTTGTGGTTTTTGCTAATTCGGTTGTATTGTCACTTTCTATCTCCTCATTTTGTGAAGTTTTCAATTGATCTTGTGACCTATTTATCTCATATCCTCGTTCGGGATTTTTATTCCTCCCAGTTTCCATTGGCGGTGCATTAGGTGTCACCACCGCAGAAGTCTGTTGGTATGGAGGTGGGTTTCTGTTTAAAATATCTTCCAGCAATTCATCTTCCGTCTCACTACCACCATACCCATACTTTTCAGTAACCACATGTTTCTTTTTCTCTGTACACTTTCTCTTTGCTTCTTCCTCAACTGTAAAAGCTGGAAACAAACCTCCTGTCATATTAGCATATCTCCAACGCTTTATTCTGTCCTCATGATTTACTCCCCATAACCTTCCAGGCACAAACTCATGATTCTTTAATCCTCTGAATCTCTCTCGTTCATACATCTCATCTTCCCATTCACTTAAAGCTTCAAACTGTGTCGGTCTAGGTTTAGGTTCTAACAATGCCATCTTCTCTCTCAAATTCGAAGTACAGCTACACTAAATGAACCATTCTCAGGAAAAGCCAATGCTCCATCATTCTTAGTATATTTTGTCCAATTTTCTAACCATATGCATGTATGATATCTGTACTTCAGCATCATATGCGAAGATGGTGATTTCGGCGGAGGAATTACTTGTCCCTCTCTAGTCACTACCTTTTGTCTTTCTTAAAGAAGTTCTTAACTTTCGACATCCACGACGTTTTCTCTCTACCATACTCATAATAAGACATGATTCACAATCGCTTTCTCTCCTCAAAAGATCCGCAATTCAACACTGTTCTCTATGCGTTATTCCAACCAATCCTAGCGCGACTCACACCAACACTCCAATCATAAACTTCCACGTCACTATTCTATCCGTCCAATTCTAGCGCGACTCACACCAACACTCCAATCAGAGCGGTTTCTGTCTACAGCGCACTGTCCAATCCCAGCGCGGCTTTTTGTCTACGTCAGTTCTGCTCCTGTTTCTGTATGACTAGCGCACTGTCCAATCCCAGCGCGGCTTTTCTTCTACGTCAGTTCTGCTCCTGACCCCTCCTTTACAAAATTTATCATCAATTTCTTTTTCAACAGTTCTTCGTTAGTTACAACATTTAAAACACATTTCCATTGTCTGATTCACTAAACCAAAGAAATAGCTTTGTCCATTTACACAAGAATTCTGTATTTTCCAGTAGGCAGCGCTTACCTCTACCCTACCACAGAATTTTCTTGTTTCGCCGATAAAGTAGCACTTCCCTCTACTTTACCCTTCTTTCAAGCAAGCGGTAAACCCGTTTCTCTGGGGATAAAACACATGTGGAGACTATACTGCTCCTGAGAATTAAGGCCAGAGTTTCACAAGAAAACCGGTCGCTATTTCACTCACATACCTTTTATACGGAAAATGTCCCTATCATAACACAACCTGTGTTATCACCAATATGAACTCAGACAATGCACTATTCCATGTGACTTCTCTTGCCACACGTGTTCCACTTCCTACTTCCCGGAAGCGTGAAAACTTCGTCTTACATATAACATAACGCGACTCAACATAAAGTGTTAGACATGAAATAATCAATAATCACCAAACTAATCTATAGTAACCATAACTCTGCTACCAAGAAATCTGATCCAGCGCTAACAATAAAATTCTTCTCCTATATGCTTCGGTCATCCAGGTACAACTATCCCTCCAATACACAGACTATATCCATATGACGGTGGGGCCCATAACACCGCATATACATTCACTCACTCATTTATTTCCCTGGATTTCCTCCGTCCTTAACCTAGGAGAAAAACAGTTAAACAATTCGCTGGAAGGAGACGGGATACCTCTTTTTAACACTACATAATATTTCTCATTGCTTTTAAGGTATTCCGCTCATTGGTTGATGGACCAACTAGTAGGAATCAGTTGATGGTGATTAAGACCAGCTCAATCACAATAAACCTTTTAACATTTTACATTAATCATTGAGCTAAAGAACCACTGAGTCATTTGTTTAAAGATAATAAAGTTTATATAAAGTTTAGAAGCATGAATAAGTTTTAGGTTTATTATTCAGATCATACATTTATCATCATTATAAGAATAAATTGAAATTGCAATGCATACCTATTAGATGGAAGAATAAAGTTCGTCACAGCAAGAACTCCCAAAATCTCTATCTATCTGTCCTGGAAAACAGGCCTTCTCGTTCCTTTCCCCTTCAGTATTTTAAGAATAAAAGTCTAATAGTTCTAAATGGAAAAATCTATCAAGAGGAAAAGTTCTCCAAAAGCAGCATCTTATGCTCAATTAAAAATATAAAATAGCAGCAGCAGCAGCATCAGCTCGTCAGCCATCAGCAACCGCAACTTCATCAATCTAACAGCAGCTCCATCCATCTGCAGCATCTAACCCCTCCCCACCAAGAGTAGGTCTTCTTATACTCTAATTCTAGCTTACTAAATAAAAATGTTGCATCTTTTTGGCGAGATTCTCTCTAATTGGTCCATTTGAGTCCATATACATCTTTTTATCAAACTTCCTTGTTCTAACCAGTTCTTTGTGGAATTGTCCATGCTTGCATCGTTTCCCACAGGTTCGTGACATTACTCATCCGCTTCGTCAGTCCAAATTGTATCACTTTCCGATACTTTTTAGGTTCAACCATTCTTTGTCTTTTGTTCATTTATTCTCTTCTGACTTCTCACGCTTCTTGCTGACCCGTCTTGGCACACATTTACTCAGTAAGGTCACAATAGCCTTGACCATACTTCCATCCTAGGCTCTTGGAACGATCACATGGTCTCTCTTGTTCACGGCCTTTCTCCTTTTCTATTTTCCTCTCGCGCACGCGTATTCTAGCTCATGGCGGCCATTTTATATCGCTGCTCAACAGGCCTAAGCGCAGTATTTATAAAGATAAACAAAATATAGTTAAGAATAAAGAATATAAACCCTTTCGTTTCCCTCCCGTCATTCTACGTACCCCAATTAGGTATTACCTAGCAAAAAGCAACATATAAAGCCGTCCCTTACTTACCATCGCTTTATTTTGCCACTACACATTTTGTTTTCAAAGCACAAATCATGCATTTTATTATTCTATTAGTACGCAAATATTAGGTTATGTTAGCCACGTCAACAATTATAAGTAAATTAGTTTGCACACAAAATAGCGTGTTACCTTTAACCCTTCACATGTAACATACATTGTTGGTTATTTACTTAAACAAACTTGTTTGTTAATTATTTTACGTAAATATTAGGAAGTTAAAAATTTTCTTTTACCCTGCTCCATCACTAACATAATAAAATTCGGCTATGATTATAACTCTCATACCTTTCCGCATCCAGGAACTTAGGAATGAAGGTTATCACTTCTCCGCAATCATCGCTTTTATCGTCCGAAACCCTAAAGTACGTTCTCATCGTGGTGCACAACAGCTTTATCCATACTGAAATAACCCAGTAACTCTTTCACTACTACAGCTCACACACTGGGGTACCAAGTTCCCAGAGCCGGCCAGCTTTAACTCAGGCAAATGGTTCATTTCCCCACCATTTTCATAGTCCGCGCATGCACAATGTTCATGCAGCAAAATACCGGGGGTTTAGGGGGTTCTATTTCACCAAAAAACATGGATGCCATTTTGGAACAAAGTCCTAACATAAAATAGCAATACTCTAGTTGGGAACCATCACAAATTACACAAGTTTAGATATCACAGCGCGAAATACATTTGTGATGTGTTATCAATCAAGCATAGTGGGGAAGGAAACATACTGTGAATCAATAAAAATATATAGTACAATTGAACAGTTAACACAAGAAGATGTTTTAATGAGCTGGGTGTTTTACAGCCGCTGTGGGAGGACCAAGATGGCCACCACAGTGGCGCTCACCTCCAGCTAACTCTCTTCTAATCTCTGCCACCTATTCCATACCTCTTCCTGTTGCAGCACTTCTACCTTGCCCAAGCTCTGCCTCTGCCAGCCAAAGTCCCTCCTCCCAGAGCCCCTACCCCCTAGGCCCCTCCTCTACTGTCTGTCTGGGCTCACAGGTTTGTTCACAGTCTGTGAGTGACTGTTGTTTTTAGGCAAATCGGGAATCTAAGCCCCTCATTAGACTGGGAGGAACACAGACTGCGCCTGGGCAAAATCTTTGAGAAAAGGAAGAGGGCGGCCTTCCACATCATCCGATGTGAGTATCGGGATAGCATGAGTATAGCTGAGAGTGGAAGGTGCAGACAAATCAATCAATCAATCACAGAATTTGTAGAGCGCACTACTTACCCGCGAGGGTCTCAAGGCGCTGGGGAAAAAAGGGGGGGAGGGTGCCGCTACTGGTCGAACAGCCAGGGCTTGAGTAGCCTCCTGAAGGTCAGCAGGTCTCGGGTCTGTCGTAGGCTAAGTGGAAGGGTGTTCCAGGTCTTGGCGGCGAGGTGGGAGAAGGATCTTTCACCGGTGGTTGTTCTTCGAATGCGAGGGACGGTGGCGAGGGAGAGGTCGGCGGAGCAGAGCTGGCAGTTGGGGACATAGAAGAAGAGTCGTCTGTTGAGGTAGGCTGGGCCGGTCTTGTGGAGTGCCTTGTGTGCGTGGATGAGGAGTTTGAAGGAGATTCTCCTGTCAACGGGAGCCAGTGCAGGTTCCTCAGGTGGGGGGTGATGTGGCTGTGGTGTGGTACGTCGAGGATCAGGCGTGCGGAGGCATTTTGAATGCGTTGCAGTCGCTTGATGAGCTTGGCTGGGGCTCCCGCATAGTAGGCGTTCCCATAGTCGAGTCTGCTACTGATGAGGGCCTGGGTGACTGTTCTTCTTGTATCTGTCGGGATCCACCTGTAGATCTTGCGGAGCATGCGGAGGGTGTTGAAGCAGGAGGAGGAGACTGCGTTGACTTGCTTGGCCATGGAGAGCGTTGAGTCGAGGATGACTCCCAGGTTGCGTGCGTGGTCGGTGGGTGTCGGGGCTGCCCCCAGTGTCATTGGCCACCAGGAGTCGTCCCAGGCTGAGGGGTTGGAGCCGAGGATGAGGACCTCCGTCTTGTCCGTGTTCAGCTTTAGTCGGCTGCTCTTCATCCAATCGGCGACGGCCTTCATTCCTTCGTGGAGGTTGGATTTGGTGGCGAGGGGGTCCTTGGTGAGGGAGAGGATCAGTTGAGTGTCGTCGGCATAGGAGATTATGTTGAGGTCGTGCTGTCTGGCGATGCGTGCGAGCGGGGCCATGTAGATGTTGAACAGTGTCGGGCTGAGGGATGATCCCTGGGGATGATCCCCCATGAGCGAGGGCCACAGCATACTGTGCTTTTTGTTGGTGGCTTGACATGGAGAGTAAAATGTAAGTTGTGTGTGACCACCATGTTGCTCTCACGTTGCATGAGCATAACTTACAACACATACTTTTGATTGTTCGAAGTGTGCCACAAGCTCATTGTGTGCTTCACGCTTTCTCCGGATGTAGTTGATGATTATCAGACTGTCTTCATTTAATTATTTTAGGTTTTGTTACGCATTGGGTTGTCTGATAATATACTGCTTGGCTAAACACTTACAAGGTCCCAAAGGCGAAACCTATTGGCTATGCCAATGCTTGTTTTGTTTGGGTCTCATTATGTTTTCGAAAAGTGAGTCGATTATCCATGAGCACTCCCAGATACTTGTAGCTGCTAACCACTTCCAAGTCTGTATTGCTGATTTTAAATGGCAGATGTTTCTGAGCACGACAACTTATAATCACAGCTTTTGTTTTTGAAGTATTGATTTCCATCAGGTTTTCCTTGGCGAATTGCGCCAGTTTATTGATCGCCCTTTGGAGGCCTATTTGTGTGTGGCTTAGTAGCACTATATCATTTGCATAAGATAGATGGGTGATGGGCAGAATGCCTAGGCGTGGTGGATGTGAATTCCCCTCATCTAGCTTTGGGGAGAGATCGGCCATGAAAAGGTTGAACAGGTGTGGGGCCAAGACACACCCTTGTTTTAATACGGCATTTGTAATAGATCTTCCTTTGAGCCTCTTGCCGTCAGCGATTTTGACTTAGATCCAAGTATTTGTGTATAGTAGCTGTATGGCTCTTAGTGTTGTTTCCGGGAGTCCCCACTGCCTTAGTTTATGCCACAGTAGGCCTCTGCTTACTCGATCAAACGCCGCTTTGAAATCTATGAAGCATAGGTATAAGCTCTTTTGTTGCCGTAGACTCGTGTCCGCCATTAAGCCTAGGGCAAGAAGATTGGTAGTGGTGCCAACGCCTTTGCGGAATCCCGACTGGTTCAGAGGGATTTTGTTGTTGGTCTCTGACCAGTCTAGCAGATCCAATAGAATCAGAGATGCGTAGTATTTTGCTTCTGTGTCAAGTAAGGCGATCATTCGGTGGCTGACTGGATCAGCTCGGTCCCCTCCTTTATATACTGGGTTAATTATTGACCCTCTCCAACTCTCCGGCAGGCTGTTTGTATTGCCCACCTCGTGAAAGAGACGAGACAGCGGGACGGCCGAAAAGTTAGGGTCCAGTTTATAGATTGCTTGTGGAATCCCATTTGTGCCTGGCGCCCCATCTCATCTGCCCGCTTGAATATTCTTAGCTGTTTGTTCTGCTGTATATTGTGGTAAATGTGGGTCCACTGCCATCAAGGCGTTTGGAGTACTTACTAATACTTTAGGTTTCATGACCATTGCTTGTGGTGGCTCGAACTGGAACATTTGCTTTGCTGCTTCGAATGATGTAACAGGTGAATCAGATTTGTTGATTGTGGTTGGATCAATGAGTTACTGACTTTAGCGAAGGAGTGGTTGGATTTTTCCACGGCTCCAACCCTTTTGTCGAGTGCAATGAAAAAGGTCGAGGTTATGTACGTTATCCAGGCTGGCTCAGTTACACAGGTGTTGTTTATTACCTTTGTTGATCTTGTGAGGCCGTTTACTAGTTCCCAGAAAGCTCTTCTGTTTGATCTTTTGTTGTTATGTTATGTTACTGGGCACTTATAAAGCGCACAGCTACTCCACAGAGTGTCCCGGCGCTAATTAGCATTGAATAAGATCTTGGACCATAAGGTGT
This sequence comes from Calotriton arnoldi, assembly GCA_963921515.1. NCBI lineage: Eukaryota > Metazoa > Chordata > Amphibia > Caudata > Salamandridae > Calotriton > Calotriton arnoldi. The sequence goes on along the minus strand of CAWUFW010007457.1, from coordinate 979,110 downwards.
CTATTTTGATTTTTTATCTTCCCAGATTCGTTTTTATATTGCCTCTTCAGCTTTTTTATTTGATCCCATGTGGCTTCAGGCATTGTAGTACCCCTTGTCCGTTTGATTGTTCTTCTTAGTTCTGTTCTTAGGTTTATTGCTATTTTACTCAGATGCTTGTCCTGGTTACGTCCACTGGGTCTAAGATGGTTGGTTTGCGGAGATTCCTTCAATAGTGTTGTTAGGAATATGGTCCAAGCTTCTATCAACGAGCCTTCCTGTGCGTCGAGCATTGCGATCAGTTCCTTTGCCCTCAATGAGATTTTTGGGAGGGAATTATTTGTCCATTTTAGATGCTTTAAGTTAAGTGTTGTTACTGATCCTAGGTCTGATGACGCTTTCGTGTGTCTAGGTTGTCAGCACGAGATGTTGGCCCGTGTGATCACTTTTAGTAGTGTATCTGATTGAAAATTCCTTTGTTTGTGCAAGTATTGGCAGGGTGAGGATTGTATAATCCATGATGGAACGGGCCTTAGGGCCTTGGTAGGTGCAGGTCGGGGGTTTGTCTTGTTGAGATCTTCCATTCAGTACTTGCATCCCTAGATGTTCTAAATCTACTACCAGTTTCTGACCATTTGCATCGCAGCGTTTATGTGTGGTATGATCTTGGGGTTGAACTGCCCATATTGTATTTGCTGCTATTATGTCGTCATCCTCATCCGGTGTGTGTATTAGATTTGAATTAAAATCGCCGGTTACTATTATGTCCCAAGCTGGATGCTCAATCCTTATTTCTTCTATTGCCCTGATCAGATAGTTGAATAAGGATTTTTTGATCTCTCGCATTGGATGTGCATACACATTGAAAAGAATAATGGTGCTTGCCACTTTGTTGGATCCCAGGTCCATTTTTATTATTTGGATGTCTGTCATGGTGGTGGGCATTTGGGTGGAAGCAATGTTTAATGCTGTGGAAATATAGACAGCCAGTCTGCCCTTTGGTCTGCCATATCGCTGAGGTCTTATGGCTTTTACAACATGAAGAATGTACCCTGCAACCTGAATTGGGGAGGTCAGACATGTTTCTTGAAGGTCTATTATTTCGTACTTCTTCCAGCGGTCTGGAGGTGAGTTATCCCGCAGTTCTTCTTTTGCGCCGGCTATATTCCATGATAAAAGGCTTAATGACAAGTACTGTGCTGCTTGGTTTTTCTTATGTGTCATATATGTCTTACGTCCCTTCTGGCCCCACCAGTTTCTTGGTGATTTCTCTCTTTTGACTTTGGCTTTAGCCCAATCATGCCCTGCTTACGTTTAGCACTTTGTAAAACTGAGTGAACTCGGACTGCGCCGGAATCGTCCGGCTTCGTCTTTTGCCGTTGAAGCAATGGCGAGGGGTAACATTGTTTGATGGTGACTGATAGTGTGATACCCTATGCTTCAAACTGGGATGTAGCGGTTAATATTAATGAGGCGATCTCTGCTGTCCTCCAGGTTGAGAGAGTTGTTTCATTTTGGTTATGTACCCCTTCACTGATAAACTCAATAACTAGCAAATCCGATGAGGACAAGTGATTTAGTGCTAGTATGGCTCCCAATAGGTTTAAAACATTTCCTCTATTTAGGTAATCTTGTGGCTCCTGTGACGTGTATTGCGGGGTTAGCAGGATGTGGTTATACTGGTTCCTTTGGTGCTCATTGACTTTAATATGGGATGAATGAGACGAGCGAGGAGTGGGATCTTTGTGTTGTTGATTCGGATCATTGCCCTTTGGGCTGGTGTGGCATAGGTTGACGTTTATCAGCATCGTCTCGAGGTGTTCATTATTTACTTGGTGACACCTCTGTAACACGACCTCCCGTTCTCCTCTGGATGAGTTGATGTTTTTGTCTGATGCTGAGTGACCCATTGTCATTTTTTTGTATTTCACCTGTGCTTCATTTCCCCCTTGCTCGTTTGATGGCACGGTTTTTTCTGCGTGAGATAAGGGAAATTTATATTTTCTTCACTTAGGTTGGCTTTGCTCGTGGTCGGCCGTTTCATGTCTTCCGTAGGGTTCTTTGATTCTTTTTGAGTTATCTCCATCCGAGGTCCTTCGGTCAGGTGCTTCTCTTTGGTTTGGGTTAGGTCATGCGTTCCCATCTGATCTCCTGATGAGATAGCTAGTGAATCCGACGTCATGAGATACTCATTGGAGTTTGTAGAGTCTTCCTTGGATTCTTGGTGTGTTACTGATATAATTGAGTTTTGTTTTTTGTTTTTGAAGTCAAAGATTGAAAAAAGTCTAGTCACCTGTTGCGCTGCCCTGTTGATGGACTGTTGGCTCTTTCTGGCCTTCCTGGCTCGCTTTCTCTGCCTTTTTGTTTGAGGGGGCAGATGTATTAGCTTGATCAATTTGACTATTTACTTTCTGCTGGACAAAAGGTTGATTTATGTCCACTACGGGAATAATTAAAGAGGCTGGAAGTACTCTGATAGCAGGTATATTCACTTGATCGATTTCGCCACTTGTTGGTTGCTTGATTTTGGCTCGATTTATATCGGCTGAGGGATTAACTAGAGGAGCTGGAAATTCTCCAGTAGCATTCTTTGCTGGAGCTTGCACTGATTGCTCTGACACAGGCTCATTTGAGGCATCTGGGGGAATTGTAAGTTTGCCCCTATGTGGTGTGATACTCGTCGCCATACTATGTCACGATGGGGTTTTATTAGAACGCTTACCCTCTTGCAGTACGGTTTATAGGATTGTTGGAACTTCACTGAGTTTATCGATTATTGGTCCACAAGCGTAATTGGTTGCTGGCAGCGGGATAGATGTTCTATTGTTCTTTGTTATTAATTCCGTCAATGTATCAAGTTTTGAATTTATGCCTGAAATGTATGCAGCTATAATATTTATCAGGTCAATCTGGATGTCAAGTTGGTCTGACTGCATATTTGAAACACTGGTTGAGGTTTGCAAAGTGTTTATTAGAGCGAGGTGTAGGTTTGCCAGTTCTTCCGTTCTTGAATTAGGCTTATCCTCCTGGCCCTTCGGCTGGGATGTAAGAGTTGGTTTCCCTGGGTTGCTACTGTTTGTTAAACTTTCACTACTGTGTGCTCCGATTAATTTACTTTGATGTTCATCATTTGTTTGATTTTTATGTGCCGGCTTCTTGCCGTCACTGCTTAGTCATTCCGAGGTGCTCAATATTTCAATTACTGTTTGTTGCTGGGTTTCCAGTTGACTCGTCAACTCGGTGATAGTTTGAGTACAGTCAGGGAACTTTGTGATGGTTTCCATTGCCTGGATTAAGTCCGTACTGTTTGTAATTGAGAGTGAATCGAGCCAGGAGTCCTGAAGGTTCTCTGTGTTGTTAATGGCCTTCTGTTATATCCTGGTTTCTATGTGTTCATGCTCTGCCAGTGAGTTCCTCCTAGAATGATGTAATATGGAATGTTGGGGGTCAGAGACTACAGTTGGAGAAGGGCTGAGCAGCATGCTGGCTGCTCCTGGTGGGGCTAGTCTTGAGCTGAACTACAGAACATGTAACCAACTACAATAAGAACACCATAGCGGATAACAGGAGAAAACAGAAGCTAGATAAGCGGAAGAGAGTGGAGAGATCCAGGGAGAGACAAGAAGAGCAGTGGGAGACAATAGAATTGAGAACAAAACAGATAAAGATAATCCATTACCCATCCTCCCTTCTCTATATAACCAAAGAAAAGAAAGAGACAGAAAAAAAACATTGAAAGAGGAAAAAACCATAAATGACTACCACCTACACACCCATTGGCCAGAAAGGTATGCGAGAAGCAAGTCAGAGTAGGAGGAAACAAGAAGACAGAGAAGCAGAGAAATACAAAAGATTACTCATACTACTCAATTGCATAATGAAAAAAATGAATACTAAGTTGAAAAGAGCACTGGGTTAAAGAGTTAAAAGCGAGACAAGAAGCATAAAACACCCAGTGTGCCCTAACCCATGCACTGTAGGAATGGGACTAGAACCCAAACTACACACCCAAGAGGGTAACAATTCGAATGTGCAAAGGCAAATCTCGAGTGGAGATAAATATGTTGTGCACTAAGTAGTGGGACAATAACCCACACTAGACACCTTACGTAAGGTCAAAACATGCACTAAATAGTGAAGATAAAGAAAAGCGTATGAAAATCCATGTAAGGACGCACCTCGAATGGAGTTCATGTGTTATGCACATAACAATGGGAGAAAACCCAACAAACACACCTCACGGAGAGGTCAAGAGTTGTGCATTGTAGGAGCAGGACTACCGTCCACGCAAAACACCTCGTGTACTTTGAGATAAAGCATTGTGCACTGTAACAATGGGCATAGAACCATAAAAGACATCCTGTGTAGGGTAACAAAACAAGAAACGACGACCTTGTGTGAAGGTCTGTTGACGTGCACTGTAGCAATGGAGTAGACCCATGCTTTACACCTATGTGTAGGTAAAAAAACAATGTGCACCGTAACAATGGGGAGAAACAACCCAGAGAACGCACCTCTAGTAGAGGTAAAATTGTTGTGCACTGTGGCAATAGGACTATAACCTATGCAAAACACCTCATGTGAGATAAGAGTAAACTGTGCACTGCACTGACGGGACTGTAACCTAGACTGTGCACCTTGTGTGGTGCAGTGTGTGCAAGGAAATGTGCAATAAATGCTAATTGAAGCATAAAACGTCAAGCATCGTGCCTGGTAAGAATTGTAGAAGCGGGACTACACATTAGAGCTTAAACAGAAAAATACGCTGTGTAGTTTTAACAACACAAAATGTCACTGGTGTGCCTGTCACCGCAATAGAGAGTAACAGGCGTTCAAAGAACACGAACAAGAGTCTGAAGAAACGAAACAGCTCCAGGAAACTTGCCACCTGAAATACTTTGCAGCGGATAAAATGCCCACTGAAGACCGGAGGACGCCAGGGCTTGAGGGAAACAGAGTACTTGGCAGCAGAATCCATTCCCACTGAAGATGGAAAGGTACATGGGGCATGTAAAAAACAGAGAACTCACCGCAAGAACTGAAAGTAAAGTCCGGTGTCAAGTGTCCGGTGACTTGAAAAGAAGAACTCACCGCCCAAACGTTGGAAATGTAAAGGCGAACACTTGAGAGGTAGTGTAGCAAAATCCATGCGGTATGAGCAGATTCTCACATTTTTGCGGCAAGATCCAAATGGAGTAGACCATGAGGGGAAAAAGCTGTGAATACGCAGCGACGTTCGTTGTCCTATTGAAAACAGACAAATTGAGCTTCATTGTCATGCGCTGCGTGGTTGGCAATGAGAATTTGTGGACCCATAAGAAACAGGAAAGAGTGGCTGGTGTCTCCAACCACAAGATGGCGGCACGCTCAGGAGACGCACACCGAGTGGCTCACGGCGCGCTCCTGCTGATAGGCTGATAGGCATGGCTCGCGCTGGCACGAGGAAAACGGTTGAAAGAAGGTAAGAGAACGGATTCCAACCGTTTTGTTTATTTTAATTATATTTCTTTTAAACATCCACAGCGGCAAAATCCTTAAATATGCACAGAAGTTACCAAATACCAACCGGCCAAAAGAAAACATGTTAGCATGAGAAATGGCTCTTCCCGTCATGGTGCTTGCTATAATTAAAGTACATTTTGACACGCAGATGATATTGTACACAACACAACACGGGCAGCTCTTTAATGTAGCATTTCCCCAGAATCTTTAAACATGTAGGAAAAGGTGAAAGGCTGGGAAACGGTCCTTGACCAAACAGCCTCCCCTACAAATCGATTTTTTTCCAAAGCAGACACCAAACCTTTTAAGACTGAAGAAGCAGGCAGCAAACGAAACATCTTGTAAAGCTCTCATGTGCGTAGCGTTCAAATATTCAGAGTTGACATGTACAGTGACAAAAACTGAAGTGGCTAATTTTCCTTGACTGCGCCGTTTTTGTAGATTTGTGCCATGTGAGCAAGACACTTTGGTTGGAGCACACATCCAGATAACAGTGACACCTCAGCTGGCGCACACAGTTGAAAGGCTGTTGTTCCTTACTTTCCTTAAATACACAGTTCCAGTAGATGTGGCTACATGGGAACAGGACAGCACACGCACAGTTTTTAGTAGAATTGTGCCTGGTGAGAAATATACAGCACACTTTGTTTGGCGCACACATCCAAAGTAAAGTACATGTCAAATTGTTGAACCTCTCCCATCGTGGAACACACCTCTTAATTTTCAGGGATAGGAGATCATGTACTGCTGAAGCAGTAACAACTGGAACTGGCACGCTTGAGTTGTGGGCGACCGTTGGACAGGTCACTGGTGGGGCTTGAGGTGCCAGTTAGTTACACAGAAATTCTCTCACCTTGACAGAGGCTTGCCAGGTTCATCAGCTCCTTCAAGATCAGAGATACATCACGTTTGAAAATGAAGGCCTAGACAGGTAACACACGGAGGTTCTTTGCTTCAACTCGTCGCCATAAATTTGTAGTGAGTTCCTCCTAGAATGATGTAATATGGAATGTTGGGGGTCAGAGACTACAGTTGGAGAAGGGCTGAGCAGCATGCTGGCTGCTCCTGGTGGGGCTAGTCTTGAGCTGAACTACAGAACATGTAACCAACTACAATAAAGTCTCTTGAACTACTACAACCAGCCTGGACTTAGTTACTACACCTTCTTAGTGTTGTCATTCTCTTTTTCCTGTCTTGAGGTGGAGTGGACTACATTACTGATATGCACTTGGGCATAAGCTATTATCCTGTTCTTCTCAGAGTGATTTGTTTTTGCATACACCTGCTCAGTGTCCGTTGCCGTCAACATTGAATTTGTAATGTGCTTTGGATCCTTTGCTGGTACCATTGGGCACTGATCTGCATTGTGGGTTAAGACTTCCTCCATAGAGGTGCTATACTATTCCGGCGTTAATGGTTTAGGGAGACCTACTATTTTATCAGTCATGGCATAAATGGCCTCTGTTGGATCTTTTAGAAAAGTAAATTTTCTGCTGGGGTTATTTAATTCAAAACTGAAGGTATCAGTAATAACAATGTTGCGCCGGGAGTTTGCGGTGCATTTGATGTGCTTGCCCGGGGATTTGTTTTGCCTTTTGGCTTTTGCTTTGGCCTAGGATTTTTTTGCACCAGTTGCTTCCTAATCTTCCCCGATCTCATGTTGGTGTATTCTCACTGTCTTGTTGGGCTGCTCGAGTCGCGGACCACTGTCTAATTTCCTTTATGTTTTCCTTTACAATTTCTATTGATATGATTGCTGCTTGCTGCGTGCTGCTTACTGCTTGCTATTTTGATTGCTATTTTGGTTGATTGGTCTTACCAAGACCCGAGTTAGTAGAGGTAGTCTCAGCAGGGCGAGAGCCAAGGCACGCTTGTCAGACCGCTCCTGGACGGTAGCGAAATGGTAGGCCAGCTGAGCCCGTACTAGGGCTAAGGAAAAGTGTAGTGACTTGAACCACCTTTCGCAGCCTATCTGGCCCCTGCGTTTGTTGAATAAGGCTGATGACTAAAGCTGTGGCTGAGGCAATGGCTGGGGCTAGGTAGGCAGTAACTTGGCTAGACCACACTGCACCACAACCACGACTCTCCACAGGTGTTGGTAATTGCTAGTTGAGTGGAAAGGCTGAGGGGATGAGAGTCACTGCTTCTGCTTCATCAATACTTCATGTGAAGTTGCTGCGCTTTAATAGGCTTGCGGGCAGCCACACTTAATTTAGGGCTAATCCCAGTCTTGTTGACACAGTGATCTTTCTGCGGAAGTCTGGTCTGGACTGGACTCACCCTTTTGCGTCAAGTCTCCACTCACTCCAGTCGCTCCGGTCCCGTCCTGTTCTCGTGCCCCTCTGTGCCTGTAACTTTGGCTGCGGTCGTTACAGGGAGCTCTCCCCGCAAGGAGAAAGCGAAGAAAGAAAAAAACAAGCGGGGACCATACGGCGTGTCTGCAAGCTGCACCCGAACCTAGTCGGGCCGCCTCCGCAGACTGCCTTGTCTCACACTCAGCAGCCACCTGCTAACAGTGGATGCGTTTGTTTTTTACGCCGCAGAAAATGTTTGTCTTTTCCCCCTGCGGGATTGAACCAAAGTTGGATGGCGGTTCAATGAGCCGCAGTGCAGTACTTTCCGGTGGTGAAAAATTGGGTGCTCCGCTGAACGCCGAACACCGCTTGCTCCCTCCTCCGAGCTGGCCCTGCCTCCTGATGTCTCCTAGCACCTTCGCGATGTGATCATTAGACCTACTCCTCAACAACACTCAATCTGGTTGCAACGTCTACACAACATTGGAATCCAAGGACATGCACTCCGATTGATCTTCTCTTTCCTGATTGGAAGGAGCCAGTCAGTCGGCCTGGCACCGTACATCTTGGATGCCTGCGACCTCATCTGTGGTGTTCTGCATGGATCCACCCTGAGCCAGACAAGCTTCAGCACATACATGATCCCTCTAGCCAGCATCATACACTTTTACGATATCAACATCCTCTACTACGCCATTGACATGCAACTCATTTTCTCCCTTACGGACAAGACATCCATTGCCCAGATCAAGTTCACTGCCTGCTTGATTCAAATTGCCCACTGGAGAGGGGTGTGGCCGGCAAGATAGCAGGTTAGACGAAGCCACTTAGCGCTCCGTCCGGCTACATTGATGCTTCATTGTTCCTGTTGCCCCTGGCCTGGAGCCCATCTTGCCCCAAAACTTATCGGGGCTGCCACAAAGCAACTGTCGGATCCTGACACTCAGAGGAGACAGCTGATGGCTGTTTTCTGGGTGTTGGGTTAGGCTGATATTGTCTGTCGGAGTCTGACCTTGAACACAAGATGGCGCTGGGAGAAGTGGACCCTACAATGTTTGGTGGTGGTGATGGGCTATCTCTACGGTGGATACTGCAGGGCCCAGAGGCTAAGTGGGGCCACGCCTGGACCTGAGTGGTGGCCGGTGACTGAAGGCTGTCTTTCGTTGGGCTGCGAAGAGTCGCCGCAAAGGCCCTGTAGAGTCAGTAGGAGCAAGCAGTGAACGCAGCCTGACAGAGTGCTATGTACCTGTGAGGGGGCCACTGATGAGAGGTTCTCTCTGGTTGAGGGAGGTGCTGCAGTCCTAAAAGACTGCAGCAGGACATAGCTTTCAAAGGCAGATGAGGGGGTGCCCCCTTCTGGCCCTCCACCTCCCCTCCTGCCTGGTATTCACTGGAGAGGGATCAGGCCTACCAGTGCGTGTTGGCGTCTGTGCCTACAGTGTTGGAAGAAAACTGAGATTGAGTGAAAAGGCCGTGGGGAGTTAGATATGGCACGCTGTTGGGCCCCCTTCCTGTCCCAGACTGCAGAAAGTAACTTTGTGCCTGCTATATTTGATGTTCCTGGTCTCCTGGGCACTCCCTTGACGCTGTTTACTGGTGAACCAATACACTTTTCACTGATTAACCTTGTGAGCTTGGGTCCCCTCGCCCTTCCTCTGGTCGTCACTCATGGCTAAAGGCAAAGACCTGAAACCACCCTGGCAGCGCAAAATTGACCGATATATGAAAACCGCAGGACCCCAGTCCGAGGGGCCCAGTGACCCCGTCCAAGGGGCTCAGTGACCCCTATGAGCTGCCCGACAATGCTGTGTTGCTCGAGGTGATCCAAACCTCTAAAGTGACTCTAGAATCAAGAATCAGAGAGGTGCAATTCAACGTATCCCTATCGAGACAGGATGTGCGCAATGTAGTGGAGCGAGTGACCCTAGCTGAGGTAGAATATCTGGACTTGAAGACATGGTCCATACCCTCAAACAAGGAGTCTCTGAGTTCAAGGCGATTTAGAAGGATCTCGCCTGGCGTATGGATGATGCCGAAAATAGAGCAAGGAGAAACAATCTGCGGTTTGTGGGATTCCCCTAGGGGTGGAAAAAGGCAACATGGTGGACTTTCTGTACTAGTGGCTCAGTACCACCTTTTCCACAGATAAATTCTCCACTTGCTTTGTTATTGAACAAGCACATAGAGCAATCAGTGTGAGGCCCCCACCCAAGGCACCCCCGTGGGCAGTCATCACACGCTTTCTGAATTCAAGACCGTGACATGACAAGGAAGCTAGACAGAAGGGTACTATCCGCTATGATTCTTCCACAATCATGATATTCCCAGACTACTCTAGAGAGGTACAGAAACAGATTAGAACTTGTGATGCAATTAAAGGTAAGCTACATGCACTCCAGTTACAAAACATGCTATTGCTCCCAGCAAACTTGAAAGTGATATTTCAGGACAAGACCTTCATCTTCTAAACACCAGGGAGGCATAGCACTGACTGGAGGAACGGCTCCTGCTTGAGAGACCTGGAGAGGTGTCCCTGGTGACCACACCTTAGACAGAACTGGGAGCCCGACCCAAACTTTAGAATTCAGTGAAGCGAGGAGGGGGCCCAGGGTGGGATTATGGGAGGGGAACACTGAGGAGGCGGGACACTCAAGATTAAGGTGAAGGATCTACAGACTCTGATGGAGGTGCCCCACAGCAGGTGCGCTGGACTCACTTGGCTGACTCTGACGGCGACCCGGCATACGAAAAGTATGGAGGGGAACAGACTTGTATGCTGCACAGCTTATTCTGAAACAGGTGGCAGACTGTCTGACAACCCAGCTCACTCCTAAATGTCAGAAGCTTTTAGATGGGTTCAGGTAGCAGAACTGTAAGGACAATTTAACACTTCTCTTAGTAGTCATTTCTCACATCTCCCCCGTCAGTGCTGTATGGTACAGTGCGGGTGAGCCTCCTGTGATTCCTACCTGGGGTGTTATTTTACAGTAGTTGAAGTAGTAGTTGGGTTTGGGTTTGGGAGGGTGGGATGGGCTACAGGCCTCTTTGACCTTGCTTGCTAGTGGTTCTATGTTTTGTTACGAGGTTGTACACTCGCAGCAAAGGGTGGCGGTGAGGAAGGAGTATGAGTTGGGTGTTCTGAATGTGGTTTACAGTTCTTAGAGGAGGGAGAGACAAATGCGGACGTCACCACTAAGTTAAAGATGGGCAGACACTTGGCTATAATTAAATACTTACATCAATGGCACAGGCTAGTGTCCCAGACAATGTGAAGTACTGTCACACAGTTATTCCTCAGGACTTGTTAGTCGACAAAACGTTCAAACTCGAAGCTCCATCAAGCCTGAATGCCATAATGGCGCAGAACATTTGAGTGGCCAGGCGAGGCAAAGGGTGTTGGGAAAGGAATGCGGGGAGGGAGACCTGAAAGAGAAAACAATAAACTGGTAAGTCTGAACTAGTTCTTCCCTGTACAACACCTATGTTTTGTGTCTTGGATAATAGATGATGCTGTAAGTATTCTACAAAGTAAAAACAGAACAATGATAAACATAGTATATAAATAAGTGCTATGTCATTATAGCTATGCTACTTAACATCATAGGTCTAAAATGAACTGCACAAAACACCTACCAGGTCTCGCTCTTTGGCTGTCTTGAGCTGACCTTGCAGATACGTCTGTGTGAGACCACACCAGGTATATATATAAAATATATGTATTTATTCTAAACACTCCCTACTAGTCTCATTATGAGGCTAGAGGTCAAAGCATACAATTTACAAGCAATGTATCAACAGTAAATAGCACAATATACAGTTAGCCCTAGGGGCGTACCAAACCATATACTAAGAAAGTGGTATAAGAACCACGACTTGACTAGACACAAGGCCTAGAGCCTGTAGAATCGCTGGGACCCCAAGGAACCACCCAAGGTAGTGACACAGGGGACCCACGGGGGACATGTGTAGTGTGAGAACACAGCCGCGAACTCCCGTTAGCTTCTATGGGGAAATTCGCAGTTGGAATTTTAAAGATTAAGGACACTTAGAAGAGGACTTTGAGCAAACCCCTTTAGACTTAAGGGGTTCTAGGCCCACACCCATGGGAGCACCGTAGTACTCGAGTTACCTCACCCAGGGAAGCCGGGTGCATATGTGTCAAATGGTGTCGGGCCACGTCGTCGTTTTCAATGGCGATCTGCTGCAAAGTGCTGCTGCCGTGAAGAAGAAAAGTGTCCGGAGAGATCCAAGCCTGGATCTAGGATGGGAAGAACCTGAAAGCAGAGGGGACAGAGTCTGGGTCACTAGCTAGTGACCAGGGGCACGATAGACAAATGCCCACCGATGCCGGGTGCTTCAGGTGCGAAGAGGTGAAGCTTGACTCTACAGCCATGAGGACCAGGAGGCATCAACGATAACCAGGAGCTGGATTCGAGCTGTCCCACAAAGGATGTCGAGTGCTGCAGCATTGGTGCCCGGATTGGACACAACAAGCCTTGGCACAGCAACCCACGCAGGAAGAGAAAAGATGCTTCGGTGCAGACCAGCAAGGTCTGTGGGACTGCCCAAGCGATGGAGAGTCAGGGCAGGTCTGGAGCAACCAGAAAAGCCCAATCAATTCAAAGTTGCCTTTCTTAGGGACCCACAAGTTGACGGACAAGGGATCACGAAGGGACCTCAAGCGGAATCACAAAATGGCGGCCCACGGGTCACTCGGAGTGGGTAGGCCGGCAATCTTCAGTGGATTCTCTGCTCGGGGTCTGGGCTACAAGTAACCCAAATCACAGCCTCAAAGGATGTCAAGAAACTGATGCACCTGCAAATGTGCACGGTGTCCAGGGGTTCGGGTTCCACGGTCCCCACAAGGGCTACGGGTCTCAGCTTGGCTGGGCAGCCACAGACACAAGTCTGGCCTCTGTTCCTGCTGGAGTTTCGTCCAGCAACAGGAGGCCAGACTTGTGTCTGTGGCTGCAGCATCCATTTTGTGATGTCAGGGCTCTGTTAACTTGGTACCGGGTATACAGGTGGACCCTCGTGGGTTGCCCCACAAGGGTGGAATCCTACCCCCGTTGCCAGGACTGGCAAGGGGGTAGGATTCCAAGGTGTTTGATACCTTACACGACATATTTCCATGCAGCCATTCCAAAGTTAGCATTTAACCACGAGGTTATAATGCACTTAAGAGTATATGGTATGGCTGCACCACAGACAACCCCAGAGAATAGATTCCGAAGGCTGCAGGGGGGCTCTGCTCATGCAGGGGCACCCTCTCACATAAAACTAAGCACCCTGACTGTAGATTGTTAAGGCCTGCCATAGGGGTGACTGATAGGTTTCTATGTGCTGTGATATGGAGAGATATAGTGAACCTATATCTAAGTAAGGGGTGCATGCACCACCTTACCCAGGCTGCAGTAGCAGACCTGTGGTGTCATTTTGGAGGGCTTCCCAGGGGTGGCATAATACATGCTGCAGCCCCTGGTAGGCCTCTGGGGTACCTATGCCTTAGGTAGCTAGGGTACCATATACTAGGGACTCATAAGTGTACCCCACAATCCAATCTGGAGTGTACCTAAGGTGCATGGAATCAATTTAGAGTAGAAAGCAGATAGGCTGGGGCCCTGATTAGAAGGGTCCCAGCCAGACTAGGTCAAAAACAGTGTTACATCAGAAAAAAAGTGGGGGTAACCATAAGAGGCAGATCCTACTCTCCTACACAACCCCCCCCCCCAAACACAGGGACATTAAACTAACCTTGACCAGTTGAGTCTTCATGTTCTAAGTGGAAATATCTGGAGAGTCCATCTGCATTGGCATGGTTACTCCCAGGTCTATGTTCCACTGTATAGTCCATCCCCTGTAGGGAAATGGACCACCTCAAAAGTTTGGGGTTTTCACCCTTCATCTGTTTTAGCCATAAGAGGGGCTTATGGTCTGTCTGAACAATGAAGTGAGTTCCAAATAAGTATGGCCTCAGCTTCTTCAAAGCCCAAACCACAGCAAAGGCCTCCCTCTCAATGGCTGACCAACGTTTCTCTCTGGGGGTCAGCCTTCTGCTAATAAAAGCTACTGGCTGATCCTGACCTTCATCATTCAATTGTGATAACACAGCCCCAACCCCCAACCCCCAACTCAGATGCATCTGTTTGGACAATGAATTGCTTGGAGTAGTCAGGATTTTGCAGAATGGGAGCAGTGCACATGGCCTGCTTCAGGTCATCAAATGCCTTTTGACAGCTAACTGTCCACTGAACTTTTTTTGGCATTCTTTTAGAAGTTAAGTCATTCAGGGGTGTTACAATAGATCCATACCCCTTAACAAATCTCCTATAGTACCCAGTCAGGCCCAAGAAAGCTCTGACCTGTGTTTGGGTGGTTGGAGCAACCCAGTCCGTTATGGTCTGGATTTTGCTCTTCAATGGTTGAACCTGGCATCCACCCACAAGGTGGCCCAGGTACACAACCTGACTCTGCCCTATCTGGCACTTAGTGGCCTTGATAGTTAGGCCTGCCTTCTGCAGGGCCTCTAAAACATTTCTCAGGTGGACCAGGTGATCCTCCCTGGTGGTGCTATAGACAGCAATATCATCTAGATATGATGCACTATAGGCCTCCAGACCTGTAAGGACTTTGTTCACCAACTTTTGCAAAGTGTCAGGTGCATTATTCAAACCAAAGGGCATCACCACAAATTGGTAGTGCCGACTAGGGGTAGAAAATGCTGTCTTGGCTTTTGCATCCTCAGCTAGTCTGATTTGCCAGTAGCCAGCTGTCAGGTCAAATGTGCTCAGAAACTTGGCTGAGGCCAAAGTATCTATAAGCTCATCTGCCCTGGGGATGGGATGGGCATCCGTCCTAGTGATTGCATTGAGACCCCTGTAGTCTACACAAAACCTCATCTCTCTCTTAGCACCCTGGGTGTGAGGTTTAGGCACCAAGACTACTGGACTAGCCCAAGGGCTATCTGAGGGTTCAATGACTCCCAAATCCAATATCTTTTGGACTTCAGTCCTTATGCAGTCCCTGACATGGTCAGGTTGCCTGTAGATCTTATTCTTCACAGGCAGACTGTCCCCAGTGTCCACTTCATGAGTGCACCAGGTAGTCTGACTTGGAGTCAGAGAAAACATATGTCTATACTGATTGAGCACATGTCTGCAATTAGCTTGTTGCTGGGCAGTGAGGCTGCCTGCTAAGGCTACACCATCTACTGACCCATCATCAGGGTTCTGTGAGAGCAGGTCAGGGAGTGGATCACTCTCTTCCTTCTGTCCCTCATCAGTAGCCATGAGCAAGCCCATGTCTGCCCTGTCCACATATGGTTTCAATCTGTTGACATGGAGCACCCTATGGGGGTTCCTGGGAGTTCCAAGGTCCACCAGGTAGGTAACCTCTCCCTTCTGTTCAACAATTGTATGGGGGCCACTCCATTTATCTTGGAGGGCTGCTGGGGCCACTGGCTCCAACACCCACACTTTCTGCCCTGGATGGTAAACAGTCAGCACAGCCTTTTGGTCATGCCAGGCTTTCTGTAATTCCTGGCTAGCCTCAAGGTTTTTAGTTGCCTTTTTCATATACTCGGCCATCCGGGAGCGGAGACCAAGTACATAGTCCACTATGTCCTGTTTGGGAGGTTTGAGAGGTAACTCCCATCCCTCCTTCACCAGACACAAGGGACCCCTTACAGGATGCCCAAACAGAAGTTCAAAAGGGCTGTAACCAACCCCCTTCTGTGGGACCTCCCTGTAGTCAAATAAAAGGCAGGGCAAGAGTATGTCCCATCTACGCCTAAGCTTTTCTGGGAGCCCTTTAATCATGCCCTTTAAGGTTTTGTTGAACCTTTCAACTAAACCATTGCATTGTGGGTGATAGGGTGTGGTGAACTTGTAGTTCACTCCACACTCCTTCCACATAGCAGTCAAATAACTAGACATGAATTTTGCATCTCTGTCTGATATTACCTCCTTAGGAAACCCTACTCTGGAAAAGATTCCAAGTAGGGCCCTTGCCACCACAGGAGCTGTAGTGGTCCTAAGGGGAATGGCTTCTGGGTACCTGGTGGCATGGTCCACCACCACCAAGATAAACCTGTGCCCAGAGGCTGTCTGAGGATCCATGGGACCAACTATATCAATCCCAACCCTCTCAAAGGGAACCCCCACCACAGGTAGTGGTATTAGGGGGGCCTATGTGGTACCACCTGCCTTGCCACTGGCTTGACAGGTGACACAGGAGCGACAAAACTCCTTGGTGTCTTCAGACATGTGGGGCCAATGAAAGTAAGGGACAAGTCTGTCCCAAGTCTTGTTTTGGCCCAGGTGTCCTGCTAAGGGAATATCATGGGCTAGTGTCAGCAGGAAGCCCCTAAACTTCAGAGGTATAACCAGCCTCCTGGCTGCACCAGGCTTGGGGTCTCTACCCTCTGAGTATAGGAGTCCATCATCCCAATATATTTTATGGGTGCCACTAGCATTTCCAGCAGCCTCAGCAGCAGCTTGCTGTCTGAGGGGTTCAAGAGAGGGGCAGCTCAGTTGCTCCTGGCTCAGCTCTGCCCTGGAAGGGCCCCCTGTCCCCAAGAACTCAACCTGATCAGGTTCAAGCTCATCTGGGACAGTTCCTTCTTCAGGACTAAAATCATCTCCCTTCAGGAGACTGATCTTCTTGCTGAGGCAGGGGGGAAGGCACTGCCTTAACCCCACTGCTCCTTCTCTTGGGAGGCACCTGGTCCATTGTTCCAGGATCCAGGGCCTGTTCAGTTTTGGACTTTTTGGCCTGTGACCTAGTCACAGCAAACACATGTGCAGGGATTCCTAACATTTCTGCATGGGTCCTGAACTCCACTTCAGCCCAAGCTGAAGTTTCTAAATCATTGCAAAGCAAGCATTCAACAGGGAGGTCTGCACTTACCACAACCTTCTTGAGGCCAGTTACCCCTCCCCAGGAGAAATTAACAACTGCCAAGGAATGGTCTGTCCTGACATTGCTAGCATTGGTCACTTGGCACATCTCTCCAAGTATGATTTGCTCAGGAAGCACAAGATCTTGTGTCACCATAGTGACACTTGCTCCTGTGTCCCTGAATGCCAAAGCCTCTCTTCCATTAATTAAAGGCTGCTGTCTGTATTTGCCCAGATTACTGGGACTCACAAAGGGGGACATGTCCATGCCCCCATCACAGATCAGTACAGCCTGAGTTGGAACTCTGACTAGGCCAGAGTCCACCTCAGATCCCAGGGTTAACCCTACTACACCCTTATTCTGAGTACCACCACTTGGAGCTGGACTAGGGGGAACAGTTGCCTTAGGGGCAATGGTGGCTGGAGTTGAGTCTTTGGTCTTGTTACAATCACTGGTCCAATGGGTTTTCTGTTTACAGATTTTACACCATGGTTTCTTCTGGCCTTTACCTTTGTTGGATTGGGACTCCCCACCAGATGCAGATTTTTGGGGACCTTGTGAAGACTTCTGGTCTTTACCCTTCTCCCCACCCTTATCAGAGTTTTTGGAATCTTGCTTCTTGGAGTCACCACCTTGGTTCTGAACCTTCTGCTTCACCCTGGTTCTGACCCATTTGTCTGCCTTCTTTCCCAATTCTTGGGGAGAGGTCAGATTAGAGTCCACCAGGTATTGATGCAACAGCTGATTTTGACAATTGTTAAGGATTTGCTCTCTCATGATCAAATTATACAATCCTATGAAATCACACACCTTACTGCCAAGTAACCAACCTTCCAGAGCTTTGGTAGCACAATAAACAAAGTCAACCCAGTCCTGTGTCTGTGCCTTTTGGGTATCTCTGAACTTTAACCTGTATTGTTCAGTGGTTAGGCCAAACCCTTCAATCAGTGCACTCTTCAGGACTTTGTAATCACCAGCATCCTCTTCTCTTACAATGAGGAGCTTGTCTCTTCCTTTGTCTGCAAAGGAGAGCCACAATATTGCTGCCCACTGCTCCTGAGGGACGTTCTGTACTTTACAGGCCCTATCAAGGGCAGTTATCCACTTGTGGATGTCATCCCCATTCTGATAGGGAGGGACAATCTTGTTCAGGTTCCTATGGTCATGAGTCTGCTCTCTACCTCTAGGGACACTGTGGCTGCCACCATGGGGCTCTAGCCCCAACCTTCTTGAAGCTTTCTGAAGCTCCAGGGACTCCCTGTCTAATTCCAGCTGCTCCGTTTTGAGTCTAAGCTTTGCTTCCTCATACTTGAGCAGTCTGCATTTCCTCTCATGGGAGGATTCCCTCTTATGAGAGGAAGCAGAGGACCCTACAGATGTAGCAGAGTTATTAGACTCTCTGGAAAGAGATCTAACTCTCCCTGGTACACTGTCAACTCTTCCAGGGGGGAGGAACAGAGGGCCACTGGGGCCTTCTCCCCCTCCTCTAGGAGGAATTGGTTCTTCCAGGTTAGGGTCAGTTTGCCCCTCCTGGTCAGCTCCAGAGGCCTGGTCCTGGGAGTTTTCATCCCTTGGCCTACCTTCTTCTGCTGGCCCAGCCCCTCTGCCTGTCTCTTCAGCCCCTAGGGCCTTCCTGAGATCATCTGCAAGTAGCAACTGTGCAAGATGCTGAGTGGTGGGGCTTTTCCCTGTCTTCAATTGTCTTGAGGTGCACATGGCCCTCAACTCTTGGAATGTCATCTGATCATACCTAGAGGGGTTAGAACCACTTAGTTCTGCCCTTGAAGACATGGCTAGTGTGGTGTGGTGTGTGCACCTACCTACACAAGTGTTGGCCTACTAAACTCTCTTGAGTTGTAGAAAGGGTGTGCTAAGCCCTTGGCATACAACTCTAAGTTCAGTAGAACTTACTGTAATTTTTAAGCTTGTTTTATATGTACCTTCTGGTATCTTTAGTGGTTTTCAGTTAGTCACTCAACAAGAGATTATCTGGTAAAAGAATAGCAAGCTTGAATCCCACCGCTGCCACCAATGTGAGAAGTTGGCCTGGCATATGCTGTCCACTAGTTCTAGTGGGCACCTTGCACCAGTCCAAACAACCCTTATTGATGATAGGTTTAAAGACAACCTTTATTGAAAGCTATCCTAGTGGTAGCTATGGAGAGCAGCCTTCAGGCTATGTCTTGAAGGAGTGTAAAGCAGCTTGTTTTACCAGTCTATAAGCTCTTGAGTGACCAAATTAAAGGAGAACCACACCAGGTATATATATAAAATATATGTATTTATTCTAAACACTCCCTACTAGTCTATTTATGAGGCTAGAGGTCAAAGCATACAATTTACAAGCAATGTATCAACAGTAAATAGCACAATATACAGTTAGCCCTAGGGGCGTACCAAACCATATACTAAGAAAGTGGTATAAGAACCACGACTTGACTAGACACAAGGCCTAGAGCCTGTTGAATCGCTGGGACCCCAAGGAACCACCCAAGGTAGTGACACAGGGGACCCACAGGGGACGTGTGCAGTGTGAGAACACAGCCGCGAACTCCCGTTAGCTTCTATGGGGAAAGTCGCGGTTGGAATTTTAAAGATTAAGGACACTTAGAAGAGGACTTTGATCAAACCCCTTTAGACTTAAGGGGTTCTAGTGCCCACACCCACAGGAGCACCGGAGTACTCGAGTTACCTCACCCAGGGAAGCCGGGTGCATAGGTGTCAAATGGTGTCGGGCCGCGTCGTCGTTTTCAATGGCGATCTGCTGCAAAGTGCTGCTGCCGTGAAGAAGAAAAGTGTCCGGAGAGATCCAAGCCTGGATCTAGGATGGGAAGAACCTGAAAGCAGAGGGGACAGAGTCTAGGTCACTAGCCAGTGACCAGGGGCACGATAGACGAATGCCCACCGATGCCGGGTGCTTCAGGTGCAAAGAGGTGAAGCTTGACTCTACAGCCACGAGGACCAGGAGGTGTCGATGATGACCAGGAGCTGGATTCGAGCTGTGCCACAAAAGATGTTGAGTGCTGCAGTCTTGGTGCCCAGATTGAACACAACAAGCCTTGGCAACAGCAACCCATGCAGGAAGAGAAAAGATGCTTTGGTGCAGACCAGTAAGGTTTGTGGGACTCCCCAAGCAATGGAGAGTCAGGGCAGGTCTGGAGCAACCAGAAAAGCCCAATCAATTCAAAGTTGCCCTTCTTAGGGACCCACAAGTCGACAGACAAGGGATCGCAAAGGGACCTCAAGCAGAATCACAAAATGGCAGCCCACGGGTCACTTGGAGTGGGTAGGCCAGCAATCTTCGGAGGATTGTCTGCTTGGGATCTGGGCTACAAGTAACCCAAAGCACAGCCTCAAAGGATGTCAAGAAGCTGATGCACTTGCAAATGTGCACTGTGTCCAGGGGTTCAGGTTCCACGGTCCCCACAAGGGCTACGGGTCTCAGCTTGGCTGGAAGCCTGGTTCAGCCTCTGCGGAGTCTGGGGATCCACCTCCTGTGTTGCAGATTCTTTGGAGTCCGGCAGGAGCTTTGGAGATGCAAACTGGTCAGATGCGTCTTTGGTGCCTGCCTTGCAAGGGAGTCACTCCTTGACTCCAAGGGAGATTCTTCAGTCCTCTAGTTTCGAATAGAGCATCGAAGTTCCAGGATTCTGTATCAGAGTTTCGTCCAGGTGTAATCTAAAGTCCAATAGCCAGGTGTTCCTTCTTTATACCCAAGGAAGGGGTTGGACATACTCTGGGGACTCACCTATGAGAGGGTCAGGAAAGAGGGGTGGCTACACCCATTTCCTTTGTCCAGTTTCGCACCAGAGCAGGGGCTGGTAGCCCCTGCAACCGGTTTGAACTGGGCTATGCACAGGGACACCAAATGTGCCCCCGGTGCACTAAATACACTAAAGCCTGTCTGGGAGGTGGTTACACCTCCCTGTGACAGGAAACCTATTGTCCAGGCCTCCCCTGCCGGAGTTTCGTCCAGCAGCAGGAGGCCAGACTTGTGTCTGTGGCTGCAGCATCCATTTTGTGATGCCAGGGCTCTGTTAACTTGGTACCGGGTATACCGGTGGACCCTCGTGGGTTGCCCCACAAGGGTGGAATCCTACCCCCGTCACCAGGACTGGCGAAGGGGTAGGATTCCAAGGTGTTTGACACCTTACACGACATATTTCCGTGCAGCCATTCCAAAGTTAGCATTTAACCGCGAGGTTATAATGCACTTAAGAGTATATGGTATGGCTGCACCACAGACAACCCCGGAGAATAGATTCCGAAGGCTGCAGGGGGGCTCTGCTCATGCAGGGGCACCCTCTCACATAAAACCAAGCACCCTGCCTTCAGGATTGTTAAGGCCTGCCATAGGGGTGACTGATAGGTTTCTATGTGCTGTGATATGGATAGATATAGTGAACCTATATCTATGTAAGGGGTGCATGCACCACCTTACCCAGGCTGCAGTAGCAGACCTGTGGTATCATTTTGGAGGGCTTCCCAGGGGTGGCATAATACATGCTGCAGCCCCTGGTAGGCCTCTGGGGTACCTATGCCCTAGGTACCTAGGGTACCATATACTAGGGACTCATAAGGGTACCCCAGAATCCAATCTGGAGTGTACCTAAGGTACATGGAATCAATTTAGAGTAGAAAGCAGATAGGCTGGGGCCCTGATTAGCAGGGTCCCAGCCAGACTAGGTCAAAAACAGTGTTACATCAGAAAAAAAGTGGGGGTAACCATAAGAGGCAAGATCCTACTCTCCTACAGTCTGTAAAACAGGGAAGTTTTCAGCTGAGGTAAAAATGCTTCTGCTTCCTGAGTCTGATGATTACAAGCTCTCAATAAGTAATCCACAGTTCCAAAGTGAGTCTTTACGATACATGAAAGTGTGGGACCTGCCTCGCAATGCATATACATTTTGCTGTGTCCAAGAGTTATAATGTGCCCCAAACTTCCACGGTGCAAATGTCAATTAACACATCAGAGCAAAGTGCTATATTGTGCCCAAAACTTCCATGATACAAATGTCAACTAACACATCAGAACAAGAGCTAGATTGTGGCCAAAGTTTGCACAGTACAAATGTTACTTATCAAGCGCCCAAATATAGCAACGCGCTCTTACTCCTTTAAGATGCGACCAATCTCTACAGGAAACGAAATGGAACGCTGCTGTCCAGGCGACTTTGTTCTTCCGAGTTTGCCTGTTGCACTCCAAGAAGATCTGGCCACACTCTAGACGAACGCGGGAGTTGGGATACACCAGCAACCGTATTTGCTGAAAAGCAAATAATTGCAAGCGTGCTGTGAAGGGTGGGACCGTTTTATACGCGTGCCCCTCCCAACATGGCTACTGCGCTCGTAGAGTTGGGAAATGCAGTTCCCAGAGAAGAAACAGCGATCTGATCCTGCAGGCTGTAGGATCTTATACTGTAGGACCTAAAAAACAATAACAAATACGGGCGACATGTGTCTGGGCATAAACCATACTTTAATACACCTGAAGGAGTAGGGAGCGATAGAAGTGTCTAAGATTCGTGGTGGCATGTGCTGTGTGTCTTAATACTGCCCTCACTCACAGAATTGTGTGACATGCTTCATCATAGGGCTGCTACCAAACACCGCCACGCAGCCAACACCTGGGGTGGAGCAATAGGGTAGGGGAAGACAAACACAACATAAAAGAGAAACAATAATGTCTAAAGTGACTGGGATCACCGGAAGTGAAAGTGCAGTGTAGATTAAAACTAGCTCAGAGGTGTCGCTGTGCCTATACTTTATTCCTGGACCCTCTGGCAAGGATTAAAAACATGAAGGATGGTGGGGATTGGGAGATGTAATGTGCTCCTTACACCCCTCCTTACTGCCAGTTCGTCAACATGTTTCGGCCGTGTGTTTGCGCCCCTCGTTCGGCGTCACGTCGGCCTTCCTCAGGACTCTGCCAGTCCCAGAATCAATATGTGTGTACCTCTCACCTTGAATTACAAGATAAGAGGGTATCAGAACCACTAGTCCTGGCTCCTAGGTATCCCCTCAACAGTACTCAGTTGATATACAAATTTCACCTTAACAATGTTAAAACTGGCGAGAGGCAAGGAGAGACCCGCAGTAGTCACACTTTCATCAAGGCTCTCGAGAGCAGATGAGCAGTCCTAAGGAGGAGCACTCACCTTGATGAAAGTGTGACTACAGGGGGTCTCTACTTGCCTCTCGCCAGTTTTACCATTGTTAAGGTGAAACTCGTACATCAACCTAGTACTGTTGAGGGGATACCTCGGAGCCAGGACTAGTGGTTCCGATACCCTCATATCTCGTAATTCAAGGTGAGAGGTACACACATATTAATTCTGGGACGGCAGAATATGTTTTGCCAATGTGCAACATTCCGTCCATCATCTTGTGTGTTTTGCTGTTCGCCCTATGTGGGAAGGGTATGCCCAGACGTGGGTCCAGTGCTCACTACGCCACTGGAGTCAAGCTATCCTGGCTGATGACGGCTGATAGCCAGATACCGGTCCTAGGATGCTTGATTCCGGTCCAGGGAAGACATGGCTTGGCAGTTCGGGCTGGACTGTTCCCATGAGACACAGGGTCAAGACTGATTTGCATATGGCCATGTCTGAACTGGGGTGGCGTGGTGAGCAAAATAACGATGGATTAAACCCAGATCTGTGACTGGGGGTGAATGTTTTGCCAATGTGCAACATTCCGTCCATCATCTTGTGTGTTTTGCTGTTCGCCCTATGTGGGAAGGGTATGCCCAGACGTGGGTCCCGTGCTCACTACGCCACTGGAGTCAAGCTATCCTGGCTGATGACGGCTGATAGCCAGAAACCGGTCCTAGGATGCTTGATTCCGGTCCAGGGAAGACATGGCTTGGCAGTTCGGGCTGGACTGTTCCCATGAGACACAGGGTCAAGACTGATTTGCATATGGCCATGTCTGAACTGGGGTGGCGTGGTGAGCAAAATAACGATTGATTAAACCCAGATCTGTGACTGGGGGTGAATGTTTTGCCAATGTGCAACATTCCGTCCATCATCTTGTGTGTTTTGCTGTTCGCCCTATGTGGGAAGGGTATGCCCAGACGTGGGTCCCGTGCTCACTACGGCACTGGAGTCAAGCTATCCTGGCTGATGACGGCTGATAGCCAGAAACCGGTCCTAGGATGCTTGATTCCGGTCCAGGGAAGACATGGCTTGGCAGTTCGGGCTGGACTGTTCCCATGAGACACTGGGTCAAGACTGATTTGCATATGGCCATGTCTGAACTGGGGTGGCGTGGTGAGCAAAATAACGATGGATTAAACCCAGATCTGTGACTGGGGGTGAATGTTTTGCCAATGTGCAACATTCCGTCCATCATCTTGTGTGTTTTGCTGTTCGCCCTATGTGGGAAGGGTATGCCCAGACGTGGGTCCCGTGCTCACTACGCCACTGGAGTCAAGCTATCCTGGCTGATGACGGCTGATAGCCAGAAAACGGTCCTAGGATGCTTGATTCCGGTCCAGGGAAGACATGGCTTGGCAGTTCGGGCTGGACTGTTCCCATGAGACACAGGGTCAAGACTGATTTGCATATGGCCATGTCTGAACTGGGGTGGCGTGGTGAGCAAAATAACGATGGATTAAACCCAGATCTGTGACTGGGGGTGAATGTTTTGCCAATGTGCAACATTCCGTCCATCATTTTGTGTGTTTTGCTGTTCGTCCTATGTGGGAAGGGTATGCCCAGACGTGGGTCCCGTGCTCACTACGCCACTGGAGTCATGCTATCCTGGCTGATGACGGCTGATAGCCAGAAACCGGTCCTAGGATGCTTGATTCCGGTCCAGGGAAGACATGGCTTGGCAGTTCGGGCTGGACTGTTCCCATGAGACACAGGGTCAAGACTGATTTGCATATGGCCATGTCTGAACTGGGGTCACGTGGTGAGCAAAATAACGATGGATTAAACCCAGATCTGTGACTGGGGGTGAATGTTTTGCCAATGTGCAACATTCCGTCCATCATCTTGTGTGTTTTGCTGTTCGCCCTATGTGGGAAGGGTATGCCCAGACGTGGGTCCCGTGCTCACTACGCCACTGGAGTCAAGCTATCCTGGCTGATGACGGCTGATAGCCAGAAACCGGTCCTAGGATGCTTGATTCCGGTCCAGGGAAGACATGGCTTGGCAGTTCGGGCTGGACTGTTCCCATGAGACACAGGGTCAAGACTGATTTGCATATGGCCATGTCTGAACTGGGGTGGCGTGGTGAGCAAAATAACGATGGATTAAACCCAGATCTCTGACTGGGGGTGAATGTTTTGCCAATGTGCAACATTCCGTCCATCATCTTGTGTGTTTTGCTGTTCGCCCTATGTGGGAAGGGCATGCCCAGACGTGGGTCCCGTGCTCACTACGCCACTGGAGTCAAGCTATCCTGGCTGATGACGGCTGATAGCCAGAAACCGGTCCTAGGATGCTTGATTCCGGTCCAGGGAAGACATGGCTTGGCAGTTCGGGCTGGACTGTTCCCATGAGACACAGGGTCAAGATTGATTTGCATATGGCCATGTCTGAACTGGGGTGGCGTGGTGAGCAAAATAACGATGGATTAAACCCAGATCTGTGACTGGGGGTGAATGTTTTGCCAATGTGCAACATTCCGTCCATCATCTTGTGTGTTTTGCTGTTCGCCCTATGTGGGAAGGGTATGCCCAGACGTGGGTCCCGTGCTCACTACGCCACTAGAGTCAAGCTATCCTGGCTGATGACGGCTGATAGCCAGAAACCGGTCCTAGGATGCTTGATTCCGGTCCAGGGAAGACATGGCTTGGCAGTTCGGGCTGGACTGTTCCCATGAGACACAGGGTCAAGACTGATTTGCATATGGCCATGTCTGAACTGGGGTGGCGTGGTGAGCAAAATAACGATGGATTAAACCCAGATCTGTGACTGGGGGTGAATGTTTTGCCAATGTGCAACATTCCGTCCATCATCTTGTGTGTTTTGCTGTTCGCCCTATGTGGGAAGGGTATGCCCAGACGTGGGTCCCGTGCTCACTACGCCACTGGAGTCAAGCTATCCTGGCTGATGACGGCTGATAGCCAGAAACCGGTCCTAGGATGCTTGATTCCGGTCCAGGGAAGACATGGCTTGGCAGTTCGGGCTGGACTGTTCCCATGAGACACAGGGTCAAGACTGATTTGCATTTGGCCATGTCTGAACTGGGGTGGGTGGTGAGCAAAATAACGATGGATTAAACCCAGATCTGTGACTGGGGGTGAATGTTTTGCCAATGTGCAACATTCCGTCCATCATCTTGTGTGTTTTGCTGTTCGCCCTATGTGGGAAGGGTATGCCCAGACGTGGGTCCCGTGCTCACTACGCCACTGGAGTCAAGCTATCCTGGCTGATGACGGCTGATAGCCAGAAACCGGTCCTAGGATGCTTGATTCCGGTCCAGGGAAGACATGGCTTGGCAGTTCGGGCTGGACTGTTCCCATGAGACACAGGGTCAAGACTGATTTGCATATGGCCATGTCTGAACTGGGGTGGCGTGGTGAGCAAAATAACGATGGATTAAACCCAGATCTGTGACTGGGGGTGAATGTTTTGCCAATGTGCAACATTCCGTCCATCATCTTGTGTGTTTTGCGTAGTCCTATATTCTCACTCTAGCTCCCGGTGGCGTGCCCTTTCTCTCTCGAGCATCAGCTCACGCCTCTCTTCTTTGCGCCGTCTGGCTTGCCTCTTTTGCTTTGCGCTATGCTCTGCTTTCGTTAGCCTGGCTTCCCTTTCAAATTCGCTCTCTGTTTCTTCCCCAGTTAGCTGGGCACCACCTGTAAACCTCACCCTCATCATCGGTTCCTGAAGGACTGGAGCGCCCATCATCTCTCGAGCTCGCTGAGTCAATATCGAGAACCACCACAAACTGTCCTGTTACTCGTTTACGCTTAACTGAATCAGTAGGAATGTGCATTTTACCTGCCTTTTAGGTGTCACATGTCGAATACTGTGTACAGGGAGTCAAGCTTTTTGGGAACTTCCCTAGGTACTTGGGCTGCGCTGGTGGTGTCTGTGCTTGCTTGCTTTTAGATTTCTCGGGTTTGGACCTAAGTGGCTTCAATGGAGAATCCATAGCGATTCTAGTAATTTGGATAAAACAACTGAACTGATGTTTAGTAGTTTGGTTTGTCTAATCATAAGGGTATTGGTATGTGGTGGACTCTTACAAATTACATACTAGGAACTTAGGGGTCCATTACGATGTCGGGCGGAAGCAGCACCGCCGTGCTGGCGGATGCAAAAACCGCCACCTCCCGTCCGCCAGCAAAGGGCCGCACGGCCGCCGAATTAGGATGTGAAAAAGAAGGCAAACCCCGCCCGCAAGCCCGCGACGCCGCCCGCCATCAAAGTGCGCCCGACCACGTAGCGGCGCGAGCCAATGGAGACACACCGTCCGACGAAATGACGTACCGCCCGGCGTACAAATTACGATGTCAGAACCAAACAGCCTCAAGGGCAAAGATACACCGCACGAGAAACCAAGGCGGTAAACCGACTGTGCAGTACGGGGATCGAAAAGGCGGCCCACCCAGACATGAACCCTGCACTCCAGGCCATCCCCATGCTCTACCTGATGCACCACCTAGGACTGAACGCGCAACGACGATGCAGGTAGGCAGACACACAACAAGGGCACGCAAACACTGCACATAATGCAAGGGCGGAAAAAATGTACATGGCCCCCCCAGGCACCCCTGTGTGGACAGGACACATCCACTACTGTATCCACACATGTCCCACCTGTCAAAACAACACAACTCGCAACATCCTGGGCACCCACAACCCGGGACCAGGACGAGACGTCCCCGTCACGGCACAGCAGCGTAGCGGCGATGACGCAGGTACACATGCGCACAATGCAGAGGCCAACGACAGCGCCACGCATGGACTGCACACAAACACCACAGAGTCACAACTACACACCACACACACCAGCATCACCCTGAAGGCACATGTTGCGTGGCCCCCCTGCATCACCCATGACCCCAACCGACAACTCACAGTTGTCAACGTGACGTCACACAAGTGTCCCGAACAGGGGAGTAATGTGATGGCACAATAGGACACACCCTTGTGTGGAAAACATGGAGAAGCACACGGCGGCTGCTACATGACAGCGCACAATCTCGACAATGTCCGGAAAAGGCACGCCAGTCTCAACAAGAAATACCTATCCCATCCTGCTCGCAACAACAACACATGCAATGTGCAAAATAGGAAAATCATGCTGCCTGAGAACAGGTGTGCCCAATACCACACCCACACAGAAGCTGGAACGTACAGCGCCAACGGAGTGTCCCTCCCACACACGGGAGAGCAGATAGCACTGAATGGCCTTCCATTCCTACTCCCAAATAACAGTGCAAAAAATCATGCAGGAGAATGGAGCCATTGTACCAATAAGATGCTAAACAGAGCCATGCAGAGTAAAACGTCCACTGGCAGATAGCGCACAACATGAAAGACAGATAACACCACAAAATACAACGATACCACTCCTACATGTGGACCAAATGCAAGTAATCCGGAAAGAGACAGACACCACTGGCCTCGACTATTCATAGAAGCATGTGGGATGAGGGACTGTGTCCTTCGCCCAAGCCATACCTGAAGTCCTGCCGCCATACATCCATACCAGAATTCCCAGCATCGTCGGAGGCTGCACTCTGCTGACTGCTCAGGCACCCGGAGCACCCAATCACATCACCCCGTAGCAATATAGCTGTTGCACCAGTGAACCTCAACTACGCCGGACAGATCAAGGTGTACAGTGACAGCTTGCTACAGATAGTGGGCTGTACAAATCTGGCAATGCTGAATGTAAGTTACAGAGTAACTTACCGCGTTGCAATGTTCAGCTGCGTCATCCCCGTCTTCTACTGTCGGAGGTGTCCGTTCTACTGGCCTGTGGATTTATGTCTCTCCAACCCGGCATGTCCAAAGGCGGACCTGGTACACCTGTTTGCACCCCTGGACCACCACAACAGGATCTGTTCAGTAAATGGGGGCATGGCATTTGTGGCTGCAATCGGGGATATACTGCAATGGGACCAGTGTGCCTCCACACGACGTCTCCTGGCACACAGTTTCATCGAATGCCATCCAACATGTCCCATCAGGATCCTCCAAGGGACAACCTACGAAGAACACGCTGCAACCCACAATCCGCTTCATTGGATGACATCCATGTCTACCAGCAATGGGATGGATGCCCTGCTGGAAGGTGTCGCATACACGTCAACTTGTCAATTCATGGGACCCCGACTCAATGCCCCCAACTGAACATTGATGTACAACACCGTACCCATGCTTGGCATTCGCACGGAGTGGGCAGTTAGCTGGACAAGAACTACACCATATAAGCTGCGACTAAAACCTTACCATCAACTCCACCGCCATGACATCTGACATTTCCGGGACATGCACCCTGTCCCTCACCAAATCTGTGTCTCTGCATGAACAGGGGGAGGCAGAGGTCTGGGACATGTGTACAGTAACCACATGGCCAATACAGCATGAACAACTATGCCATAATATGAATCCTGCGCATCTGGACACATGCACCTGTCAGTGCACACCCATCTGTCTGCTGCAGTACGTGAGAACTGTCACCTCACCTTTGTCTGCACATCCGTGCCAGGACTCTTGCATGGACAACAAATGCAACCCACCACAACATGGGCCTAGTCACAGTGTCATGCTCAGTAGCCACCACATAGCAACAACTGGTGAGACGCTGCTGCATGCAGGTAGGCACATGCCCTGAAGTCACCCCTGACGCCAGTGTGTCGGAGTCACTATTGTACCAAACCGGTACCATGGAACTGAGATGAACTGTCCCTATGATGTCAAGCTGCCTGGTAGGCCAAATTAATATTGTCTGTGTCAAAGCCCAGAGACCATCAGTAAGTAGCAAATGTACCCTAGCATAACAAGGGCAAGGCAGTTGTAACCCTGAAGCCACCATTCCCCAGTCAACAACTAATTACATCTACCTGTACCCCCTTTCGTATGTGTAATCATGCTAAGTATATCCTCCACATGCATTTTGCTGCCAGTAGTGTCCACTATACTGCATCAGAGGAAGTAAGTCCAAATACATGCCTCGAAGCCAATATGTGACTCTGTGGAATTATTCTCAGAAGACAAGTACGAATGAGAGAGGATGAGAGTGTGTGAAGTACACGAGAGTCGTGAGATGAACATGTAGTCCAGTGACATTGGATGTCAATGCATATGATCTGCCGCCACAGTGGTCCTAGTGCAATCCTACAGCTCGTGGGCCTTTCATTGTCAGACCCTGACGTGGCCCAACAGATCATCACAGTAGCACTGACGGGCTGGTCACTCCAAAGCACAGTCCCACATATGAGTATAATTACCTTCACAGTCGGACATCACACTCATCAAGCAAACGTAGGGCCCACGGAAGAAGCATGCAACAGCAAGGCATGACATAACCCACACAGGATACCAGTGTGGGTGTGCAGGTCCGCACAGTGAGTACGAACTGCTTAAACCCACATACATGCCCAATTGAACCAGGCACATACCCGACAGTCACAAACCCTGCAGACGCACAATGGTCAAAACATATTAAGTAGGAGCCATCCAGAACTGCAGGGACACACCCACACACTGCACACTGTGCAACTTACAATACACACATGCGCCCACATTCACAGACCTGAACACGGATACAAACACCCACCATGCCCCTGGGTAACACATGTGTGCAATCGACATTGCCAGAGTGCACACACACATACCAACGCTACCCCAAAGTCACATACATCACACCACACACACCTACACCTCCCAAATGCACACCTTGAAAGTAAGCCATGTGTCCAGGCTCAATGTCCATCACGAGATTAACATACACCTACACTGCTGGCCAGCCAGAAGGTAAGCTCACACATACCCGCACACTATGCACATGCTACCTGTCATCCTGTGGCCAGACACACACCCCGTGCTGTGCCTGCACGCAAACATGACCCGTATACATTCCCCATTAAATACCAGCAAATACATGCAGACGATCCGTGGCACTAAAATTCTTATTCATCACACACACAAGTAGCAGAGTCCGAAAGAAGTGAAGTCACAGCCACGTGTAAAACACATCTGGATGTGAGACCAGACATTGCAATAGTTGAGGTACCATACAAGGCATGTGCCTCAATGAACCATGCACACACAGCAACAACTGCAATCAGCAACTACACAGACACAACCGACTACAGGTACAACAGCAATCAGTCACAGATTACATAGACAGGCGGCAACACAGTTCAACACCAGGGACAGTGGCCAGTCCGATGTGCAGAGTAGTGATACGAAAAGCTGCGCATGCATTGTGTGTGAGTGTACCCTGCCATGGCCAGCAACACCACCATGGCAGTCACAATAGCCATTACAGCCACCACTGTGTCACAGGTAGTTGTGTGAGGGTGCCTACCATTCAAACAGGATGCCAGACCGATTCGTTGCTGCCCGTGTGCTACGGGACAGTAAGTGGTTCGCCCCTGGGAGAGGAGCACAACTGTGGAAGACACACATGTGGCATGTGAAGCAGGAGGGCTGCTTGGCCCAGGTGAATTGGTGGCACGGGTGGGTGCACTCATGCAGTGTTGAAACAGACTGTGTGGGGAGGATCCCGGAGGGGTACAATTCCACTGTGGTGGGAATTAGGAAAGCCTACCTGTCTGGGGATGAATGTGAACTCGTGTGGGCACAACAGGCGGGCAGACGATCAATGCTGCATCAGGTGAAGGCGTTAGCCCTCCCTCTGGGGACATGCTGGATACTGCTGTGCATCTGCCCGGCCCCTGCCAAGGCACTCACATCCCATTTCCCCCAGGTGTATCCCCCACATTGTCCACCTGCCCAGGCTACCCAGGGCACGGGAGGGAAGTGGAGCTTGGTGGGTGGGAGGTCATGGCGAAGTTCTCCTGGTCACATCTCGCAGGCAACACATTCGCAGTGTGCAGCAGGGCACAAGTCCGAAATGAGAAGTGGGGGGACGCTGACGTCACGACAGGGAGTGACGACACGAAATGTGGCTTGCACCATCAGACTCATTGCCGCCCCTCGCTCACCCCTTACATGCGACTGCATCAGAGACACCAGCGCGTGAGCAGCAGCTCCAAACCCGCCCCAGAGAGTCCAAACAGTGAATGTGTGGCTCCACTTGCTCCAGTCATCGAGCTCACGGTAAAACAAGTGTGGGGACGCCGTCCACCCACGTGGTAGCCCGACTCGAGCCCTGGACTGTGCAGGCAAAGTGTCCTATTGGACTTGCTAAATGTGTGAGTTGCATGACACACGTTGGCGGGGGAGGGCTCGGAGGGCCGTCACCCTGCGGCCCATATCTCACTATCTGGGTCCCTTGTTAATGGCAGCGGATGTAATGACCATGCACGCAGGGGTGGGCCTACCTGTCGACTGGGATGGTGTTTGCGGCTGTCCCGCCAGGGCCGCTACGGCTACTGTGTGTTGCATGTGGTGTATCCGGACTCTGGAGACTGTCATGCATTGTCACTGTTGTCCAGGGCCAGGGTCGGGGTACCACGCGGGTGGACGGCGTCCCACCACTCATCCCACCGCGAGCACGGTGCTTGGAGCAAATCGAGCCACACATCCACTCTTTGGCCTCTCTGGGGCGAGATCGGAGCTGCTGGTGCACGCGCTGGCTTCTCTGATGCAATAGCATATATTGGCTGTGCGAGGGGGGGCAATGAGACTGACGGTGCATGCCACCTTTCGTGATGTCACTCACTGTCGTGACGTCAGCGTCACCCCACTTGTATTTGTCAGTGGCACATTTGTTGTGCACAGAGCACAACACCCGGACTGTGTCACCCTGCGACCATAGCCACTAATCGCTGTGTGCACACTCACTGTCCTGATAGTGGAAAGGATGACCACTACGTAAGTAGGCCAAGGACATACCTGCATGGAGCGGAATGGGACACCACTCACACAGACTGCTACATGACAGTCCACAATGGTCATGTGCCCATGCCTTCCACCTGTCGTTCGCACGAGCACAACTCCTGTTGCACAGTGTTCCGGATGTGTAAGTACCAGGAATATGAGCTGAGGCATCGCACACATATGTCCGGACGTAATCAGAGTAGGCACAGTGCCTCAAACATACATGTGAATTGCCACTCCAGCCTACTACAGGTCGTTGCCGAGGGCTACGACTCTGGATGCATTGACATTGCAGAGTGCTCTAATTACATCTTGGACCCCAGGAATCGCATATGCATGTCAGATGCACCCAGCACAGAGTACACTTTCAACCCACTGCATCACACAGCAGACATCACATTCCCAGATTATGGGTAGGCTGTGGACACATGCTGCCTCTCACACCAAAAGACACCATCTCACTATGCTGTACACTTGCCTGCTACTGCTGCCCCTACACACGTGCATCCGGCACAGGCTGTGTGACTGTCAAGATGCAGACCACCAGTGGTGACATGCATCGCCGTGACAACCTGACAATACGAGGGGGCATCCCCCGATTCGTCTCCGCCACGTAGTCGCTCATCCGGCAGACTACATCACACCCTTTGTGGAGTTGGCTGCACTGTCGGTTACACATACACAGAGGCATCAACTTGGATGCAATGGCTCATCACAAGGCCTTGGGCTGGAGGACTTCCAACTGCAGGGATGGTACACAAGAGGGTTGGAATATCACTCATACACTTCTCATCACCCACATCCAGCAATCACAGTGGCATGATACTAACCCATCCAATATACTCAGGGTTGTGTAACAGCGCCAAGAAGTACTCGGACATGTCATCACAGCATGTGTACAGCACACGTTAATGCATGCTGGTGGGAGTGTGTACACAGTACCTGTCCATCCCATTCACATGCAGGATGCCAGCACATCGAGCAATGTGTAGTCTGCCCAGATCTACTGTCCATTGTCAGGTAAAACAACACATAGTACACAAGGCAACACATCTTTGTTGGTGGACTCACTGTGTCCAAAACTGCACAGCCCTCAACGTACTCGTCCTGTGAATGGCTCACCCCACAATGGAGGTCACATTCAGTGCCATTATCTCTCACACATATCCCTATCACGAGGCCTGGGGTGTAGAATCGACAGGGCTGAGGATGCGCATTTCCGGAGCGTTGTGAACTGAAGACACATGTAACCCACTGTACAGTCAGTGTTGTTTCCTTCTGGTATTGGGCGGTCAATGTGCAGCCCAGGTCTGCTGAGACTGAGAAGGCCAGCAGGGCCCCAGCCAGCCATTCACACAAGCAATGACTGCCCTGAGTCCTGCATTGCCAAGTGGGCTGCAGTACGCGCAACGTAATTCGTTTTATTTATTTCAATGTCTACTTACCTGTATTCATCCTTAATCCATAGTTTACTACCCCCACCCTGCCCCTCCCCCGCCCCACGTCACCGCCCGATCGGCACTCCTACCACCGACCGCGCCTGGGTGTGTGCCATACTCACCCTGCCTCGGAAGCTGTGTCAGGCACGGCAGCTAGGTGTATCGCCGTGGTGT
The DNA here is from genome assembly GCA_963921515.1 of Calotriton arnoldi. Taxonomy (NCBI): domain Eukaryota; kingdom Metazoa; phylum Chordata; class Amphibia; order Caudata; family Salamandridae; genus Calotriton; species Calotriton arnoldi. The sequence continues at coordinate 944,844 of CAWUFW010007457.1, read as the reverse complement.
TGCCGCTCCACACATATGCATTCTGGATTGATCATCATGCCTTTCAAGCAATTGTGGCCTAAATCCCCATGTGCATGCTCATGGAAATAGTTGGTGTCAGTGGTCATTGCCATTGGTAAGGGGACCTGTGTAGGAGTATTGTAGCTGTGCTGTCCCTACTTGTCAGCTATACTGTGTTACCATAGTTTTGTCATTGATTCTGGTTTTGTGTATGTGGAAATGCCATTGACATGTGTCCACTTCCATCTGTCCTAGGAGGAGACCAAACATACATCGCCCCTACCAATTGCTGTCAGACATGGAGGATGTGTATTGTATTGTATTGTAATTGCATTTATATAGCGCTTACTACCCCTGACGAGGCGTCGAAGCGCTTTTTCGGCGAGTAGCACGCTACTCCGGGACCCATAGAGGATTAGTGTTGAATTAGTATAGTGAAACATGCAAGTACATTTTAAGTGATGGATAGGTTAGGCAGTTATTTGGATTTGGAATGATAGCAGAAGGATAGAGGAGGAAAAAAAGCTTTGTATTTATATAGCGCTGGTTACCCCTGATGGGGTGTTGAAGCATGCTACTCTGGAAGCCCATCAAGGATTAGTGGTGAATTAATATGGTGAAAATATGAAAGTAGTTTCAGTGGTGGATATTAGTCAGTTATTTGGAGTGAGAAGGATAGCGGAGGGATAAAAGGGAAGAAAGGTTTGCATTCATATAGCACTTGTTACCCCTGATGAGTGTTGAAGCGCTTTTCTGGCGAGTAGCACGCCACTCCGGAATCCATTAAGGATTAGTGTTGAACATTAGTCTAGTAAAAAATGAAGTAACTTTGATTAGTGGACATGTTATTCAGTTATTTGGGTAGAGAAGGGTAGGTGGCGGGATAGAAGAGGGAAAGAGGTTTGTATTTATATAGCGCTTGCTACCCCTGATGGGGTTTTGAAGCGCAAGTAGCACGCTACTCTGGAACCCAGAAGTATTAGTGTTGAATTATTATGGTGAAACATGAAAGTAATTTTAGTGGTGGATATGTTAGTCAGTTATTTGGATTGAGAAGGGTTGGGGAGGGTAGAAAGGGAAAAAGGTTTGCATTTATATAGCGCTTGTAACCCTGATGGGGTGTTGAGACGCTTTATTGGCGAGTAGCACGCTACTCTGGAACCCATAAAGGATTAGTGGTGAATTAGTATAGTTGAAAATTGAATATGTTAGACTGTTAATTCTGATTGAAAAGGATAGTGGAGGGATAAAAGAGTGAAGGATTTTTTTAAATTTTTTTTTATAGGTCTTAGCAGTAGGAGGGGAGAAGGGGGTTTGAGGGGAGGAGTCAGGGAAGAGTTTAGAAAGGTTTGTTTTAGGGCATCGGTATAGTAAAAGAGGTGTCCGATGATGCAAGGAGGGTAGAGTAGGCGAGAGTCTAGAAAGGGTTATTTTGGTGGTCATAGTAGTGGTATGGGGTTTGGGATAAATGAGTGTGGATGTAGAGGATATATTGATAGATGTATAGGATGAGAGATAGAGTAGTGCATTGGAAAGAGTAGTAGAAAGAAGTTTGAGATGAGTCAGAAGGTTGGGCTAGAAGATATATTGAGAGAAGTCTAGGCTGAGAAATAGGGTAGTGCCTTGGAAATGCTAAATAAGAAGAAAGTGATAAATATATAGTTCCATAAGTACATTGAAAGTATATAGATACATAAAGGAGGTAAGTATATGTAGATTAAAGACATTGATAGAGGCACAGGATGAGAAATAGGGTAGTGCATTGGATATGCTTTTTCAGGAGAAAAGTAACAGAGACACAGATCCAAGTACATGGAAGGTACATAGATGCACAATGGAAGTAAGTACATGTAGACCAAAGATGATTTTTATTTATTTATTTATAACAACATAATTATTCTACATATTTATACAAAGCAATACACAAAGATGGGTACATGTCTATAGTGAAAACAAATGCTTATATACAGAGGGTTATGCTGTAAATTTCTGTTTGCGTATGGTGCTTATGTGGGGAAGAGCCAATTCTTGAGTAGTTTTCTGAAGATAAGGTGGTTGTCGGTGGATCTTATGTTGGGGGGTAAAGAGTTCCATAGTTTGGCTGCTTGAACAGAGAAGGATGTGCCACCCATGGTTTTTTTCTTGTATCTTGGGATTTTGAGGCGAGATGCTCCTTTAGAGCAGAGGTTCCTCTGTTGAATGTGTTTGGTGATTTTATTCCTGATGAACAGCGGTCCCATTCCATGTATTGCTTTGTGGGTGATACAAAGCAGCTTGAACGTGGATCTTCTGGCAACCGGTAACCAATGCAGGGCTTTCAAGGCAGGTGAGATGTGGTCTCGCGGTTTGATATGCAAGAGTAGTCTGGCAGCCGAGTTCTGAATCCGTTGTAGTCTTTTCATGGTTGTTAAAGGTGATCCGTGGTAGAGGCTATTGGCGTAATCGAGTTTGGACAGAACAAGGGAGATGGTAGCTTGGACCTCGTGCAGAAATCCCAAATGAGGGAAAATTCGTCGCAGCGTTTTTATAGTGACAAAGCTTGATCTTGCTAGTTTGTCCACTTGGGCATTCATTGACAGCTTGGAGTCCATGGTCATTCCGAGGTTTCTTACTTCCTTTGATACTTTAGGTGGTGATCCCAGTTCATTAGGCCATGCGGCAAGCGGGTTGTAATGTTTCCAATCGCCACACGTGAGTATTTCCGTTTTTGAAGTATTCAATTTGAGATGGCTCCCAGTCATCCACTGATCCACGGCTCTGAGACAGCTGAAAATTGGTGATTTTCCAATGTCTTGGGGCATTCCAGTTGAAGGAGTATTTGCATGTCATCTGCATAGTTATAGCATGTGAGGTGAAATTGATTGATCAGTACTGGTAATGACTTCATGTAAATGTTGAAAAGCATGGGCGAGATGATAGAACCTTGAGGGACCCCTGCTTTTGTGGAGTACGGTTTGGACGAGAAAGGTGGGGTATGGATGACATTAGTTCTGTTTCGAAGATAGGACGCGATCCAGTCTATAGCAGTTCTAGACTAGGTACCTATCGGAACACTAATGCATAGCCGCCTTTACTGTTCAGCAGGACCTAGAAAGATTCAAGCTAACATTATGAGATCAGAGGCCAAGGAAGCAGAATTAAGGTGAAAAAACTAAAAAAAATAGTTTTGTTGATTTACCGGAATTAAAACTAGTTTGCCTCCGCTCTAATGTGGGGGCCTGGCCGAACCCCCCTCTCAATCGGGTGAAGGGATCACACTTGAGGCTGACCTCTGCCCACCCCTTAGGTGGTTAGGCAGAGACATTGGCTTACCCCAGAGGCAGTGTAAAATTAATGTGCCAACCGTACTCCCCCGGTGGCACGCTACAGGAGAGACTACATACCAGTTATTTTAACTACCCTTCGTATCGTCCATACAAGGGAGACTTAGTACCCTCTGCTCCTATTGCCCTGTGCTACCAAACCTCATAATGACATCACAGGGATTACATAACCCGCTAGGTCAATCGGGCCACCGTCCTACAGCTCAGGAGTGAGAAGAGTCTTTCTAACGTATCCAAACTACGGTTTATACGCAAGTGACTGGCCCCTTTATGGGCGACCAAACCAAGGGTGAAGAAATGGGAACATGAGGCCTTAAGCAACGGGTGTCATTGTGTCCTGGAAATATCAATTAACCACGCAAAGAACCCAGAACATCACCTTAAATGCGAGTCACCAGATCGTCAAAGAGATTGATGGATTCGAGACATAGGCGCCATCCTAACTACTGAATTAAAATTGTCGTGAATACTTCTTTGAAAAAAAAGCATTTAAAGAATCGCTCCTCAAAGTCCAAGGCCATACAACAACAGAGTATACTACACAGATCACCCGACACCCGTGATCCAGCGCGGGGAGCCGGTCGATCGACCTCTGGCGTATGAAGGGAGCTTTAGATGAACAGCGCCCCTCACCCCTGCCACTCCGACTGCCAGAACTGAACAGTCTATTGTAATGTGTGACCATATTCCGAGTGCTTTGTGCCAAGTCCTTCACAACAAGCGCCAGCAAGGCTGACAGCGTCAGCGAGACACAGTAAGAAGTGTTGGGCGCCAGGAACCCCATGGAGGAGTTGGATCCTGCGTTGGCTTGTATATAATATTGAAAAGCATTCCCTTAACGTCGCTGACACCATTGCAATGTTGCTGCACTGCCCTAAACATCCTTCTCAACAGAACAATGCAGCGAAGGCCTCAATGTGCTTCCCTTGAAATGTGCGCATTTCCCAAGTACAAAGCTCTGTATTTTACCGTTTTCATAACCACCCCTATAACACAGAAGCAGCGGGTAGATAGGAACCACCAGATACCCGCAGCGCCTCCCGTTTTCACATTGAAGAGCACACGCGCCAGGGAAACACAATTTATCACAGTATAAATTACACGGCGGCTCCTGTGCCCCGCCGCCGTGAAGGGGTGTAGGCCATAACTGTGGCAGGCGCGCGGGGGAACAGCGCAGCTAGCCTGTTGTGATGTGGAGGTAATCAGAAAGTTCCGTCTGGACCGACCCACCCTGCATCGCCTATGTGCAATGTTGGAACCCCACCTTCGTCCTCGCAGGGTGTATCCGACAGCATTCACCCCCACGGCTAAGGTGATGGCTGCACTGCATTTCTTCGCTGCCGGATCCTTTCAACACACGGTGGGCAGTGGAGGTGGGATGTCCCAGCCCATGTTCAGCATGGTGCTACGGGATGTCCTGTCAGCTCTGATGCTCTACAGGAACCGGTACATCAGATTCCCCAGGGCTCGTGATTTGGCGGCAGTGAAGGGTGCTTTCTATGCCCTTGGACGCATCCCCCACGTTGTTGGTGCTATTGATTGCACCCATGTTGGCCTTGTGGTGCCACAGGCCATTGAGCATGTCTATCGAAATCGCAAACATTACCACTCCCTGAATGTGCAAGTGGTGTGCCTGGCAGACATGATTATAATACACGTGTGTGCAAAGTTTCCCGGATCCGTCCATGACTCGCACATCATGCGCCACAGCATCCTCCCACGTATGATGACCAATCTACAACCGGACCGTGCATGGATTGTTGGTGGGTATGCATTCTCATGTAGCGTGCTGTGTGTGACCTGCTGTCTTGTATCCTGTTGGAATTGCAATGATTCTCTGTGTTTCTCACACCCAGGTGACTCTGCATACCCAAACAGGGCTTGGCTGCTGAGCCCACTACGCAATCCTCGGACACCAGCTGATGTCAGGTACAATGAGGCACATGGGAGGACCAGACGTGTGGTGGAGCGGACATTTGGACTCCTGAAGTCCAGATTCAGATGCCTGGACCGCACCGGGGGTGCACTGGCATACTCCCCACAGAAGGTGTGCCAGATAGTTGTGGCATGCTGCACAATCTGGCGATTCGCAGGCAGATCCCCCTGATAGTGGATGACGGTGATCAGCCAGGGCCCCCGCCTGCAGACCAGGCCGTGTCCAGTGACGAGGACAGTGGAGAGGAGGAAGCAGTGAATGAGCGTCAGCAGCTCATCGCCCGCTACTTCACTTGACGGTGAGTGACCATGTATGACGGCTGATGTTGCTGTAGTTGTGTAGGTGTATGTGTGCATTGTCACTGCGGCCTATTGTTCACTGAGTGCTGTGTGGCAATGGTCCCTGTCCAGGGTAGTATGCCACTGACAGTGGCTGTAGCATTGTGCCCTGTTGCTCTGTGAGATTTGTGTACATTGCTTGCACTTGTTGACATGTACTGTGTGATGAGTGTGTGACACACACATACAATGGACTCTTGTTCTGTTTTCCCCCCTAGGTCCCTACAGCCTCTCCTGGCCTATCGAAATACCACACTACAGATGTATTTCAGATCATGGGGACGGTTGCACATCTTTCATTAAACACAGAGCAGATGAGACACAATGTGATCCAGGTGTATTTATTTTAAGCAGTGACATGTTATTGTGGGCAAGGTGATCACACAAGTGGTGCATGCTGGAACAATGAGTTGACGGACATGGCCGCGTGATGGTCAAGGTGTCCCCATGTTGTACTGGGTCCCCAGTCCGACAGACACATGCCATTCACATGGCAGTGTGGGGTAGGATAGTAGTCCAAGTGAATGCAGTAGTTGGGCACCGTGGCTGGCTGACTCACTGGCGTTTGGAGCGTGCAAAGTCTTCTCTGGACACCTGTTTCCTCTTCGGACGACCCCTTCCACGTTTGGGAGGGGGGGTGTTGGTGTGGGCTGCTGGTGGTGGCTGAGGATTGCCCACTCGCTGTGGACGCAGGGGAACTGGATGTTGCACGACCCTGCGCCCCAGCAGGTGGTGGCGGAGGTGGTGTGGTTGGCCTTGATTGGGCCCTCACCGCCACCACTAGCTGGCCCATGAGGTCGACTAGTTGGCCCATACGGGTCACGAATTGGCCCATATGGGCGTCCATGGACCTCAACACCCCAAGGACTTCCCGCGTATCGGCCGATGTGCGGGCCCATTGTCCCTGGGCCTCTTCATAGGCCCCAAGGACTCTGGCGATTTGCGGCAGGGCTTGGCTCCCAGGCTCGGATGGCATTGTCCTGACCCTGCTCCTCCCACCTGTACTGCTGCCACCGACCTGCCCACTGGCCACAGTGGTCACCCGGGGACTCGTTGTCGCTCCCAGGGTCGATGCCGCCGTGCGTACGACACCTTGCACAGGGTTGGTGGTCAGGGAGGCCCTGGTGGTGGTGGTGGTGGTGGTTGCGGCGGTGGTGGTGGCCGCAATGACCGTGGCAGCAGGGGCCTGGGACTGGTCGCCAGCCCTGGGAGATGGGTTGGTGGGTAGGAGGGGTCCTGGGGAGCGGTTGCGCCCTGCCACACCAGATGTGCCTGGTCGGGTGTCCTCGTCCGAAGAGGTGTCTAGGTCTTCCACATCCGTGAGTCCGTGTGGAGGGCTTGGAGACTGGCTGTGATGGCTGCTGTCTCCCTCTCCGGCAGCATGCTGTTCGTCACCTGTGGGGCGGAGACGAAAAGGTTATTGTGTTGCACCGTGCAAGGTTTGTGTTAGATGTCTGTCATTCACAGTTTGTGCACAGTTGTGCACTGATTTCCCAGATGCGTGTGTATGGCTCTGCGATGTGTGTGCGTGATCAAGGCAATGGAATAGTGTGATGGGTGCATGTGGCATGGGACGGATTTGGAATGCCAATCGGTGTGTGTTGCAGTACCCCTACATTTCGTGGCTTTGGTGGAAATGGGGTACAGCCCCATGAACGCTTTTGGGATGATATATGTTTTTGGGGTTCAAATGAGACGCTTGGTAACGCAAGTGGCAAAAGGGGTACAGCCCCATGGACGCTTTTGGGATGATATATGTTTTTGGGGTTCAAATGGAACGCTTGGAAACGCATTGCAAAAGGGGTACAGCCCCATGGACGCTTTTGGGATGATATATGTTTTTGGGGTACAAACTGTGACATATGGGTGCAGAAGGGGACATGTGTTTTGGCCACACGACACTGCAGGGAAAAAGGTGTGTGTATGTCTGACATACCCGGCATATCTGCTCACTGTTATCATTTGGGGACATTGCACTGCAGGCATTGTGGTGTGTGTGTGATGGTTGTGTGACACACAACGTATTGCAGATGGGACAATTCCTTGTTGTGCGTGCTACCCTCAGCCATGTGTGGCAATGCAGTGCTCTTGGTGTGTAGACTATTTTAGGTATGTTGTAAATCACAGTGTGACGTACGCTTCAGACTCTGCAGACACATGTATGGTCATCGGCAGGGATCTTTGCTGTCCTACTGTATATGGGACAACTGTTTAGGTGATATACCTTACATGACACTGGGGCTTAGGGATGAGATGGATGTGATTATGAATGTGCATTGTGTAGCTGTGTGGTTCATGGGTGCAGTGGTGTATGTGACATTACTGGGGTCCCACTCTGTTACATTGAGACAAGATGTACTTACATGGGTGATGTTGTACAATGTCAAGGGAACAAGCAGACACGACTACATGGACAAGACTTCGATGGTGTTGCTGATGTGTGTGATGACTGGCACAGTGCACGCCATGTGGGTCAGTACTCCAGTGAGACTTGTGCATGCAGACGGGACTCCTTACGTGTTAGTGTATTTGACATGGCTCATGTGGGCTATGACTCTGTGATTCATGTCCGTGTGCACAAGTCACATGGTTATGAACGGGTGCAGTGCTACCTGTTCCTCTGCTACGTGACATGTCCCAAATGTTAGTCGTGGTACAGTCCTCATGCCTCCAGACACCCCGCCCTGTACAGTAGTCTACCTACTTGTTGCTTTGGAGGGTGCAATGCAATGGCTACCATATGGTTATGGGAGGGTGGGGTGCTCCATCTTGCTGAACTGTGGGTGTGGAGGCTGTGTTGTGTGTTGTGGTGATGGCTTAGCACCCACAGACACCCCTCCATGTAGGGTGACATATCTACCTGTCGGGTGCAGGTGTGCACTGCAATGGCTGAGACATGGGTGTGGGGAGTGCTCCATCTTGGTGCGCTGTAGGACTAGGGGCCTGTTGGGTGTTGTACTTCTGCAGTCCCACATCCGATACACGGACTTTGTGGTAGGGCTACTTACCGGTTACTTGTTGGTTTTTGCAGCTATGCCTGACACGTGTGTGGGTGTGGGGAGTGCTCCTTCCTTCGCATCTGGGGTGCAAGGTGACCTGGTGGGAGTTGTGGTGCTGGCTGACTGTACACATGCCCCCATGGTTTTGTTTGTTGGTACCTTTGGGCTGCATGTGTGGGGGTGTCTGTTGCATGTGTGTGAGTTGTCTTGTGTGTTGTGTGCTGGACATGGGGGTGTTTGGGCCTCGGAGCTATGGCATTCTGGTAGTGCATGACAGTGCATAGCAGTGTGCTGGTATACATTTGTTTGTACTTACCAGCCTCCACTCCCCCTGGTATTCCGGTGAGACTCTCCGGATGTAAGATGCCCCGCACCTACTCCTCCCACGCCTTGAAGATCTTGAATGGCGCAGGATTCCCGCTGCCAGTCCTGTCAGCCAGCTCACGGTTCTTGGCCTCCTTCTTCCTGACCACGCGTTTCAGGTCGTGCCACCTCTTTGTGACTTCATCCTTGTTGCGTGGCACGTTCCCAACTGCATTCACCTGATCTACTATCCTTCTCCACATTCTGTTCCTGGTGGCTAGTGGTGTCTGTTGGACCTGGTTGCCATAGATTTGTGGGTGCACCTTGATGATCTCGTCGACCATGACCGTCAACTCAGTGGCAGTGTACTTCGGCATTCTGTGTGTTGCCATGGTGTGCGGTTTGGTATATGTGGTGCTGGTGTGTGGTGTGTGGTGTGTGATGTGCAGGGTGTTCGTGGTGCCGTTGTGTGAGTGGTGATGGTGGTGTTGGTGATGAGTGTGATGTGTGCGTGCATGTGGTGTGCTGCTTTCCTTTGGGGCTGTCTGGGTTCTCTGATGGCGTCTTCGCTTTGTAGTGGTGCAAGGGATTGTGGTCTGTGAAGGGGCTGCTTTTGTACTTACCTATGTGGGTGTGTCATGATGGGCTGTCGTTTTCAGGTGTGTTGTGTCTGGTGTCCTGGGATTTGTAGTTTATTTGTTTTTGCCAGGGGGGGTGGTATCTTTGAGATGTGTTCTGTGTTTGGGTATTTTGGCGTAGTTTGCTGTGTGGACTTGTTGGCCATGTCATGTGTGTTTCTTTGTTCCGACAATGATTTGCGTGCACGGACGTGGGCGCCAGGCCTTCCGCCGTGTCATTTATTCATCGCTGTTGTTCACGGTGGCGGGCGGGGAATCTGTGTATTTACCGCGCTCATGTCTGGGTGATCATAATTTCACGGTCGTTGTCTCGCTCTGCGGGGCGGGCGGATTTGGGTTTTCGTGCGGGATTGCGTCCGTGGCGGACGGATGATCTTCTACTCTAGATTGGGCGGGCGGTATTTTGTGTGTTTATTCCGCCGTGGGCGTGGATTGCTTCGCGGCATTGTAATTGCTCGGTCGCTATTCCCATGGTGCAGGCGGGCGGTTCTTGCAGGCATGGCTGGATGGCAGATTTTTTTCCGTCCGCCATCATAATGACCCCCATAATGCTTAATATCTATATCAAACAGTTCAAACAAGCATTTCAACAACAACAAGATAACAATGCATGTGCAGTATTACAAAATAGGGCGTATATGCGACACATGATAGAATAGCATTTGCATGATCTCAGTTCTTCACATAATGGAATGGAATGGAATGGAATGACTTTTATAGAGCGCATGGCTACCCGGAAGCATCCCAGCGCTACGAATCACTAAGAGAGGGCCGGAGCTCTAAGGAAAGAGCCAGGTCTTGAGCTGTTTCCGGAAGGCTGAATGATTACATTGGCTGCGGAGTTGCAGAGGGAGACTATTCCACAGCTTGGAAGCATTATACGAAAAACGCCTGCCTCCACTTCTGGCCTTCTTGACCCTTGGTACCACTGCAAGATGTAGCTCGTTCGAGCGGAGGTTTCTATTGGCTTTGTAGGGGCGGATCATTGATTCAATAATACGAGGACCATTTCCTCTCAAGGACTTATGGACAATGCATAAGGCCTTGAAATCAATTCTTTCCTTCACTGGCAGCCAGTGGAGCATCTGGAGTGCGGGTTTTGCCGAGCTGTGTTTCTGGGTGCCCGTTAAGAGCCTGGCCGCAGAATTCTGCACCGTTTGCAGTTTAGATACAACATTTTTGGGGGCTCCAAGATAAAGAGCATTGCCCTGGTCTATTCTTGACAGGATGAGAGCTTGCACCAAAATTCTTTTTGCCTGGTCGGGGAGTAGCAGCAAAAGTTTGCGAATCATCCTTAGCAGGCCAAAGCACAGTCCCGTGGTTTTCCTGGCTTGTACTTTAAACGAAAGCTCTTGGTCCAGCCAAATACCCAGGCTTTTTATTTCAGTTTTTGGGATGGGTACTGGGCCCATACAGGCTGGCCACATAGTGTTGGCTTTGAAGTTTATCTGGTTGCCCAGGAGCATAAACTCAGTTTTGTCACCATTGAGCTTTAAATGGGAAAAGCTCATCCACTTGGTGACTTCCTCCAGGCAGTGGTAAAGATCCGGGAGCAGATGATTAGTCTGAGTCAAAGCCACCACCAGCTGAGCGTCATTGGCATAGGTAATTAATTGAACCCCAAAGGGAAGAACAATCTCCGCTAGTGGGTGCATATAGACGTTAAAAAGAGTTGGGCTCAAAGACGAGCCCTGTGGGACTCCACACTCCAAGGAGACCGGTTTAGATCGAACGTCGCCTGAGAACACGTGAAAACACCTGCCAACCAGAAAAGATTGAAGCCAAGATAGCACTTTCCCGGACACACCTAGGTTCCCAAGCCGGTGTGTCAGTATCTGGTGGTTCACCGTGTCAAAGGCTGCGCTCAGATCGAGGAGTATAATTGCGGCTGTGCCTCCTTGGTCGAGAATCTTCCTTGCTTCTTCCACGACCACCACTAAGGCGGTCTCGGTGCCATGGCCTGGGCGAAAGCCCGTTTGGGTAGGGTGGAGCAAGTTACTGAGTTCCAAGAAGGAAGAAAGGGCCTGGTTGACTATTTTCTCTGTAATTTTTCCCATGGTGGGAAGCAGCGAAATGGGGCGATAGTTTCCGATGTCTGCCGGATCCAAGTTTGGTTTTTTCAACAAGGGCTTTACCATAGCTACCTTCCAGACAGGGGGGGACAATCCCTGATGACAGGGATGAGTTGATCAGATTGATCATACTAGGAGCCACTGTGTTGGCTGCCAACTTTAGAATATTAAGCGGTACCGGGTCCAATGTTGAACCCGATTTGACCTTACTAAGGGTGGTTAAGAATAATTCCTGGGTCAGGGGGGTGAAGATCTCAAAATTGTGTCTCTTTCCACGATTGTCCGTAGCCATAGACTCGGAAGTATCGTTGTCACTTGTTGGGAGCAGTTTCACAATCTTTTGTACCTTTGTAGCAAAGAATTCTGCCAATTCATTACAGCGGTCTCCAGAAGGATCGGCTATCTCTGGGGGATCTGGGGCTTTAAGAAGTTTTTTTGCGATCAGAAAGGTCTCTCTGACAGAGTGGGCTGCTCCTGAGATCTTTTCCGCATAGAAAGAGGCTTGCGTTCTTTTTACTTCGGCCTTATAGATTAAGACAGCTCTCCTATACTCCTGTTTTTTAGTTACGGAGAAGTCTTTCCTCCATAACCTCTCACTGCGTTTACAGGCTTGTTTTAGAAACCAGGGGTGAACCATGAGGCATGATTTCCGCCTGGTTTCTTCTTGATAAGTTTTTTAGGGAGGACTACATTGAGTGAATCCTCAATCCAGTGAGTAAACTTCTGATAGTCTGGAGTGGGGTTGGATTCCAATGTCGGTACCGTATTTTCCATTACCTGGATCCACTCTTCCAGCGGGAGTTTGGACCAGCGGCGGGCGAGTATTTGCATTGGGTGTGGATAAGATAAAGGTATCGAGGGGGCCCATAATACAGTTTGCAAACAATAATCAATACAACATCATCACATAATAATACAGTTCAATAATGGTTGACTGCGAAAATTTACTTTTTCAAACAATTAGTTCTTTCATCATATATTATCCTCTAGCAAGAGAAGTCTAGCGTGGAATACATTCCTAAGTGAACTGGATAGTCTGCCACTATCCGCTCCTAGACAATGGTGGTAATCATAGAAACCATGTAGTAATAGCTTAGGAATCACTAGCCGCTCTTGTCCACATACAAGTGATGCCCAGTTTCCTGGGTCCAATGTTTCCCTATGCCTGAATTTCATCCTGTGACACCCAGGGTAAAGCCAGATGCACCTCCCACACTCCTTCCAGATACTGTAGGTGGTAAGAAACCTCTTTTGCACAGGGAAAATGTTGAGCTAAAAAACAATGACTGAGGTGTCAATCAGGATAACTACGTCACAAAAATAAGCATCCTGTGAGTTATCTAGGGCTATTCACTGTTTACACTACATTCCCCTTAGCTATCGTACTCAGCTATCAAACCAAGGTCTATGTCTATGTACCGATTCTTATTGAGCGCATATATCACCCAAGGGTCTCATAGCGCTTTGCCAAGACTCAGGAACGGACAGAAAGATGGTTGGGAGTTTGACAGATCAAAATAGCCTGGTCTTAAGGGACTTACGAAACTTTTTATGGTCTGTCTCGATTCGTAGAAGCAATGGTAGGGAGTTCCAGAGAGTGGGGGCTAACCTGGAAAACGATTTGCTGCCATACTTGACTGTTCGAACCTTCGGGATTATTAGTAGGTATTTGTTTGTAGAACGAAGTGTTCTTGATGGCTGATATTTCTTCAATTTATTTGCCAGGTATTGGGGGCCCTGTCCATTTAGGGTCTTGTGAACAAGACAGCAGATCTTAAAATCTATTCTCTTCTTAATGGGCAGCCAATGGAGATTCCTCAAGCTAGGAGCAGAGGGAGAGCGGGCAGGGAGGTTCAGGACCAGTCTGGCTGCTGTATTCTGCAGAACCTGAAGCTTATCAAGCAGTTCTGCATTTATGGAAGCCAGTAAAGAATTCCCATAATCCAGGCGACTGACAATCAGACCCTGGATCAATGGCAAACGGGAAAGCAGTGGGACCCATTTGAAACATTTACGAAGGGCGTGCATTAGCCTGTAGCAAGTACGTTTTACTAGATTGACATGATCGCGGATGGAGAGTTGATTGTCAATTATTACGCCGAGATTTCGGGCTGTTTCTTTCGGAAGAGGACAGGTACCCAGTGAGGGAGGCCACCAATCGTTTGTCCACAGCATCTGTGCATTACCAAAGAGAACAACTTCCGTTTTATTTGCGTTTAGCTGGAGGTTGTTTGTTAACATCCAGTTGTTTATATCCAGCATGCATTGCCCAAATCTATGTTTAGTATTAACAACGTCAGGTCCAATAGTGATTAACAGCTGCGTATCATCGGCATACGACAATGTGTCGAAGCCTTGATCCTTGATAATTTTAGCCAGGGGAGATACGTATAGATTGAAGTGCGTAGGGCTCAAAATGGATCCCTAGGGGACGACTCTGTTAATGGGTTGGCTCTTGGAGGTGAAAGCCCCAATTTGGACCCGGGAAGTGCGGTCACTCAGATAACTCCTGAACCGAGGCCAGTGCGGGGCCTCTGACACCCGCCTCTCTCAGGCGCTCCAAGAGGATGGAATGGGAGATGGTGTCGAAGGCGGCCGACAGATCTAACAGGACTAAGATGGCCGATCTTCAATTATCCAAAGAGAGTCTGATGCTATCCACCACTTCTAGTAGGGCTGTTTCGGTGCTATGAAAAGCTCGGAACCCCGACTGACAGGGATCCAGTACTTTATTTTTCTCCAGGTGTTTAATTAGTTGACCATTTATAAGTGACTCCTGGATTTTACCAAACAGCGGGAGGAGAGATATTGGTCAATAATTGTTTGGTTGTTCAGGATCTGCGTTAGGTTTCTTTAGAATGGGTCTAACTATGGCCTCCTTCCAGCTTGTGGGTACCGACGAGTGTAATAGTGAGAGATTGAAGAGCCTAGTAAGTCTGGGCGTGATGGCTGGGCCGATTTTTAATAGAACCTGAGAAGATACTGTATCGGTGGGGAAACCAGATTTTACCCTTTTGAGTGCCAGGGTGACTTCTTCCAGAGAAAATTCAGGAAATTCATTGAGGGTATAAGCTGCCAGGGGACAGTTTCCTTCTACTCTCTGAGTAGGCAGTTGAGTAGGATTGTGAGGAAACTGGCTATAGATACTATCGATTTTCTCTACAAAAAAAGTAGATAAAGAGTCAGCCTACTCCTGGGACGCAACTAGTGGGGGATGCATAGAAACAGGCTTTGTAAATTTGTTAAGGATCTTAAACAGTTCTTTCTGAGAATTGGAGGCTCTATTTATTCTTTCCCCTAGGTAAAGTTATTTTGCCGACGCGATATGGGCTAAATAACGTCTATGTGAAAGTTTGTAGTCGTTGCGGTCAGTGAGGCTTTTTGAATGCCTCCATTTTCGTTCAGCCTTTCTGGCTGCTAATTTGTCGATTTTTAGTTCAGGTGTAAACCAAGGTGAGGATTTATGAGAATTTTTAACTCTTTTCTTTGGGGCAATTTTATCCAAGGCCTGACAGATAGCGGTGTCTAATAAGTTGGCTACATCATTGGGATGATTGGTATTGGACATCAGAGGAATGATAAAATGTGCAGAAAAGGACACCAGATCTATTTTTTTCCACGGTCTACGCCATATTGGTTCTGGTACAGAGTCTGTTTGGCGGGAGAATGTGATTGGTATTTTAAATATCAGCAGATAGTGGTCAGTCCACAAAACAGGCAGAGGTGGATCAACCGTTACATTTGGGGAATTCGTAAATAGTAGGTCTAGAGTATGGCCAGCCGTATGAGTGGGCCCATTCACTGTTTGTTTAAGCCAAGGTGACTTCTATGGTAACGCTTCTGAGGCTGCCTTAAAACTGATTTAGTTAGGACATATAAAACAGGATATATGCCAGACCCTGTCAGTGGCAGGGCTCTCATGTTATTTCTTAAGCTTCTCCCTAGTTTACCATACGCCAAATGCTTTTAGACTATGTTTTAGGTTCGGATGTAGTCTCTTACCCTCTGTGATGGCTGCTTCAGGAAGGAACTCCACCCGGGGATTAAGTAGAACTTCCAATCTATTGCGGTGTCTGCCCACCTTTCGTGTTGCGGAAATGTGAACCCATCCGGGCGGGATCTCCTTTCTTCGGCTGCAGTCGGGTACGAGGTCCCAATCCTCCTATCTGGCTCGCCAAATTGTTTATTGAGTTAAATCCATATTAAAAAAACGGAAGACAAAAGGCATTTGGCAAAAAAGGAACAGTTTGTTTAATTAAACATAGCGGCCGGGAGAACAGTTACAGGCATGAGGTCTGAGGACTGACTCAACTTACAATTGGTATAGGTCTTTCTTTTATCCAAAAACAAGTAATAAAAGTTTCAAGTTTACCATATATATGAGGAATGTTGGATGCTGCTTTTAAAGTCATAAATTAATGTTCAAATGGTTACTACAGGTGGGTCTTGACCTCGTGTAGACTCAGGGGTCGATTCCGATCTCGGCCGGAAGCGCACCTAACACTATTCGTCCGGAAAAAAACCAAGCCGAACGCGTGTTTCCCGACCGAGTCGAACATTCGTACGAACGAGCAAGTACGATGCGCATAACTGCCCAGATCCTGACCCAGCTGAACGTACCCATTCCAGCTCCTGTTCCCCGCCCGAGCCGGATCCGTAAACGCAGAATCGAGTCGCACGGAAACTAAAATACAGCACCTTCCGGCCGGACTAGTAGGTTGCGCCTTCCATACGCGCCTAACCCATCGCTACGTCCGGCACGTCAGAGCATCCGGGAGAGCCGAACATAAGCTCCGATTCGCGCCACAAGACGATCCACGGCTACGAGACGAACAAGCCAGCGACGAGTACGAGTCGAAGCAACGAGAAACCTGAACGAGACGAACCGACCATGAATCCCATCGCGCAGGTCCTACCAATACTCTACATCTATTACTGGAACCGGTACGGACGCGTACGGCGCAGACGGTAAGTCAAACACCCACTACACAAACAAACGACACGTACCAGACCTTTGTCACACACACATAGGGATGCAGAAATGACGTACACTAGCAACAGCAGAACCATAGGGGCGGGATGGCTATCACCAATGCCATACACACCCATAGGGGCCTGGATGCCTACCACTACCACCACCCCTACTCAGGGGGGGCTGGATGTCTGTCACTACCACCACCCCTACTCAGGGGGGCTGGATGCCTACCACTACCACCACCCCTACTCAAGGGGGGCTGGATGCCTGTCACTACCACCACCCCTACTCAGGGGGGGCTGGATGCCTGTCACTACCACCAACCCCACTCAGGGGGGGCTGGATGCCTACCACTACTACCACCCCTACTCAGGGGGGGCTGGATGCCTGTCACTACCACCACCCCTACTCAGGGGGGGCTGAATTCCTGTCACTACTACCATCCCCACACATAGGGGGATGGATGCCTCCCACCAACACCACCCCTACTCAGGGGGGGCTGGATGCCTACCACTACCACCACCCCTACTCAGGGGGGGTGGATGCCTGTCACTACCACCACCCCTACTCAGGGGGGGTGGATGCCTACCACTACCACCACCCCTACTCAGGGGGGCTGGATGCCTACCACTACCACCACCCCTACTCATGGGGGGCTGGATGCCTACCACTACCACCACCCCTACTCATGGGTGCTGGATGCCTACCACTACCACCACCCCTACTCAGGGGGGGCTGGATGCCTGTCACTACCACCACCCCTACTCAGGGGGGGCTGGATGCCTGTCACTACCACCACCCCTACTCAGGGGGGGCTGGATTCCTGTAACTACTACCATCCCCACACATAGGAGGATGGATGCCTCCCACCAACACCACCCCTACTCATGGGTGCTGGATGCCTACCACTACCCACCACCCCTACTCATGGGGGGCTGGATGCCTACCACTACCACCACCCCTACTCAGGGGGGCTGGATGCCTGTCACTACCACCACCCCTACTCATGGGGGGCTGGATGCCTGTCACTACCACCACCCCTACTCAGGGGGGGGGGGCTGGATGCCTACCCCTACCACCACCCCTTCTCAGGGGGGCTGGATGCCTGTCACTACCACCACCCCTACTCAGGGGGCTGGATGCCTACCACTACCACCACCCCTACTCAGGGGGGCTGAATGCCTACCACTACCACCACCCCTACTCAGGGGGGCTGGATGCCTGTCACTACCACCACCCCAACTCAGGGGGGGCTGGATGCCTACCACTACCACCACCCCTACTCAGGGGGGGCTGGATGCATGTCACTACCACCACCCCTACTCAGGGGGGGCTGGATGCCTACCACTACCACCACCCCTAATCATGGGTGCTGGATTCCTACCACTACCACCACCCCTACTCATGGGTACTGGATGCCTACCACTACCACCACCCCTACTCATGGGGGGCTGGATGCCTACCACTACCACCACCCCTACTCATGGGGGGCTGGATGCCTACCACTACCACCACCCCTACTCATGGGGGGCTGGATGCCTACCACTACCACCACCCCTACTCAGGGGGGGCTGGATGCCTACCACTACCACCACCCCTACTCATGGGTGCTGGATGCCTACCACTACCACCACCCTTACTCAGGGGGGGCTGGATGCCTGTCACTACCACCACCCCTACTCAGGGTGGCTGAATTCCTGTCACTACTACCATCCTCACACATAGGGGGATGGATGCCTACCACCAACACCACCCCTACTCATAGGACGGGTAATGCATGACACAACCAGCATACTCCAACATAAGGAATGTCAGGAAAACACATCCCCCCAACACCATGACAAGCGTGTGTAGTCTGTGTCAAATGCCTACAACACTGAACATGACATTGAACATACAATGTGACCCCTTATCACATGTCTCACACATAAATGTGTGTGGCCTACACAATGCAAGCAGACCATGACCACTTTGGCAATGGGGTCTAACCCCCCATCATCACAGTGACCAAAAGGTAAGTGTGGGGTCCATAGCTGAAGCACATTTTGAACATTGTGGCAATGGGGTCTAACCCCCCATCACCACAGTGACCAAAAGGTAAGTGTGGGGTCCATAGCTGAAGCACATTTTGAACATTGTGGCAATGGGGTCTAACCCCCGATCATCACAGTGACCAAAATGTAAGTGTTGACATGGAAAAAGCTGCAAATGCCAAACAGCATGGCTGATTCCTGGTCACAGAACAACAAACACATCAGTGGCATAGTAGTGCTTGTGTCCCATAGCAACATAGATTGGGTGAGGCAAACAGTGCAGTGCAAATAAGACATACCTTTGGGCATGTGCAGACAAACATCACCCATGGGGGCTGACATTGTCAACATTCATCAATAACACAATGACAGAAGTGACCATCATAATGCAGACCCACATATCTGCACCAATGGACACACAAATGTAGATATCTTGTGGAGACTGTAGATGTGAGGTGAACAAAACCATACCATGGCAGCAATGGGACATACAAACCATGATCATTGTGCTGACTTATGACCTAGGAGTCCCAGGGACAGCAGGGGAAACCCACCAAACAACATACAGCCAATGGCACACTAAAGATATACCAATGCAGTGGTGCAGATGCACAAACACAAACAGGCAGCCCCACACTGCATATCAAACACAACAGGTGATGGGGGGTGTGCCAGTGTCCCCAGGCAACCACACAACACATGAGGAGGCCTGAATCCCAATTACACAGATGTGCATGCAGTGCCACACAAAAGTAAATCATGGATCGGATTCCCCTATGTGGGCAATCAGGCATTGTTAGATGAGAGGGAGCCCAAATTACACATGTCACACAAGCTTGTAGGAACAGCAACTAACACAGCAAGACACAGACCCACCACAGCACTACCCCCAGGGACCCCACATTGTGGTGACACTGGCCTGCATGATAATCCCACTGTGATGACAAAGCTAGATGTCGTTCACACTGTGAACCACAGTCATGTGTCCTGAGCAACAAAGTACCATCACACCTACACAAGCACAAATCAATCAGCACGGCCTGTCAGCCAAGGCAAATATTGAGGTAGGGGTCTAGCCGTGAAACAACTCTCATTTGCGCACACTCAACACCACACACCTTGATCTCCACCAATGTGCAGCAGTGAAGCTCACATGGACTGGTGACATTGCATATGCACCCATGACAATCCCAGGGGTGGTGGTGGGAACTAAGGTGCAGAAACCCATCACACCTGGCCAGTCAACAAGACTTGTGAATGTCTGACACACTGCACAGTACGCCGTACATGGGCATGACGTCAAATCCACACCAACCATTGGGATCCCGGCCACAGTCACACACCAATGAAGAAGCCAAGGTCACCCACAAAGAACACACATAGACAACTTCCAACATTGCAGCTCTGACCCTGAGGAGTGGCAGCAGTCACACACACACCGTGTCACAATCACTGAAAGCTACCACAAACTGTAAATTACATGACTTGTGTAACCAACAAGTGCCAAGGGGAATCCTGACTGTGTCTCATCTGCGTTTGCCCACATACTCAGCCCTGACAGCAAACACAGCTATGGATGACACCCTGATGACCAGTAATGTGCCATGCACCCACATCCCAGAGAACCCAGGGCAAAGAGTTTGGGGGAACATAGGTCAACTCAGCAAGCATCACAAACAGGAACATCACTAGGGATCCCAGCCTGTGTAGCAAAATGGAAGTGAACACACACAGACATGCTCACACAACACACACCTTGGGCTCAGGCAATGTCACGGAATTACACACTGCCATGAGGGGACTCCACTCCTGTGTAAGGAAAGCTGTGCCATACGTTGTCTCTGCAGGGCTCTATCATGTCTGCAGAACACTTGGTCACTCAGTCAACAATTAGCACAAAATGAAGGCTCTCGTCACATCAGCCTGGTCATGGGAGTGTCACAGAAATCATCTGCACAGATCCAACACACATGTATAGCAAGTGACTGATAACACAGATGAGTCCTTCCCCAGTGATGCCCAAACTTGCATGTCCAGTGGAGATGGTCACACGGTCAGGGAAATAGACAAATTGAACAATGGCAAGCACAACAGATGTGCAGGGCTGTAAGCCACAGATGTGATATTGCAAATAAAGTAGGAAATCCCATTGCCAAATATTGAAAACATGACACCCTCATATTGCTGCAAAGAATGACATGGATACACACACGGATAGGACACATTCCCCCTGGACCACATGGGGTCCTGCACAGTAACACTTCATTTTCCTGATATCAAAATTCACCATCACTGCATCAAGGGCATGGTTAGCATCATCAACATCATGTACATCTGAAGTAAAACCACTAGAGAACAGAAAGTAGCTTTATTCAGCATATGTCGGTGTAAAATTGAAAGTCCTGAAAAAACACAAAGGCCAATGGCCAGTCCATCAGTAAAGTCCGAACAGGGTGACAGTGGCAGATGTCACCCTTTGCTTGCCTGCACTGCTACGGACCAGGGACATTCCCCTCGGAGGGGCATACGGGGGGCAGGCCAGGCACCGCAGGGACAGGATCAGGGCTCACCAGAAGGAGGCAGGGAAGGGGTGGTGGGTGCTGGAGAGTCACTGACAACTGCAGTGGAGGTGTCTGACATGGTGTGTGCCGGCACAACTGGGGGGCATGAGTCAGATGGTGTGGGTGCCGGCACGACTGCAGTGGGCTGGGCAGATGGAGTGGACAGGTTCCCCACTTCAGTGCCCAAGTCAGATGGGGTGGTAGTGGACTCCACTGCAGTGCCTATCTCCAGGGGAGTAGAATGGGGTTCAGGTAAGGTGGGCAGGACAGAGGGGGAGGACACGGTCTCCACACCAGTGGCACAAACATGCGCAGCAGGGGATGTGTGGCTGGAAGAGCAAGTGGTAGGGGGAGAAGGCCGCATCATTTTGGGGATGGTGTATCTGTGGGTGGGGGAACCTGGGGCAGGGTGTGGTGGGGGAACCTGTGTAGTGGGGGCCTGAGGGATGGAGGAAGGAGACTGTGTGGTTGAGCTGCAGGGCGGTGGCGGGGTCTTGCTCTTCCGGGTCCAGGGGGACTTGCGGGTGGGGGCCTCAGTTTGTCTGTGCCTGGGGGAGGGTGTCCGGGGGCAAGGGGCACTCCCCTCTGTGTGGGTGGACTTCCTCTTCCCCCTGTATGGTGGATCAGCTGGATCGGAGGGGAAGAGGTCGAGGTCACAGAGGAAGAGCTGCTTTGTAGGTGGTGTTGCAGGTGAGGCAAGGGAAGGGGTCTTGGAGGGAGAGGTATCGGAGGACTGCGGAGTGACTGTGGATGCCTGTGTGTGTGTCTGTTCTCCATCCCCTGTGGCTGTGGTATCAGTCCCCTGAAGATGCTTGCATGCACGTTTCGACTTTGTTTTGGGTGTTTCTGTGCTGCTCGTGTCTGTGTGTGTGCGTGATTGTGCAGGTGTGCATGTGCTTACGACAGGTAGGGTGCTAGGAACTGTGGATGGGGCAGAGGTAGGAGGGGTGAGGGACTGTTGGAGGAGGGACACTGCTGCCATCAGGGAGGAGGCCATGGCCTTATTGCCCCTCTGTAGGGCAGACATGCCCGATGAGATGCCCTCCATGAACGACACCAGCTGTGTCAACAGAGTGGTGTGTGCATGGAGGACACTCAGCATTGCTGTCTGCCCTACATGGAGCTGGCGAAGTAAGTACACAGACTCCTCACTCAGGGCAGCAGGGGACACAGGGGCAGGGGGTGCGGTGCCTGGCACGAAGGAGACACGCTCATGAACACGGGAGCCTCCACGGACCTCTGGAATGGGAGCCGATGGGAGGGCGGTGGTGGTGGTGGTGGCTGGGCCAGCCATAATAGCTGGGGTGTGGTGGCTGCTGACACCCGCTTCCACAAGGGAGTCATCCTCCGAGCTGCTGTGGTCTTCAGCTGAGGTGGATGGTGCTGAGGACTCCTTGGTGTGGCTCCCCTCGCCCTCCATGCCACTGGGTCCCTCCGACCACTCATCAGCTGCTGACCCAGTCTGGCTCTGCAGCTCCTCCTGGTCCATGGAGCTGTCCCCTCCTGTGGCCGTGGATGTATCTGCAAACAATTAGGGAAACAGACAAACATCAGTCACCTGCACTGACCGCACACACCACAGTAAGTACAGCACATTACAGAACAAGCCCTGGCATCCTTAGTTGAACATTGCCAAAAGTGCTCACACAGATTAGGAGAAGCCAATTGTCAGTCTGATGGTCAACCATGGCACTCACATCCCTCCTGGCCTTCACCCATCTGTCTGTTGCCTGTCGGATGTTAATACCCCAGTGTGGACACATGCACCACCTACACAGTTGTTGGACATTGCAGAGAACACGGTGAAGTATGTGAACATGCACACATCACATCTCTTCACTGAGTCAGTACAGGTGTCCGGATAAAGGGATGGCCAGAGTCTAATTTGAAATTCATGTGATGCATACCAGCACCAGACACCATGATGCACCCATGTCCTGATAGTCAATGCCACAATGAGGTGCATGTAGCACATGTCACTCCCCTGCAGGATCACTCTTAGGAAGTTTAATGCCATGGCACAGGCATGCCTGCGAAGTCATACATCACTGTCTCCAGTCACATGGGCAGGGCAGCCAGCCAACAACAGTCTGCACTGTGTCACAATCCTAGGTCATGGGGAATGCAAGTTCTGTAGCTGACAAGTGCACATGTCCATCCCCCACAAACCACATCATCTGAACTCTTATTTGTCCAGTCCACGTCATACCAATTGGACATATGGGAGACATGAAACACAACTCTCTGAACCTGAGCACCTCACAGTCTGCTGCAAATGAAATACAGCTGCCTGAACTTCACAGTTGCATACACCAGTCTGCACAGTCAAGTGATCAAACACCTATATGTCACACAAGTATCGTCTCCTATGGTCACATCTCAGATGGCATGCTGAGCCCTAACCGATAAACACCCCAGTAGTCCTGACAACGAAGCCACAGCACAATGACACAGAGGCAGACACCTGAGGGAACATTTCACTGAGCACAACGTGTCAGCTGATACACGGGAGTGGGAGTACAGAGTGTATTGTATGCCCTGGAGTAGGCATGACTGTCCTGCTCCACGTGAAAGAGGGATGAGCCCTGGACAGTAGGCAGGTGGCTAAGCATGTGTGACACACTTGATATACATACTCCTGAGGCCCAAACATTGTTCCCACCCGCAGCATGGGTGTGTGCCAAATACCCCAGGCACATGTGGTGAGTCAGATCAGCAATTGGACCACATATCAAAGTTACACGCAGATTACATGTCAGAACTCAGGCATTGTGTAAGCAATTGACCCACCCATGAAGCCCACCACAAAGTTACGGGAACAAATGCGGTCCCCCACCTTGAGCTAAGTAAAATTCAAGCACACAGTACCCAAGTGACACAATTTCCTGACTGTAAGGGCCACACCTGGGTATCAGATGAGGAGTGGGCATGTCACAATTGAGGGACATGGGTCCTGGACCACAAGACTGATGTACTGTGGAAGTGTAACCAGGCCAGAGGAGGGCACATAGCATGTCAGACAAAGTTCACAGTGCAGTCATGGACTCACCCCCTCCTTGCTGCTGTCTGGCCTTCAGCTGCCCATCCAGGTCTGGGAAGACCACCGCCAGAATCCTGAGCATGTGGGGGGTCAGGGTCCGGTGTCCGCCCCTCCTGCGAGGAGGCGACAGCTTCAGCTGGAGCCGTGCGATCCTCCGGGTCCAGCCCCGAAGGTCCTGCCACCTCTTCTGGCAGTTGCGGATCTGGCGCTTGTAGACCCCCACGGATCTTACTGCCCGGGCGATGGTCAGCCAGATTTCCTGCTTCTGGTGGGCATCAACCTGTGAGGATGACAAAGTGAAAGGGCCATTACTACACATGCAACATTTCCATGCATCACACAGTTGGATATACATGTCTCAATCACAGGGGCATATGATGTACACAGGCAGTGCAACTATGGCTATGAACAGTTTGCCAGCAGTTACCAAATGGTATCATTGCCTGGGAAGTCAGACCTTGTTGGAATGCACTGTTACTGCACTATACCTGTTCAGTGCATGTAACTACACACTTTGGGGGGTGACAACTACTCAGTGAGCATGCTAGCCAGTGGTGTGCACACTGTAAGTCTTGCTAGTCAGACAACATGCACATTTAGTAAGGCAGTGGACAGCACACTCACCTGCTCCCCTGGTTTCCCATACAGCTTGCTGTACTGTGGAAGGAGGCTGTCCAGCAGGGCCTGGTTCTCCTCAGTGCTGAAGGCAGGGGCTCTCTCCACAGTACGTGCCATTGCAGTAGCCAGAGGATGCAGAGACAGCAGCAGTGGTGGTGGCAGATGTCGTCCTGGAGCATGTAGTGCAGGCAAGTGAGCTCTCAGGGGAACAGCCAGCATTATATGTGTGCTGCAGAGGCAGATACTGTCCCATGTGTCCAAAGTTATAGGTCCAAGTCGTTTGCATCTTCTGAATCTGGCCAATCCATGCACCACTTATACACGCCCACAGCATCCTTCAAAAGTTCAACTTCATGACACCCATGAATTTACAACATTGTTGTGGGTGGCCAACTGAATTCACTGCATCAGACTCGTTAAAGCTTCGAAAACGCGTCCGTTGCCATGCTAGGCCATAGCCAATGCGTGCGCACCGATCGGTCCATTGCTGTACAACGCGTACATCGGATGACAACACGCATCCGTCCACATCATATGCAATGGCCAATGCGTGCACACCGATCGGTCCATTGCTGTACAACGCGTATTTCCGTCCACATCATATGCAATGCCAATGCGTGCGCACCGGTCGGTCCATTGCTGTACAACGCGTATTTCCGTCCACATCATATGCAATGGCCAATACGTGCACACCGATCGGTCCATTGTTGTACAACGCATACATCGGAGGACAACACGCATCCGTCCACATCATATGCAATGGCCAATGCGTGCACACCGATCGGACCATTGCTGTACAACGCGTATTTCCGTCCACATCAAATGCAATGGCCAATGCATGCACACCGATCGGTCCATTGCTGTACAACGCGTATTTCCGTCCACATCATATGCAATGGCCAATGCGTGCACACCGATCGGTCCATTGCTGTACAACGCGTATTTCCGTCCACATCATATGCAATGGCCAATGCGTGCACACCTGAACGGTCCATTGTTGTACAACGCGTACATCGGATGACAACAAGCATCCGTCCACATCATATGCAATGGCCAATGCGTGCACACCGATCGGTCCATTGCTGTACAACGCGTATTTCCGTCCACATCATATGCAATGGCCAATGCGTGCACACCGATCGGTCCATTGCTGTACAACGCGCATTTCCGTCCACATCATATGCAATGGCCAATGCGTGCACACCGATCGGTCCATTACTGTACAACGCATATTTCCAATCACATCATATGCAATGGCCAATGCGTGCGCACCGATCGATCCATTGCTGTACAACGCGTATTTCCGTCCACATCACATGCAATGGCCAAAGCGTGCGCACCGATCGGTCCATTGCTGTACAACGCGTATTTCCGTCCACATCATATGCAATGGCCAATGCGTGCACACCGATCGGTCCATTGCTGTACAACGCGTCCCTGTACAAATCACTCGCATATGTCACCATGGTTGTCACTGGTGAACGTATGCCAGCCACAATTACTTGCCAGGGACTCAGGGGAACACCTACAACACCACAGCCTGTCCACACTGTATCCTAAGGCATGTAAGGCTGCATTACCTGTGTGTGTATGGGGGTCAACATGTGTTTTTTTTGGTGGCACTTGGGGGCAGCCACTCCCAGGATGTGCACGTGTTCATGGGGACAGAATCCTTTGTGTGTTGTGCACATGACCACTGTGATGTGCAACTGTTCAGTTCAGGGCATGTGGCATGGTCACATTTCCAGGTTGTGTATGTGTATGTCATGTCACATATACCCTGAGTCCCATGTGGGAAGGTATGTACGTCACAGGGTGACCCATTGCCACAACAGTGATGGCCCTCCACAGTCTGTGTGCATGTTGTGTTTCAGATGTCTCTGATTCAATGTGCACAATGGGAGACAGTCTCCACATCCACGTTGTTTGTGCATCTACTTTGATGTTGTGCGTTTGTGTGTCACAGACGTCCATGTCTGTCCTGCAGAGGCAACAGGGGCCACTACCTGTGGGAGTCATGTTTGTTTTGCTGACGTGTACATGATACGCCATGTCATGCCAATGTCCATGTGGCAATACAGGGTCCCTGGGAATCTACCTGTCAATGAGCTGTGATGCCTGTGGCACATCTGTCCTCACTTGTCACTGTGGTGTGTGTTTGGAACGTGACAGCAGTACATGGGTACTGTGACACAGCCTAATCATGTCCCATAGCACGACCTGGAACTTGTTGTCAACACATGTTGAGCTGTGATGTTTGATGTTGGCCATGTAGGTGCCATATATGTCCATACAGAACGGCACACACATCAAGTACTTGTGTCTTGTAATGATGTGATATTGAGTATGGTCAATGCCACATATGTGGGGTGACTGACAATCTTTCTTTTTTCACCTATGAACTGCAGGGCACCAGCTGTCCATAGACCATTCCCTGACCTTGCAACCATGGTTGAATGTGACTGCATCCGACGGTACCGCTTCAACAGGCCGCTGATTGAGGAATTGACGGTGCGGTTGGCCCCACATTGGCAACCTGGCCGGACATACCCTACAGCGCTGACCCCCAAGGTGAAGGTGATGGCATCCCTACACTTCTTTGCCACCGGTACCTTTCAACACACTGTGGAGTCTGCTGGTGGGATGTCACAGACCATGTTCAGCCGTGTGCTACGTGATGTTTTGGAGGCAATGTTAAGATACCTGAACCAGTACATCTATTTCCCTAAACGTCAACAACTCACTGACGTCAAGAGTGACTTCTATGCCCTGGGGAGGATGCCACATGTCATTGGCTCCATTGATGGGACACATGGGGCTTTGGTACCACCACAGGCACATGTGCAGGCATACAGGAACCGGAAACATTACCATTCTATCAATGCTCTGGTGGTATGTCTTGCAGATATGACCATCTCACATGTGTGTGCACGTTTCCCCGGTTCTGCACACGATGCCTACGTGATGAGGAGTAGTCGCATCCCGAGGATGATGTCACAGATGCCGAACCAGCGTGCCATGCTTGTCGGTAGGTGCTGACTTTGTACCATTGTGTGTGTTCTGCAATGTTGTATTCCACCCTCTTTTCCAACTCAGCTAATGTGCAATTGTCTGTATGTAGGTGACTCCGGATACCCCAACATGCCTTGGTTGCTGACACCCCTCAGGAACCCTGTGACACCAGCCCAGATGCGCTACAATGAGGCACATGGTCGGACCAGGAGAGTGATCGAGCGGACATTTGGTCTCCTGAAAAGCCACTTCCGCTGCCTGGACAAGACAGGAGGAGCCCTCCCATATGCCCCTGCAAAGGTGTGCAAGATTTTCATCGTCTGCTGCATGCTACACAACCTGGCAGTGCGGAAGGAGTTGCCTCTCATCCTGGATGACGATGACCAACATCCGCACCTGTGGAGGATCCTGGCCTGGGCCACGATGCCAGTGATGATGATGATGATGATGGTGATGTCCGCACACAGCTCATCACCAACTTCTTCAGCTGAATGTGAGTATACAGAGTTGGTATGTCAATGATTTGAGTTTGCATGATATGTGTTGATGGTGCTCTGTTGCTGTTTGAGTGTGGCCATGTGCTACTTGACTGGATGCGTGCAGCGGTGTGTCCTTACAGGTAGTCTGTACTCCCCAACAGTGTTGACATGCTAACTTGGTTTTGTGTAGGTATCTTGTGACATGTATTGGGCATGAGTATTGCAGTTCTGTCCTGTTCTTCAGTGCTTTTGACTGTGTGTCATGTCTGTCCTTCACAGGGTGCTTTCAGAGTTGTTTGGTCCACTCGGATCCCCCGACACCATGGTTCAACTTCCAGGGTGGAAGCAGTCGTTTCCCTACAGGTGATGTGCCCCACACCCCTGGACTTTATTTCTTCTACAATTGTTGACTGTGTGGCCACAGCCACGTGGGATTACCTTGCATCTGTAGTGGAAACAACATGTTGCAAATATGTAATAAACATGTGCTTCACTTTGGGATGTGCGTTGTCTGTGGTCACACATCTGACTGACATTTGCTTACTTCACCTGTGGGCTAGTTAACACAGACTGTGAATAGGTGTGGTGTCTGTGCATTCCACTGTATTTCCTGGCAACATCAGTGTAGGCGATGAGTCAGATGGCCCTGGTGTGTATGTGTTGTGTTGCCCTAGTGGTGTGTCTCCCTCATATGTGTCACGTCTCCATGACTCACATGACGGTGTTGAACTTGCTGTAGCAGTTAGCATGCACAGTGTCATTTAGCACATCATCATCTCCATGACAAAAACAACGTTGGATTCATAACAGAGGCAAGTATGGTGTATTAGTGAGTTTATTTACATACATGTGTGAGGATAGTGCACAGGATGGTGGGTGCTGTACATTGGGATTGGAATCCGAAGTTCCCAGATGAGTTGGAAGTGTTGGTAGCAGAAATGTCCTGAGTAAAGTCCACAGTCATCTGATGCATTAGTCCAACTTAAACTCCCCATGTCATGTGGGAGAGTTGTGTTGCATTTGACAGGGTGAACAGTTTGCACACAAAGGAGAATTTCCAGAACAGGTGTTGGGTTCCTGGGGGATGTACATGGCCATCGGCCTCTCAGTTGTCCTTCCTCGGACGGCCCCTCTTCTTTCTGGGGGGACCCTCAAGTGCAGGCCGCTGCGATGCAGAGGACTCTCCACCAGAGTCATCCTCCCTCCCTGTGACAGTTGCAGTTGTTGCGGGCACACAGGGAGGTGTGGCCATGTTGGTGCTAATCTGGCGGAGGCATGTCAATATGTCAGTTCTTCCAATGTGTCCCACTTGGACTCCATGCCAGACATGTGTGTCTCCACACAGGACATGTGTGTCTCCACACGGGACATGTGTGAGTCCAAGCGGGCATGATGGGCAGCCTGCTGCTGTTGAATGTCCTTGAGGATCCCCACTACCTGGCTGACCTCTCCGGTGCTGGTATGCATCAGCAATGCGTGCCAGTTGTGGGTTATCATGCAGTCCAGACCCCTCTGCAAACAGCGACCTCTGCCTACCACCCCGCCCACCACCCCTGGCCACACGTGCGGGACCTGCGGTGGCACGCACAGGTGACCCTAGGTCCCCTCGGGGGTTGGTACTGGGGTTGTTGTCCGTTGCTTCACGGTGGGCCGGGGTCCCTATGCTGTTGTCATTGGTGGTCCTTGGTCTGTCCGTGTCGGCGGGGGTAGTCTGTGTGTTGGCAGTTGTTGGAGAAGTGGGTGCAGGTGGTGCAGATGGTGGTCCTGCTGGTGCTGCATGATGACTCACACCGGAGGGGCCAGGTAGGTCTTCGCCATCAGGGGAGGGCAGAGGCTGTTCCACACCAGAGAGCTCAGGGTCCCCCGGAGCCTCGGACAGGGACTCCTCATCGTCTGCTGCTGTGTCCCCATCATCACCTGTTTTTGGAAGAGACACACAATGTATGTTATGTTTCTACAGGCATCAATGGTTCAAACACCTGACAGTTGTGACTGTACCTCTGGATGCGGGCCTGTACATTGCATTGTCCTAAGTTGTCACAGTCAGAGGTTGGTATTGGTGTAGCACATTGTCCTGCCAACCTGAAGCATTTCAATGTGAATGTTGAGGTGTGTGCATGGCCAGCATTGGTGGTATTTGGTTGACATCCGGCCCTCCTTCTCCCCCCAGCCCAGTTATCCCACCATGAAGCATGCCACCCTTGCAGTGGGTGCAGGTTGACTCTCAGGATGTCAGTCAGTGGTGTCCTGATATTGGTTGGTGCCCAGTTCCCAGCAGGGCCTTGTGCTCCCCACAACAGAGCACCATTGTCAGACATCTTTGAAGTAGCTTTTCACTCCCTGTGATGTGCACATGGTTCAGGGTGGTGTTGATGGGCCAATTGTGAGGGTGACCAATATCTGTGACTACCACTCCCTTCATGCTATTGCCTACACCCCCCTTGCCAGCATGCCCATACTTCCTTCCTTTTGAGTGGACTTCACTGTGTGTGAGTGTGACAGCAATGGCAAGATGGCTGACAGTGGTGTCCTGCTGTTGGTTGGTGCCCAGTTCCCAGCAGGGCCTTGTGCTCCCCACAACAGAGCACCAGTGTCAGACATCTTTGAAGTGGCTTTTCACTCCCTGTGAGGTGTGCATGCTTCAGTGTGAGCTTGCTGGGCCATGTGGGTGAGGGATGTTGAGCTGTGACTACCACTCCCATCATGCTATTGCCTACACCCCCCTTCCCAGCATGCCCATACTTCCTTCTTTTTGAGTGGACTTCACTGTGTGTGAGTGTGACAGCAATGGCAAGATGGCTGACAGTGGTGTCCTGCTGTTGGTTGGTGCACAGTTCCCAGCAGGGCCTAGTGCTCCCCACAACAGAGCACCAGTGTCAGACATCTTTGAAGTGGCTTTTCACTCCCTGTGATGTGTGCATGGTTCAGGGAGGTGTTGATGGGCCAATTGTGAGGGTGACCAATATCTGTGACTACCATTCCCTTCATGCTATTGCCTACACCCCCCTTCCCAGCATGCCCATACTTCCTTCCTTTTGAGTGGACTTCACTGTGTGTGAGTGTGACAGCAATGGCAAGATGGCTGACAGTGGTGTCCTGCTGTTGGTTGGTGCACAGTTCCCAGCAGGGCCTTGTGCTCCCCACAACAGAGCACCAGTGTCAGACATCTTTGAAGTGGCTTTTCACTCCCTGTGAGGTGTGCCTGCTTCAGTGTGAGCTTGCTGGGGCATGTGGGTGGGGGATGTTGAGCTGTGACTACCACTCCCATCATGCTATTGCCTACACCCCCCTTCCCAGCATGCCCATACTTCCTTCCTTTTGAGTGGACTTCACTGTGTGTGAGTGTGACAGCAATGGCAAGATGTCTGACAGTGGTGTCCTGTTGTTGGTTGGTGCCCAGTTCCCAGCAGGGCCTTGTGCTCCCCACAACAGAGCACCATTGTCAGACATCTTTGAAGTGGCTTTTCACTCCCTGTGAGGTGTGCATGCTTCAGTGTGAGCTTGCTGGGCCATGCGGGTGGGGGATGTTGAGCTGTGACTACCACTCCCATCATGCTATTGCCTACACCCCACTTCCCAGCATGCCCATACTTCCTTCCTTTTGACTCTGCTTCCCTGTGGTGTAGTGTGCCTGTGCTGACAGGATGGCTGACAGTGTTCTCCTGGCGTTAGTTTGGCTGCAAGTCCCAAAAGTGTCCCTGTGCTTCACACAGCATAACCCAGGGTGGTGGTTCTTTGTGGGATATTTAATTAGAGTGTGAGGCAATGCATTCTCCCAGGTGAGTTGTGTGGAGTTTGTGTTAAGGGTGTGTGTGAGAACAGCTGCTGGTAACTATGGTCAGTGCTGTCAGTCCTCCTTCCCACCCAGCCAGATATCCCACCATGGAACGTGCTTCCATTGCAGGGAGTGCAAGTTGGCTTTCAGGATGTCAGTCAGTGGTGTCCTGCTGTTGGTTGGTGCACAGTTCCCAGCAGGGCCTTGTGCTCCCCACAGCAGTACCCAGTGTCAGCCATCTTGTCAGTTTTTCCACTCCCTGTGATGTGAGCATGGTTCAGAGTGGTGTTGATGGGCCAATTGTGAGGGTGACCAATATCTGTGACTACAACTCCCATCATGCTATTGGCTACACTGACTTCACCAGCATACACAGAATTCCTTCCTTTCAGTGAGCTTCCCTGTGAGGTGGTGTTCTGGTGGTGGCAAAATGTCTGACAGTGTTTGTTGATTAGATTTGTGCGGCTGCCTTGCTCTATTTGTTGTTGGGTTTGTACATGTCATGACACAGTTACATTTCACTTTGGGATGGCAGGTTTTGTGTTTGTCTAACTGACATACACATCTTGGGATGATTATGTTTTGGTTACTGTGGCTTTGCTGAGGGTGCATGGTTTGACTATCCCCTTGACAGTGATGTGTGTGTATTGTCACACGATATTGGGTATATTTGTTGTGTACTCACCAGGCTCTGGGATGTTTGATAGTCCATGTACGCTCTCTGGTGGTAGGATGGCCCGCACCTTCTCCTCCCAGGGCCTGAGGTATGCTGGTTTGGCAGGAGGGCCACTGCCGGTGTGATTGCTCAAGGCGTAATCCTTCTTGAGTAGGGCCTTGACCCTCCTGCGCACATCATACCGCCTGTTCTGGATGTCTTCCTTTGTGCGCAAACATGGTGATTGTGCGTTCACCCTGTCGACGATCCTCTCCCACATCTTGGTTTTCTGCGACATGGGGTCTGTTGGACCAATGTACCAAACAACTGTGGCTCTACTCTTAGGATTTCATCTACCAGGACTTCCAATTCACTGTCTAGGAACTTTGGATTCTTCTTTGGGGGCATGGTGATGGGTGGTGGTGGGAATTGATGTGTGTATGAGTGTGCAAGTGAGGGTGGGTGAGTGTCAGTTTTGCTGGGGGTATGTGAGGGTGCTATTGGGAAGTGCTAATGGTGTGTGGCTTGTGTGATGGATGAGTTGTGAGTGTGTCTGTGGTTGCTGTCTGATGGTGTTCTGGGCTGGCAGGTCAGTTGAATTTGCAAAGGATCATGGTAGGGATTTGTGGCCTTTATATGGGTGGAGTTGTGGGTGTGTCTTTGTTCCATTTCCCCCCCAGTATTTATTGACTTTGTCATTGCTTGTTTGGCCCTTTTTTTTGTATTTTTTCCTTTGTAGTTTCTGGGCATGTAGGAGACGTTCTTCTGACGGAGTCTGACGCTGCAGTTGGCTCGTGCGAGCTTCTCCGAGTCTTTCACGCTGTGTTTATGATGGATTTCATGTGCGGCGTACGCGTCGGTCGCGGAGTATTGGGTTGCTTCGGCTCCGTTTTGTATGCGTGTCGGTCGTACGGCTTAAGCTCCGTGCGACTCGGTCTGGTTTTCCACGCATTGCATCGTACTGCGCGGGTCGGAGTTCGCGGGTACGTTTCTGTCGGGTTCTTTCCTGGTGCGTGTCGGTCGGTTCGAATCGCGTGGTTTCCCGGCCGGATGGCTGCTTTCCGTGCGGTTCGGTCATTCGGCCTGTGTTCCGTACGAGTCGGTCGTGAACCACATGCATTGCATCATACTAGGCGGATCGGGAGGCGCCGGTACGTGTCGGTCGGACTAAATTCCCGTACCGAGTCGGTCTGTACGTTTTCCGGCCCGAATCGGAATCGGCCCCTCATTGTGGCCAGTGGATACCATGTGCAGATGTCTGATATGGGGAGCGCATCATCACTACGTATGCTGTATGTGCTAGATCCTGATTGGCTATGTGTTCCTACCTCATGTGGCATCAAACTTTTTATAGTGTTTTTTGCAGCATGCATACCCCCTTCAGCCATGTGTGCTTTATTGGGGTTATCTCCCCTGACCATTGTAATGTCGCTGCACCTATCTGTGGGATTGATCAAGAGTTTCCAGCCCGAAAGTTTGCCTGCCAGCTACGCACTCTCCCACCTGGGACCTATCAATCAGTGATAATGGGCCTAGGTCTCAGGGCTTACTTGACTACATATTTATGAGTCGAGATTGATGTGGATTTCAGAACGGGCGATTCTATTAATAAGGACGAGATTTCTTTTTTATCAATGAATGCATCGATTTCCATATTAACATTCATGAGCATTCAAAGTACTTCTTACAAGAGAACCGGATTTTCCACACACAAGGTGCTAATGGGAACATTTATGTGAATTCCTTCTGTTCCAGCAGCCACCCTTGTGAATATCACAGATTACCTGGTCCTCAAGTACTGCAATGGACTATCTGATGTGGTGCGTTCCATCACTCATCAGGTTGACGTCGCTACTCCAGCTGTCTGATGGTCTCCAGGGCATGACCTGAACCCTTGGGCTTGGATCCACATGAAGAAACGTGTTTACAAAGCCTGTTTGGAGGAGCGGTCGGCGTTCCTTGTCACAAACTTTGCTGTCAAATGTGCTGGTCTCCTGAACTTTACACACACCTCTCATACAAAGAGGGCAAGGCATGAAGAGAAAGAAGTGGAGCCAAAATCCACTAATTCCTCGAGTCACGCAGGTTTGAGGTGCCTAAAGCATCAGAAGAAGAGGAAGATCAGACTGAGGGCCCACAGTTTCCCCTGAGTGAGCATCACTTGGGACAAGAGTATGATCTGAGTTCTATTGTCATTCCAATAACTACTGTAATACCGACCACTGGGTTGAGAATTTGCATCCGCCGGAACAGTGAGCACTCATGGATGGCTGAAACTAATCTGCCACAGCAGACCTTGCATGTAACAGAGGCGGTCACAAGGCACGGGAGCCCCACCTCGGACAGCGATTCAGCCTCATCAGAGTCAAAGATATCGAGCACTTCCAAGGGTCGAGGTCCAAACGAAGACATTTCGCCAAAGAATACAGACTCCCAGAAAAAAATATTGATGACAAAGAAGAGACTGGATACAATTAGGGAGGACGGTGAGTTAGAGGAACAAAAACAGGGCAATGTGACTGACGTTGCAGATGAATGGGCGGACTTAATCAGCACTAAATGACCCAAAAGGGAGAGAAAGTTGACTCAGAAGTATTCAGGTACAAACTGTACCTACCTTGCCAAGATCAGATTTACACACTGATGATTGCCTGACGGATGTTGATGAGCCCTCTTGAGACAAGTTGATAGAGCAAAGCAAGCATGTTCACATTGGCCATTGACGTACAATGAAAGCACTGTCAGAGAGTTCGGGTAACGGTCAGAGGACGACAGTTCCATTAGGCCTTCTGCTGATGCAGAATAAAAATTCCAGTAGGTTTTTGAGATAGGGAAGAGACAACAGAGTATTATTTAGGGGACTAACATCTGTTGCATGATTTTCTTGATCTGATTTGAGTCTATATGGCGCAGCAATGCTGAAAATGTTGTTTGTAAGCCTGGCAGTTGTCATTTCTGTTTCTATGTTAGGATGGATGTAGAGACATAGTGTTAGACTTGTCAGCCCTAGGGTGGTCTTTCCCTATTTTTTTTCCCTTTTTCGCCTCCTTTTTGCCACCATATTTTTACTGGACCTAGGTCTCTGGGCACCTTGCCACTGCTAGCCAGTGCTGAGGTGCAGGTGCTCCCTCTCACTCAAGATGGCTGCCACAGGCCCCTGCTACTGCAGAGGGGCCTGACACGCATACACACTAGTAGCCAGGGTCAGGCTGGGACATAGGGATACAGTATCCATTCCGTCCCCGCCTCTGGGCCACATAGCCAGGCATGTAGAAGGTTCCAGAACCTTCCGGGCCTTGTGGGAGGAGTTATGTTTTGCCGCCTTTGGGAGAGTCACCTGACCTAGGGGTATAAAAGGTTTGGAGGGAAAACTTTCTAGTCAGTTGATGAGGCACCACTGAACCTGGGAGAACCTCCGCCGGAGTATAGGCTTTAGGGCCTGGGGGGAGACCTACACTACTGCTGCTGACAGGGCTGAGGCCCTGCTGTAGTAAGATAGCTGAGGAACGCCCACCACCCACTGACCTTGCCCAGTGTGAGGGGACCCAGGGAACCACCTTCAGCGTGCGGGGAGGAACATCAAGCACTCCCAGACCACCAACTCATCCCCCCTCATAAGAAGAAACTTCTGACAGGAAACTTTGACAAGAAACTTATAATAAGGAACTTCTGACAAGAAACTTACAACCATAAGCGCCTAAGAAGCAACCAAGCTGAAGCAGTCGCAAGACAGCTTAACTTGAGGAGGCCTGACCGTCCAGCAAGGCCTAAAGCCTAAAACTGCCCAACTGGGGATCACCAGGTAAAGCACCGTACCCTGAAGCGCTAGACCTTCACCCCCTATTCATTTCTGCCTGTTGCTGGGCTGCCCCCAAGTACTTTGCCAGTCAGCCCTGCCCACAGGCTGCTGGTGCACCCTGCGTTCTGTTGCCCCTCAGGTCACTGACCTTGTGAAGGAGATCACCGCCGCGGCCGCCGCTGCCTGAGAAGAGGCACCGAGTGGTGAGGTGCGCCGTCGCGCCCTCACCGGAGGAAGCGCTGAGGTGAGGGAAGCCCCTCAGGTGTGTGTGGTGAGGTGCGCCGTCCGCGCCCTCACCGAAGCCTCCAAAGACTGGGTCCTGGGCCCTCATCGCCGCCGTCGCGGCCGAAGAATTGCCCCCGCCGCCGTCGCGGCCAAAGAATTGCCCCCGCCGCCATCGCGGCCGAAGAATTGCCACCGCCGCCGTCGCGGCCCAAGAAATCGCCAGCGCGATCTACAGCGAGGCCTCCAGGCCCCGCAGACGCCATTGCCGAGCAATCAGGGGTCGCCGGGCGTGACCCAGGAAGGCCGCGCATCGATTGGGCGCCGGCCCCCGGTCACGCCCCCAGCGCCGACGGAAGCCCGGGAAGAGCCCCGGCCAGAGGGAGACGGGGAGCCGGCCGGAGAGGACTGCCGGCTCCCGCTCCCTTCCCCGGCAACCCTGAGCCCGCCAACCTCACTTACCCTGATCCCGGGGGCCGGAGGAGGGTGATCCCGACCCCGCAACGTCCCACGCACAGTCCCTGAAGCCGCACCGTGCCGTCCAGGCATATCCTGATCCCGGGGGCCGGAGTAAGGTGATACCGGCCCCCGCAACGAGCAGCCAGACCGGCCTGAAGGCCGAGGTACCCCTACCGGGCCCCGCCCACCAGAACACGGGCCGGGCCTGGGGGAGTGCCAGTCGCCCTGAAGCGCGACCAATGACCAACGCAACAGGTGAGCCCAGGAGGCCCCTAGGGCACCCAAAACGCCACTGGGGGCCGGGGGCCACCATTAACCCCATAAGTCAGGGTGTAACTTTCCCTATGAGGCGAGGCCCCGGAGAGGAGTGGGCCTAGCCTGGAGTTAACCCCTAAGGGTCCTAGGTGCCCCAGGATATAGGACATGTTGAGGGGTTCCCTATAGTATTTAATAATTTATGCAGATGCCTATTGTAATTACTGCCTAGGCCATACTTTTAACTGTTAAGTCATTACCACAAGGGGAAAGTGTTTAATTGAATTGAGCTGAAGTGTACACCGCCAAGAGTTGAAGTATTTTATGTTACAGGTGTACTGGAGTTGCGACGCCCACTGTACTGAATGTGGGTGCGCCTAGATTAATGCAGGCCTATTTAAATGTAACGTGAAAAGCCTTCTTTTAAGTAATTGAATATGCTAAAGTGAACTGTATGTTTAGGCCTATGTTTTAGTAACGTACCTTGAGCTCATTATTAAGTGCTACATGTAGAAGATCATTCCTGCGGCCTCTTAGTGGCCTACAATGTTGATGAGCTATGATGCTTTATTTAAAATGTGCACCAGTTGAGTAATACAATGAATTTGAATGTAGATCTGAACTAATCTGCCTCATCTGATGCCAACTTAATTTATTTATAAAAGATCTTGATTTTAAATACAAAAGCCTGGTGTGGTGTCATGTTATTGCGTTCGCATTTCTGAGTCAGAGTAAGAGTGTGCTGCACAACTGCCTTACACATTGCCTTCGCGTGCCTTTCCCGCTTCACGCCATGCTACCGTGTCGGACTCGATAACCCCGGTTCCAACATTTGGTGTACAGCGGTTGGATAAGGACTGGTGTTTGTGCAGCACCCTACGGTGACTCAGTGTGCGCCGCAATTAGACACCTATTGTAATGCAAGTGCTAGGAATTCTTTTATGATTGCCAATTGTGTACATTCCTGCGTTAGACCTGCTACCAGTCTAGAACCCTTTCCTTAAATTGTCTGGGACCCCACCTAGGAGGATGGAGTTGGAGTTAGCCAACCTAGAAAGGTATACGGTGACACAGCTCAAGGAGTTCTGCCTAGAGAGGGGGTGGCCGTCAAGCGAGGTGCCAGGAAGGGGTGCTTCAGAAAGCTTTGAGGGCATGGGTAATGGCCCACCCGGAGGGAAGAGGGGACGAGGAGCAGGGGAGACAGACAACCCAGAAGGACTGGACCTACTGCACATTGATGTTAGCGAGAATATGTTGCCAGGAAGACGTTCCAGGGCAGGCAGTAGTGCGTCAGGGGGAGTTTGTCGGCAGAGGAATTTGAGGATAGGAGGGAGGAGAGGCAATTAACTTTAGAACTTGCTAAGATGGAAAGAGAAGGAGAACAGGCAAGGCTAGCCATGGAGGAAAGGAAGCTTGCACATGAGCTTAGCCTGAAGGAACTGGAGCTCCGAGCCTTGCAGATGGAGATGCAGGGCAGAGTGAATGGTGGCAGCGTACCTGCTGGGGTTCCACAGGAGCCCAAATTCTATTTACTCAGAGAGGTGATAGCCAGTTTTAGTGTAGGTGATGACATCAATAAGTGGTTGGCGGCGTATGAGGTAGCTTTGGTGGCCCATAGAGTTCCTGAGAGCTACTGGGGAGGAGGTCTTTACAGGTACATACCTCCACTAGTAAGGGACACACTCTTAACTTTGGATAAGGGGGAGCAGACTAACTACCCTATCATGAAGGAGGCCCTGCTCAAGAAGTTTGGCCTCACCCCAGAGAAGTACCACCAAAAGTTCCGCAACAGCCACAAGCTTCACAAACAAAACTGGGTGGATTTTTTTGATTATGCCCGGAAGGCATTGGAGGGTTGGGTGCGTGGCAGCAACGTTGACAATTACACTGGGCTGTACGACCTGTTCTTGAGAGAGCACCTCCTAGAGAAATGTTTTCCGGAGCTGCGCCAGTACTTGGTGGACCGCAAGCTGACCAATCCTAGGGAGCTTGCAGAGGAGGCAGACACGTGGGTCAGCACTCAGGTGTCCCACAAGGGAGCCGGGGCGGACCCCCCTAAAGGTGGACAGGGGCTCCCCCAGAAGAAAGAGGGGGGAGATAAAAAGAGGGAGTTCTTTAAAGGCCCCCAAAATAAACCGACTGGGAGAGGGGTAGGTTCCCCATCCCAATCTGGATTCCAGAAACCCACTTATCCTGACAGGAGTCAGCAGCCCAGAACTGTCCGGTGCTACGAGTGCGGGGAGGTTGGACATTATAAGGGGGATCCCAAGTGTCGCAAGAGAACCCCAGCCCCCACAGGAGGTAAGAGCCCCGGGGTGGCCAGTGTAGCGCTTGGGGAGGAGTTGTCCCTAGGTAGGGGAGGTGAGTGGACAGGCTTGACCTTAGTTTCCCTGGGGGATAGAGAGATCATCCCACGGGTTCAGGTACCCGCGAACACTGCCAAGTATCGGCAGAGGGTCCTGGTGAACGGGGAGGAGGTGGAGGCTCTGAGGGACACAGGTGCCAGCATGGCGATGGTGAGACGTCAGCTGGTGTCCCCAGAGCAGGTGATTCCTGAGGAATTCCACCCGGTTGTTATGGCTGATAATAGCCTGGGTCATTACCCCGTTCCCCAAGTTCCCTTTGAGTGGGGAGGAGTAACAGGTCTGTTGAAGGTTGCGGTAAGCCCTGCCATGCCAGTTGACTGTCTGTTGGGCAACGACTTGGAACATACTGCCTGGAGGGAGGTAGAGTTCAATGCCCATGCTGAGATGTTGGGATTACCAGGATGGACTTGTGTTGTCACGCGGTCCATGGCTGCCCGACAAGGAACTCAGCTCGGGTTGGAGCCTGAAATAATGGCCCAGCCCACTGCTGGACGAGGAGATGTCCAGGAGGAGACACCCGGTGAGATGGATGGGGAGCCCACGGAGGTGACCCCGGAGTCCGCTGAGCTGGTTGGTGTTCCCGTGGGGGACCTGCCGACCCCTGCAGAGTGGCAGGTGGAAGGAGGGCCTACCCGGGAGGAATTTTGCCGGGCGCAGAAGGAGTGCCCTACGCTTGAAGGCATGCGGCAACAGGCCGAAGCCCAAGCAGCTGGAACAGAGACTGGTAACTACCATGTCTACTGGGAGGATGGTCTCCTCTACAGTGAGCCTAAGGCTCCGGTGCATGGGTCCTCACGAGCCGTGGTGGTCCCCCAATGCTACCGAGCCTTTCTGCTAGAGTTGGCACATGAAATACCACTAGCAGGACACCTGGGCCAGGACAAGACATTTGCGCGTTTGGTCCCACATTTTTACTGGCCCAGGATGCGCGTCACTTCTGACACTTTTTGCAAGACTTGCACCACTTGCCAAGCGAGCGGCAAGACAGGGACTAAAGTGAAGGTCCCTCTGGAACCTCTCCCAGTTGTCGATACCCCTTTTGAGCGGGTAGGGATTGACATTGTCGGGCCATTGGACCCGCCGACTTCTGCAGGACATAGGTTCATTTTGGTGCTGGTAGACCACGCCACCCGGTACCCGGAGGCAATCCCTCTGAGGACCATCACTGCACCGGTGGTGGCGCGGGCCCTGATGGGGATTTTTACCCGAGTGGGATTCCCCAAGGTCGTGGTGTCAGATAGGGGCACGAATTTCATGTCGGCCTACATGCAGGCCATGTGGAAGGAGTGTGGAGTGACCTACCGGTTCTCCACTCCTTACCATCCCCCAGACGAACGGGCTCGTGGAGCGCTTTACAAAACCTTGAAGGGGATGATCAGGAGCCTACCCGAGGACTTGAGAAGAAAGTGGGACGTCCTCTTACCCTGTCTGCTCTTCTCCTACCGAGAGGTGCCGCAGAAGGGGGTCGGTTTCAGCCCCTTTGAGCTGCTCTATGGCCACCCCGTTCGGGGGCCCCTCAGTCTTGTCAAGGAGGGGTGGGAGAAGTCTTCCTCGAAGCTTCCCCGTGATGTGGTCAGCTATATGCTGGCATTCCGCAGCCAAGTGGCCAAGCTGTGGAAGGAGGCCTCGGACAACCTAGAGGCTAGTCAGGCCGTCATGAAGAAATGGTATGACCGGAACGCGCGGACGGTAGAGTTAGACGCTGGACAGAAGGTGTGGGTCATGGAGCCAGGAGAGCTTAGCGCCCTCCAGGACCGGTGGACTGGGCCGTTTGAGATCTTGGAAAGGAGAGGCCAGACCACATATGTCGTCAATGTGAAGACCCCACGTCAACCCCACAGGGTGTTCCACGTCAACCGCCTGAAGCCCCACCAGGAGCGTTCAGAACTCACTCTCCTAATGATAACAGATGGAAGTGAGGAGGAGGAGAGTGAGCCTCTTACAGATCTTTTGGCGGCCCATGAGAAGGATGGTTCGGTAGAGGGAGTGGTCCTCGCCCCATCCTTAACCCCAGAGCAACAGAGGGACTGCCGCCAGGTCTTGGGGCAGTATGCCTCGTTGTTCTCCCTCACGCCTGGAATCACGCACCTGTGTACCCATGATGTGGACACAGCGGACAGTCCGCCAGTAAAAACCAAGTCTTACCGGCTGTCCGATAAGGTCAAGGCTAGTATCCAGGGTGAGGTTACCAAGATGCTAGAACTGGGAGTGATTGAGCCTTCCAGTAGCCCTTGGGCTAGTCCGGTGGTGTTGGTGCCGAAAGCGGCCCCACCGGGCACCACCCCAGAACTTCGGTTCTGTGTGGATTACCGTGGACTCAACTCAGTCACAAAGACCGATGCTCACCCGATCCCTCGGGCGGATGAGCTCATTGACCGGCTGGGAGCAGCCAGGTATCTGAGTACCATTGATTTGACGTCAGGCTATTGGCAGATAGCCATGGCGGAAGGAGCAAAGGAGAAGACTGCGTTCTCCACCCCCGAGGGCCACTTTCAATTTCGAGTGATGCCCTTCGGGTTGAAAAATGCTCCAGCCACTTTCCAGCGGTTGGTGAACCAGGTGCTGTCTGGCCTAGAGGCCTTCTCTGCTGCCTACCTGGATGACATAGCTGTCTTCAGTAGCAGCTGGGAGGACCATCTGGAGCATCTCCAGGAGGTGCTACAGGCTTTGCAACGGGCTGGTCTAACCATCAAGGCCAGCAAGTGCCAGATTGGACAGGGATCTGTCGTGTACCTGGGACATCTGGTGGGCGGAGGTAAGGTGCAACCCCTCCAAGCCAAGATTGAGACCATCTTGGCCTGGGAGCCCCCCAAGACCCAAACAGAGGTCCGAGCTTTTCTCGGCCTCACGGGATACTACCGCCGGTTCGTAAAGGGATATGGAACCATCGAGGGCCCATTGACGGAATTAACTTCAAAGAAGCAGCCACGCAGAGTCATCTGGATGGCTGCCTGCCAGGAAGCCTTTGAAACCCTCAAACATGCAATGTGCACCGCACCGGTGCTCAGGACTCCAGACTTTGGACGGGAGTTTATCGTACAGACAGACGCTTCTGAGCATGGCATAGGAGCTGTGCTCTCGCAGCTGAATGACAATGGCCAAGACCAGCCAGTGGCCTTCATTTCTCGAAGACTACTCCCCAGGGAACAGCGGTGGAGTACCATCGAACGAGAAGCCTTTGCCGTGGTTTGGGCTGTAAAGAAGTTGAGGCCATACCTTTTTGGTTGTCACTTCCTGATCCAGACCGACCACAGACCCCTTCGCTGGCTCATGCAGATGAGAGGCGAAAACCCCAAATTGTTGAGGTGGTCCATTTCCCTCCAGGGGATGGACTTTCGGGTGGAACATCGACCCGGTGTAGACCACGCCAACGCTGACGGTCTCTCCCGGTTTTCCGCCTTAGCGAAGAGAACTCCCTAGAGGTTGGGAAGCTCTCCCCTCTTTCGGCTGGGGGGACGCGTGTTAGACCTGTCAGCCCTAGGGTGGTCTTTCCCTATTTTTTTCCCTTTTTCGCCTCCTTTTTGCCACCATATTTTTACTGGACCTAGGTCTCTGGGCACCTTGCCACTGCTAGCCAGTGCTGAGGTGCAGGTGCTCTCTCTCACTCAAGATGGCTGCCACAGGCCCCTGCTACTGCAGAGGGGCCTGACACGCATACACACTAGTAGCCAGGGTCAGGCTGGGACATAGGGATACAGTATCCATTCCGTCCCCGCCTCTGGCCCACATAGCCAGGCATGTAGAAGGTTCCAGAACCTTCCGGGCTGTGGGAGGAGTTATGTTTTGCCGCCTTTGGGAGAGTCACCTGACCTAGGGGTATAAAAGGTTTGGAGGGAAAACTTTCTAGTCAGTTGATGAGGCACCACTGAACCTGGGAGAACCTCCGCCGGAGTATAGGCTTTAGGGCCTAGGGGGAGACCTAGACTACTGCTGCTGACAGGGCTGAGGCCCTGCTGTAGTAAGATAGCTGAGGAACGCCCACCACCCACTGACCTTGCCCAGTGTGAGGGGACCCAGGGAACCACCTTCAGCGTGCGGGGAGGAACATCAAGCACTCCCAGACCACCAACTCATCCCCCCCCCCTCATAAGAAGAAACTTCTGACAGGAAA
Organism: Calotriton arnoldi; assembly: GCA_963921515.1. NCBI lineage: Eukaryota > Metazoa > Chordata > Amphibia > Caudata > Salamandridae > Calotriton > Calotriton arnoldi. The sequence goes on along the minus strand of CAWUFW010007457.1, from coordinate 900,875 downwards.
CTTTGACAAGAAACTTATAATAAGGAACTTCTGACAAGAAACTTACAACCATAAGCACCTAAGAAGCAACCAAGCTGAAGCAGTCGCAAGACAGCTTAACTTGAGGAGGCCTGACCGTCCAGCAAGGCCTAAAGCCTAAAACTGCCCAACTGGGGATCACCAGGTAAAGCGCCGTACCCTGAAGCGCTAGACCTTCACCCCCTACTCATTTCTGCCTGTTGCTGGGCTGCCCCCAAGTACTTTGCCAGTCAGCCCTGCCCACAGGCTGCTGGTGCACCCTGCTTTCTGTTGCCCCTCAGGTCACTGACCTTGTGAAGGAGATCACCGCCGCGGCCGCCGCCGCCTGAGAAGAGGCACCGAGTGGTGAGGTGCGCCGTCGCGCCCTCACCGGAGGAAGCGCTGAGGTGAGGGAAGCCCCTCAGGTGTGTGTGGTGAGGTGCGCCGTCCGCGCCCTCACCGAAGCCTCCAAAGACTGGGCCCTGGGCCCTCATCGTCGCCGTCACGGCCGAAGAATTGCCCCCGCCGCCGTCGCGGCCAAAGAATTGCCCCCGCCGCCGTCGCAGCCCAAGAATTGCCACCGCCGCCGTCATGGCCCAAGAAATCGCCAGCGCGATCTACAGCGAGGCCTCCAGGCCCCTCAGACGCCGTTGCCGAGCAACCAGGGGTCGCCGGGCGTGACCCAGGAAGGCCGTGCATCGATTGGGCGCCGGCCCCCGGTCACGCCCCCAGCGCCGACGGAAGCCCGGGAAGAGCCCCGGCAGTGCAGAGGGAGACGGGGAGCCGGCCGGAGAGGACTGCCGGCTCCCGCTCCCTTCCCCGGCAACCCTGAGCCCGCCAACCTCACTTACCCTGATCCCGGGGGCCGGAGGAGGGTGATCCCGGCCCCCGCAACGTCCCACGCACAGTCCCTGAAGCCGCACCGTGCCGTCCAGGCATATCCTGATCCCGGGGGCCGGAGTAAGGTGATACCGGCCCCCGCAACGACCAGCCAGACCGGCCTGAAGGCCGAGGTACCCCTACCGGGCCCCGCCCACCAGAACACGGGCCGGGCCTGGGGGAGTGCCAGGCGCCCTGAAGCGCGACCAACGACCAATGCAACAGGTGAGCCCAGGAGGCCCCTAGGGCACCCAAAACACCACTGGGGGCCGGGGGCCACCATTAACCCCATAAGTCAGGGTGTAACTTTCCCTATGAGGCGAGGCCCCGGAGAGGAGTGGGCCTAGCCTGAAGTTAACCTCTAAGGGTCCTAGGTGCCCCAGGATATAGGACATGTTGAGGGGTTCCCTATAGTATTTAATAATTTATGCAGATGCCTATTGTAATTACTGCCTAGGCCATACTTTTAACTGTTAAGTCTTTACCACAAGGGGAAAGTGTTTAATTGAATTGAGCTGAAGTGTACACCGCCAAGAGTTGAAGTATTTTATGTTACAGGTGTACTGGAGTTGCGACGCCCACTGTACTGAATGTGGGTGCGCCTAGATTAATGCAGGCCTATTTAAATGTAACGTGAAAAGCCTTCTTTTAAGTAATTGAATATGCTAAAGTGAACTGTATGTTTAGGCCTATGTTTTAGTAACGTACCTTGAGATCATTATTAAGTGCTACGTGTAGGAGATCATTCCTGCGGCCTCTTAGTGGCCTACAATGTTGATGAGCTATGATGCTTTATTTAAAATGTGCACCAGTTGAGTAATACAATGAATTTGAATGTAGATCTGAACTAATCTGCCTCATCTGATGCCAACTTAATTTATTTATAAAAGATCTTGATTTTAAATACAAAAGCCTGGTGTGGTGTCATGTTATTGCGTTCGCATTTCTGAGTCAGAGTAAGAGTGTGCTGCACAACTGCCTTACACATTGCCTTCGCGTGCCTTTCCCGCTTCACGCCATGCTACCGTGTCGGACTCGGTAACCCCGGTTCCAACACATAGGGATCGATTCCGATCTCGGCCAGTAGGGCACCGAATCGGATTCTGCTGAACCGGATCCGATTCGGAGCCCTTTTTCCCAACCGACTCGTACGTGCGTCCGGGCGAACGAGTACGATGCGAGCGCGTGCGAAATTGCCGACCGACTCGTTCGCGGGTCCCGACCGCTCCGACCGACTCGCACGGATGCGCCTCGGGCAAGTACAATGCGCCGCCGCGAGCAGTCCGACCGACCCGCGCCGTCCGGCTCGAAGAAGCAGTCGGAGCCGCACTTTGGGGGCCGTGTCGGACCCCCCTGTACGCGTAGCCATGCGAGTCGCACACAGGGGGGACCCATGGGTCCCCCCTACCTGTGCGTGTATGGCGCGAGTCGCTTCGCCGCATACACGCTGTAGGGGGCGCCCTTGTTCGCCTCGCACCCATTGAGTCAATGGGAGCCCGCGTACGCGTTGTACGACCGGCTCCCATTGACTTCAATGGGAGTCCGACCGACTCGAGTCCGATGTCATACGTGCGCATCGTACTCGTTCGGTCGGGCTGCTAGGGTCCGATTCGGTCGGAAATCTCTCCGGGTCCGGCTCGGTCGGAGAGATTTCCGGCCCGAATCGGAATCGGCACCTAAATATCGAACTTTTAATATCGAAAGGACAAAATTTCGAGTACAAAATATCGAGAGAACAGAATATAGAAAAGACATAATATAATTGGAAAAAATATCGACATATAGGTAAGTAATATCGAATGTCATTATATTGAATTTTATTATATCGATTTTTTTTTAATTATTTTATATGTTAGTATATGTGTTAAAAATATATAATATTTTTTTAATGTATGTTACAATTTTTTTAAGGTAATGGATTTTATGTGAATTAATTTTTGCGTATATTAGTTCCGTAGCGGGTTGTGGGTTCATAGGGGAATAGGGTGGGAAGTAATTTAATTTACATTATAAAAATTAATAATTAATTAATTAATAATTTAGGGGCCCATTACGATGTCGGGCGGAAGCACTACCGCCGCCGTGCTGGCGGATGCAAAAACCACCAGTTACCGCCGGCACGCAGCAGTCCACACGCCCGCCCGATTACGATGCGAAAAGTCAGCCAAACACCGCCGGCAAGCCAGCGACACCGTCCGCCATCAAAGTGCGCCCGTACACGTAGCGGCGCAGCACAATTGACACACACCGTCTGACGAAACACGTACCGCCCGGCGTACAAATTACGATGCCGCACACAAACTGATCCCACGGCTAAGAGACACCGTACGTCAAACCGAAGCGGTAACACGAACGCCGAGCACGGACACCGAAGAAGCGGCACCCCCGAGCATGAATCCAGCACTGCAGGCCCTCCCTATGCTCTATCTGATGCACCACCAAGGACGCAACGTACCGCGAAGACGCAGGTAGGCACACACACAACAAGTGCACGCAAACAGCGCACACAGTGCAAGGGCGGAAAAAGCGGACAACCCCCCACCCCTGCGTGTACACGACACATCTACCATAGCATCCACATATGACACACAGGCCAAATTGTAACATCTCGTAACACATGTGTACACACCACCTGGGACTAGGAACCAACAACCCCGTCACGGCCCCAAAGCGGCGATGACGCTGCCACACATGCGCACAACGCAGAGGCCAACCGCAGTGCCATGCATGCGTCGCACACAGACACAGGGACACAACCAAGCAGCACACACACCAGCCCCACCCCGAACGCACATGACACGTGACAGGCCTGCCACAGACATGTCCCCAACGCCCAATTCACGGTCAACACCCAACGTCACACAACCGACGCACACATGTCAGTGAAGTCACGCAACAGCAGGACACACCCCAGTGTAACAAACATGGCGAAGCACACAGCGGCGGCAACACCAACTAGGAGAAGCAGGGCCCCTTCGGGAAGAGGAACGCCAGTACCACACTGAAACACCCATACCACCCTGCACATATGAACAAGACATACAAAACGGAACACCAAAGAGCCCGGGGACCGACAACAGGTGGCCCAAGAATAACATTCACACACAAGGCCCAACGCAGAGCGGAAAGGCAGCCTGCCACCCACACAAGGGAGAGCAGACAGCACTGAATGACCTTCCATTCCAACTCCGAAACCACAGCCCTACCAAAGAAGCCGGTGAATACAGCCATTGTCCAATAAAAGACCAACACAGGCATGCAGAGGAGACCGACCACAGGGCAGATAGCGCATATCACAGAAGAACACTACGGACGGGAAAGAAAAAGAAAACACTCCCCATGTCGGCCCCATGCAAGTTAATTGGAAGGAGTCACACATCACTGACCTTGAACTGTCTGAGAAGCATGTGGGATGAGGGCCCGTGTCCTCCGCACAAGCCAACAGAACACAAGTCCTGTCTCCCTACGACTACACAGAGCTCACAGCAACCTCGGAGCGTGCACATTGCAGACTGCACACACAGCCGGAGCACGCCACCACAACGCACCGCTGCAAAATGGCACTCGCAACACACCTACCCAACTACGCCGGACAGGTCAAGCTGTACAAAACCAACCTGACACATATATTGGGATGCGAACTCCTGTCCCTGCTGAACGTAAGTTACCGACTAACTTACCGCATCACATTGTTCAGCTGCGTCATACCCGTCTTCTACTGTCGGAGGTGTCCCTACCAGCATCCCGTGGAGATGTGTCTCTCCAACCCGGCATGTCTAAAGGCGGACCTACTACCACTACTCCTCCCTCTGGACGCACACGACAGGGCCTGCTCTGTCTATGGGGGCATGGCGTATGTGGCCAACATCGGACCCGCACTGAAATGGGACCACTGTGCCTCCACACGACGGATCATCGAGCACAGCTACATCGAATGTCACCCAGCATGCCCCATCATGGTCCTCCAAGGGACAACTTACGAACAACACCTTGACAGCCACCATCCGCTACATTGGCTGGCAAACATGTACACCACCAATGACATGGAAGCCCTGCTGGACGGCATCGCATACCTGACAACCTGTAAATTCGTCGGACCCCAACGCAAGTTCCCCAATTGACCTATGATGTCCAACCCCGCACCCATGCTTAGCTTCCGCACGGACTGGCCAGTCACCACCACAACAGCCATACCAAACGACCGGCAACAATTACCACACCATCAACGACATCGCCATGACATCGGATATGACCGGGACATGCACACTGTTCCCCATCACATCCAGGAACACCGCATGCATCGTGGGAGGCAGTGGCATGGGGTCTGTGTATCGCACCCACATGGACGGAACTGCACGAACAACCAGGACACGACATGGATCCAGCGCCCATGGACACACACACCGCTCAGTGGACATGAATAGGTCGCCTGGAGTCTGTGGGTGCTGCACCCCTCCCACCCCCGCCCCGGGAATCCCATACCAGGACCTTTGCATGGACGACAAGTGCATACAACAACAACACGACCCCAGTGACTGTGACATGTCCAGTAACCACCACATTGCAACAACAAGTGGCACGCCGCTGCATGCACGCAAGCACATGCCCTGATGTCATCTCACATGCACGCGTGCATGAGGAACAACCGCAGCATACCTGTCACATGGAACTGAGATGGACTGTGCCCATGATGCCAAGCGGTCTGGTAGGCTACTTGTATACCGTCTGTGTCAAAGTCCGCAGCTCCGCAGCTATACGTAAATGTACATTAGCACAGCCTTGGCCAAGCAGATGTAACTCTGAAGCCCACATCCCACATGCAACAGCCAATCACATGTAACCCCACACCCTATCCCATTTGTAATCATGCTCAGTATATCCTCAACATGTATTCCGCTGCCAGTAGTGTCCACTATACTGCATCACAGAGGACAGAAGACTCAATATAATGTTTGAAACCAAAACTGTCTCCGCTGACTCATTTCACAAGTACGAATGAGAGAGGATGAGAGTATGTGAAGTACACGGCAGTCGTGACATGACCATGTAGTCCACTGGTATTGGATGTCAACGCAAATGAGTAGCACAACTGTGGAAGACACACATGTGTCGTGTGAAGTCGTATGGACGCAGTGCTCAGGTGGGTGGGTGTGACGGGTAGATGCGCACATGCCAAGTTGGAGCACGCCGTGTTGGGAGGGGTCATGAACAGTACACCACCGCTTCCCTGGGCATTGTGAGAGGACACCTGTCGGGGGGAAGTGAACACGTGTGTGCACAGCAGCCGGGCACACGAACAATGCGGTACCAGGCGCACACGTCAGCCCACCCTCCGTGGACAAGCTGGATCCTGTTGTGCGCCCGCCATGCCCCTTGACAAGGCACACACAGCCCCAGTCGACCAGGTGTAACCCCAACATAGTCAATCCGCACAGGCGATACAGGGCACGGGATGGCAGTGGAGCATGGTGTGTGAGAGGTCTCCTCGCGCTCCTCCTGGTCATATCACGCAGGCAATAGAACCTCAACGTGTAGCATGGCACAAGTCAAATGGAAGTGTAGGGGGGACGCACCACAGCACGAGCAGCACTGACGTCACGGGAGGTGGCTCGCACCATCCCATCCATTGCCCATTATTCCAACCACGCCACATGCCATTGCGACAAAGTGCAAGCGCGTGCGCCACCACCCCCGAGCCCTCCCCAGAGAGGCCAAAGAGTGAATGTGTGGGCCATCAGCTACAGACGGACGGGGCCTGGCCGCAAGGGCAACCACAGCCTCTGGGTGTCGCAGGTGGCGGATCCGGAAGGCGAAGACTGTGATGCATAGTCCATGCAGGCCGGGTCTCCATTTGGGGCACCACGCAGGTGGACGGCGTCCCGCCACACATCATACCCTGAGACAGCCCACTCGTGCAACTGGACCCACACATACACTCCTTGCCCTCTCTGGTGCGAGCTTGTGGCTGCCTGTGCAAGCGCTAGCCTCGCAGGTGCACATGCATATTGGGGGAGCGAGGGGAGGACATGAGGGCTGGGGCGAAGATGACTGTATCACTGTCAGTGAGTACAAGGGATGACCCAGATGTGGAAAGGAAGAGACGTGTCCCGTGTGTACTGCAACTAGTCGCCAATCCAACTACCCCCCATGTCCGGAATGTAAGCCCGCACCTAGGCCCGCCCATCCGCCACATCGAATATACCACCAGCACAACAACCTTCCCATTCGAAACACTGACTGGGGGTGGTGACCAGTGAACAATCATGTGTAGCCTACCCACGCGTACATGTGGGCCCTCCATGATCCATGTCACCTGCGGCAAAGTCATGACATGCGCAATGAGGGAAGTGAGGAGAGCTGTCCGCCCCACGCACAGAAGGTGCATCAGCTCCACAGACCCAGCAGCGAGTCCAGCAGGGGTCACATGTGCAGGGGCAGCTGTGCCTGGTGTGAAGGCACATGCATATTGACAGCACATCGACCAATGTGTAGTCTGCCCACATCTACAGTCCATCATCATGCGGACATAGGAATTGAACACAGGGCAACACATCTTAGTGGGTGCACCAACCGTGACCAACAATGCGCAATCATCGACGTACCCGCCCTGTGCATGGCCACCCACCCAACGGAGGCACATCCAGTGCCACCATCCCACACACACAAGCCTTCCACGGAACATGCTGTGTCCAATGGTCAGTACAGAGTCAGCGCCCTGAACAGGAGACACATGCACACACATGCCAGCTCCCACTATGTACGTCTGCCACCTGGCACGTGCAATGTAACCTCTCACCTGTGACGTTTGACTGCAAGCACACAGCCGTCTTGGCATGGGGCTGTCAATGTGGACACCTGTCAATGTTTCGGGAGGTGTGATCCGTACAGTGCTGTACATAGGGTGCAGTGCTGACACCTACTACTGTCTCATATCCCCTCGTGCCACAGGTCCCACTTGTTTTGGCCGCTCAGCCTGTGCCCACATCGTCGTCGTCGCGTGCCATACTCATCCAGCCTCGGAAGCAGTGCCATGCTCAGCAGACATTCATGTTGCCGTGCCGTCCCTGCTTGACAGCTGGGCTGTGACTCATGTGCTTGCTCAGTCATGTCAGTGATGTGAATGCGAAATTGCTATGTGTTGTGTTGCTTTGACATGTGTCCACTGCCATCTTCCCTAGGCGGAGACCGAACATTGACCGCCCATACCAATTGCTGGCGGACATGGAGGATACTGAGGTCATAAGGAAGTTTCGGCTGGACAGGCCAACCCTGCATCGACTGTGTGCCATGTTGGAACCCCATCTCCGTCCCCGCAGGGTGTATCCGACAGCATTCACCCCCACGGCTAAGGTGATGGCCGCCATGCATTTCTTCGCCACTGGGTCATTCCAGCACACAGTGGGCAGTGGAGGAGGGATGTCCCAGCCCATGTTCAGCAAGGTGCTGAGGGATGTACTGGCAGCCATGATGCTGTACCGAAACAGGTACATCAGATTCCCCAGGGCTCGTGAATTGGCGGCAGTGAAGGGTGCATTCTATGCCCTTGGCAGGATCCCACACGTCGTTGGTGCCATTGATTGCACACATGTTGGCCTTGTTCCACCACAGGCCACTGAGCACCTGTACCGCAACAGGAAGCACACGCACTCCCTGAATGTGCAAGTGGTGTGCCTTGCGGACATGGTGATAACCCACGTGTGTGCAAAGTTCCCAGGCTCGGCCCATGACGCACACATAATGCGCAACAGCATCTTGCCACGACTGATGTCCAATCTGCAACAGGATCGTGGCTGTATTGTCGGTGAGTATGTGGAGTGGTGTAGCGTGCTGGCTGTGCGATGCTGTCCCCTGTCCAGTTGGAATAGCAACGGTTCTCTGTGTCCCTCACACCCAGGTGACTCTGCGTACCCGAATGGGGCATGGCTGCTCAGTCCATTGAGGAATCCTCGCACCCCAGCAGACGATCGCTACAATGAGGCACATGGGAGGACCAGACGTGTGGTCGAGCGTACCTTTGGCCTCCTCAAGTCCAGGTTCAGGTGCCTGGACCGCACCGGGGGTGCGCTGGCGTACTCCCCACAGAAGGTGTGCCTGTTGGAAACGGGGTTACCGAGACCGTTATGGTAGCATGGCGCAAAGCGGGTAAAGGCACGCGAAGGCAATGTGTAAGGCAGTTGTGCAGCACACTCTCACATTAACTCAGAAATGCGACGCAATAACCGGACACCACACCAGGCTTGTATAAGTAAAAATCAGGGTCCTTTATCTTGACCAAGATGGCATTCAATTATGCAAATTATACATTACATGCTCTTAACTATTCCACACTCTTTTAAAAAGACACTCAACAGTTCCTTTTAAAAACACAGCACCCCTAATGATTCAGGTGCACTACAAATGAGGGCCTATAACATGCACAACACTTTTCAGGTGTTAACAACTATGCATCAGGCCTCGGTACTCTGTACAGCCTATGGTACCCTAGGCAGGAGGGAATCCTACAGGGAACCCCTCAACATGTCCAGCAGCTGGGGGCTACCAAAAGGGGGGACTCCTTTATCTCCCCGGGAGGCTACTCTATAGTAGGTGCTTGGCCTTGGGTATTATGGCAATATAGGCCCCCTCCCTCTGTAATCCCTCTTCAAGGGTGGCCCCCGGCCCCCAGGGGCTTAACCTAGAGCCCTAGGGGCCTCCTGGGCTCACCTGCGGTGTTGTGGCTGGCTGTGGGGCCTTACGGCGCTTCTTCTCTGGCCCGGCCCTCTGTGGTGGGGGCGGGGCCCGGCGCGAGTCTCCGCGGCCCTCCGGCCGGTGCTGATTTATTTCTCGAGGCTCTTGTGCCTCTCGCGTGGTGGTTCCCTTTGTTGGGGGGCCGGTATGCCCCTCCTCCGGCCCCCGTGGAGTCCAGGGAGTGAGTGGGGACTTGGTGCGGGAGCCGGCGGTCCTGCCAGTCGGCTCCGGCGTCCCGAGAGGTGAGGAGGTCCTTCCTTACCTCCCGGCGTGCTGGGCGGAGGCGGGCTCTTCACGGCGCCCAATCCGGGCACGGCGGCGATTCTTCGCGGGGCTCCCGTTGGCAGTGGAGCCCCGGGGACGCTCCTCCCGATTGGCTCCGGCTGAGCCAATCGCGTTGCGGCCTTCTCTTCCTCCGGGGGCTCCCGATGACAGTGGAGCCCTCTGACGTCGATGTTCGGCTCTGCTGGGCCAATCACGTCGCGGCTTCTGGTGGTTGCCAGGCGACGCCCTCTTCTCCGGCGATTGGCTTTGGCGGGCCAATCCCGTCGCGGCCTTTTCGGGGCGCGACCTGTGACGCGGTCAGCGTCCCCGGCCCTCGGCGACAGCGTCCACGGGCCGGGAGGCCGCAGCAGGCCTCAGTTCACTTCACGCGGCCCACGGGGCTGCGGCGGCGATATTCTTGGCCGCGCTGGCAGCGGCAGGGGTCTCGGGCCCGGCGGTGACTTTTGGGGATTTCGGTGAGGGCGCGGACGGCGCCCCTCACCACAGCTATGAATAGGGGCGAGATCTCCCGGCCTCAGTTCCCCTTCTTCAAGCGGCGGCGGCCGCGGCGGTGATCCGGTCACCAGGTCCAGTGACCAAAGGGGGGGTCAAGTTCTCTCCACACTCGGGGGTTGCAGCGCAGGCGCGCTGACAGCCTTATTCACAGGCTGTGTAAGGGTGGTTCTTGGGGGACAGTCCAGCTGTCTGTATAGGTGGATAGGGGGTGGAGGCCTAGCGCTTAGGACGCAGCGCTTCGCCTCCTGATCCCCTCTTACTGGGTTTCACTTTCTAGTCCTGAAGGTCTTGGATGCAGCAAAGTCTCTTTATGAACAGGGGGGGGTTGTGAGTTGGTGATTCCTGGAGGGTTGTATGTTCCTCCTGGCACGCTGGAGATGGTTCCCTGGGTCCCCTCACACTGGGCAAGATCAGTGGGTGGTGGGCGTTCCTCATCTATCTTACGGCAGCAGGGCCTTGACCCTGTCAGCGGCAGTAGTGTAGGTCTCCCCCTAGGCCCTAAAGTCTGTACTCCAGCGCAGGTTCTCCCAGGTTCAGCGGTGCCTCAACCTAACTAACTCCAGGTTTTCCCTCCAAGCCTCTTATACCCCTAGGTCAGGTGACCCTCCCAAAGGCGGCAAAGTGTAACTCCTCCCACAGCCCGGAAGGTTCTGGAACCTTCCACCTACCTAGCTATGGGGCCCAGAGGCGGGGACGGGATGGCTACTGTATCCCTTGTCCCAGCCTGACTCTGGCGACTAGTGTGTATGTGTGGAAGGCCCTCTGCAGTAGCAGGGGCCTGTGGCAGCCATCTTTGGTGAGAGAGCACCTGCACCTCAGCACTGACCAGCAGTGGCAAGGCGCCCGGAGACCTAGGTCCAGTAAAAATATGGTGGCAAAAATGAGGCGCAGAAAGGGAAAAAAACAGGGTAAGACCACCCTAGGGCTGACAGGTCTAACACACGTCCCCCCAGCCGAAAGAGGGGAGAGCTTCCCAACCTCTAGGGAGTTCTCTTCACTAAGGCGGAAAAACCGGGAGAGACCGTCAGCGTTGGCGTGGTCTACACCGGGTCGATGTTCCACCCGAAAGTCCATCCCCTGGAGGGAAATGGACCATCTCAACAATTTGGGATTTTCGCCTCTCATCTGCATGAGCCAGCGAAGGGGTCTGTGGTCGGTCTGGACCAAGAAGTGACAACCAAAAAGGTATGGCCTCAACTTCTTCACCGCCCAAACCACAGCAAAGGCTTCCCGCTCGATGGTACTCCACCGCTGTTCCCGGGGAGTAGTCGTCGGGAGATAAAGGCCACTGGCTGGTCTTGGCCATCGTCATTCAGCTGCGAGAGCACAGCTCCTATGCCATGCTCAGAAGCGTCTGTCTGCACGATGAATTCCCGGCCGAAGTCGGGGGTCCGGAGCACCGGTGCGGTGCACATGGCACGTTTAAGAGTCTCAAAGGCATCTTGGCAGGCAGCCGTCCAGATTACTCTGCGTGGCTGTTTCTTGGAAGTCAATTCCGTCAATGGGCCCACGATGGTTCCATATCCCTTGACGAACCGGCGGTAGTATCCCGTGAGGCCGAGAAAAGCTCGGACCTCTGTTTGGGTCTTGGGGGGCTCCCAGGCCATGATGGTCTCAATCTTGGCTTGGAGGGGTTGCACCTTACCTCCGCCCACCAGATGTCCCAGGTACACGACAGATCCCTGTCCAATCTGGCACTTGCTGGCCTTGATGGTTAGACCAGCCCTTTGCAAAGCCTGCAGCACCTCCTGGAGATGCTGCAGATGGTCTTCCCAGCTGCTACTGAAGACAGCTATGTCATCCAGGTAGGCAGCAGAGAAGGCCTCTAGGCCAGACAGCACCTGGTTCACCAACCGCTGGAAAGTGGCGGGAGCATTTTTCAACCCGAAGGGCATCACCTGGAATTGAAAGTGGCCCTCGGGGTGGAGAACGCAGTCTTCTCCCTTGCTCCTTCCGCCATGGCGATCTGCCAATATCCTGATGTTAAATCAATGGTACTCAAATACCGGGCTGCTCCCAGCCGGTCAATGAGCTCATCCGCCCGAGGGATCGGGTGAGCGTCGGTCTTGGTGACCGAGTTGAGTCCACGATAATCCACACAGAACCGAAGTTCTGGTGTGGTGCCCGGGGGGCCGCTTTCGGCACCAACACTACCGGACTAGCCCAAGGGCTACTGGAAGGCTCAATCACCCCCAGTTCTAGCATCTTTACCACCTCACTCTGGATACTAGCCTTGACCTTATCGGACAGCCGGTAAGACTTGTTCTTCACTGGCGGACTGTCCCCTGTGTCCACATCATGGGTACACAGGTGCGTGATTCCAGGCGTGAGGGAAAACAACGAGGCGTACTGGGGGGCGCGACCTGTGACGCGGTCAGCGTCCCCGGCCCCTCGGCGACAGCGTCCACGGGCCGGGAGGCCGCAGCAGGCCTCAGTTCACTTCACGCGGCCCACGGGGCTGCGGCGGCGATATTCTTGGCCGCGCTGGCAGCGGCAGGGGTCTCGGGCCCGGCGGTGACTTTTGGGGATTTCGGTGAGGGCGCGGACGGCGCCCTCACCACAGCTATGAATAGGGGCGAGATCTCCCGGCCTCAGTTCCCTTCTTCAAGCGGCGGCGGCCGCGGCGGTGATCCGGTCACCAGGTCAGTGACCAAAAGGGGGGGGGGTCAAGTTCTCTCCACACTTGGGGGGTTGCAGCGCAGGCGCGCTGACAGCCTTATTCACAGGCTGTGTAAGGGTGGTTCTTGGGGGACAGTCCAGCTGTCTGTATAGGTGGATAGGGGGTGGAGGCCTAGCGCTTAGGACGCAGCGCTTCGCCTCCTGATCCCCTCTTACTGGGTTTCACTTTCTAGTCCTGAAGGTCTTGGATGCAGCAAAGTCTCTTTATGAACAGGGGGGGGGGTTGTGAGTTGGTGATTCCTGGAGGGTTGTATGTTCCTCCTGGCACGCTGGAGATGGTTCCCTGGGTCCCCTCACACTGGGCAAGATCAGTGGGTGGTGGGCGTTCCTCATCTATCTTACGGCAGCAGGGCCTTGACCCTGTCAGCGGCAGTAGTGTAGGTCTCCCCCCTAGGCCCTAAAGTCTGTACTCCAGCGCAGGTTCTCCCAGGTTCAGCGGTGCCTCAACCTAACTAACTCCAGGTTTTCCCTCCAAGCCTCTTATACCCCTAGGTCAGGTGACCCTCCCAAAGGCGGCAAAGTGTAACTCCTCCCACAGCCCGGAAGGTTCTGGAACCTTCCACCTACCTAGCTATGGGGCCCGGAGGCGGGGACGGGATGGCTACTGTATCCCTTGTCCCAGCCTGACTCTGGCGACTAGTGTGTATGTGTGGAAGGCCCTCTGCAGTAGCAGGGGCCTGTGGCAGCCATCTTTGGTGAGAGAGCACCTGCACCTCAGCACTGACCAGCAGTGGCAAGGCGCCCGGAGACCTAGGTCCAGTAAAAATATGGTGGCAAAAATGAGGCGCAGAAAGGGAAAAAAACAGGGTAAGACCACCCTAGGGCTGACAGGTCTAACACAGCCAGATAGTGGTGGCGTGCTGCATGCTGCACAATCTGGCCATTCGGAAGCAGATCCCCCTCATTGTGGATGACGGAGATCAACCAGGGCCCCAGCCCGCAGACCAGGACAGCTCGAGTGAGGAGGACAGCGGAGAGGAGGAAGCTGGGAATGTGCGCCAGCAGCTCATCGCCCGCTACTTCACTTGACGGTGAGTGTCCATGTACGACGGCTGATGTGTCTGTATTTGTGCAGGTGTGTGTGTGCTGTGTCAGGGTGGTCTTTTGTTCACTGCGTGCTGTGTGTCAACGCTCCATGCCCAGGTTAGTATGCCACTGATGGTGGCTGTGGCATTGTGCCCTATTGCTCTGTGCGATGTGTGTACATTGCTTGTAGTTGTTGACATGTACTGTGTGATGGGTGTGTGACACACTCATTGAATGTGCTCCTGTTCTGTCTCCCACCCCTAGGTCCCTACAGGCCCTCCGGTTCCATTGCCATGCCACGCATCAGGTGCCGTTCCGCTCAAGGTGGCCGTTGTATTCCGTACAATTAAAACACAGGGCACAGACAGCAGTTTGTGGAAGAGGTGCATTTATTTCAAACTGTGACATGTGATTGTGTGTAAGGTGATGACAAAAGTGGTGCGTGCAGTGACAATGAGCTGTCGGTCATGGCTGCGAGATGCTCAGGGTGTACCCACTGGTTCTATGTCCATAGTCCAACACACACATGCCATCCAGATGGCTGTGTGGAGTGGGATCGTAGTCCAAGTCAATGCAGTGGGTGGTCAAGGAAGGCTGGCTGGCTGCCTCACTTGCGTTTGGAGCGTGCGAAGTCCTCCCGGGAGATCTGTTTCCACTTCGGACGGCCCCTTCCACGTTTGCGAGGGGGGTGCCTGCTTGCGACCTGCTGGTGGTTGAGGTGTGCTCACTGGCTGTGGACGCAGGGGAACTGGACACTGCTGCTCCACCCTGCGCCCCGGCAGGTGGTGGCGGAGGGGAGCTGCTGTCCCTGGATGTGACCTCACCGCCACCACCAGCTGGCCCATGAGGTCCACGAGTTGGCCCATACGGGCGTCCATGGACCTCAGCACCCCCAGCACCTCACGCGTGTCTGTAGCAGACCTGGCCCATTGTCCTTGGGCCTCTTCATAGGCCCCAAGGACCCTGGCAAATTGAGGCAGGGCATGGTTCCCAGGGGAGGCTGGCGTTTCCCTGACCCTGCTCCTCCTACCAGTCCTGCTGCCACCGGCCTGCCCACTAGCCACATTGCTCACCACGGTCCTCGTCCTGGCTCCCAGGGTGGATCCAGTCGGCCGGGCCACCACCTGCGCTGGGGCTGTGGCTAGCGAAGACGTGGTGGCGGTTGCGGCAGTGGCCGCAATGACCGTGGGTGTGGCCGCAATGACCGTGGGTGTGGCCGCAATGACCGTGGGTGTGGCCGCAACGACTGTGGCAGCAGGGGGCTGGGAATGTTCAGCAGCCCTGGATGATGGGTTGGTGGGTAGGAGGGGTCCTGGGGAGCGGCTGGGCCCTGCCACACCAGATGGGCCTGCTTGGTGGTCCGTGTCCGAAGAGGAGGACAGATCCTCCACATCCGTGTGTCCTCGTTGGGGGCTTGTAGGCTGGCTGTGCTGGCTGCTGTCTCCATCCCCAGCATCCAGCAGTTCGTCACCTGTGGAGAGAATGAGATTTGTTATTGTGTTGCACCTGGCGAAGTATGTATTTGTCGTCTGACATTAACAGTTCGTGCAATCTCGTACATGGGTTTCCCGGAGGCGTGTGTGTGGCTGTACCATTTGTAGTTGTGTGTGCTTGGCAATGGGACTGTGTGCTGTGCACATGTGGCATGGGACGGATTGGCCATGCCGATGGGTGTGTTGCTGTGCCCCTACTTATTGTGACTCTGGTGTATGCGGGCTCCTGGCCCATCCTGGGTCTGGTTTGTACTTTGCTTTTGGTGTTCAAATGGGACGCTTAGGAACGCATATGGCAACATGGGGGCATGCCCCAGAAACGCATTTGGGATGGAATATGCTTTTGGGGTTCAAATGGAACGCTTAGGAACGCATATGGCAACATGGGGGGCATGCCCCAGAAAAGCATTTGGGATGGAATATGCTTTTGGGGTTCAAATGGAACGCTTAGGAACGCATATGGCAACATGGGGGGCATGCCCCAGAAACGCATTTGGGATGGAATATGCTTTTGGGGTTCAAATGGAACGCTTAGGAACGCATATGGCAACATGGGGGGCATGCCCCAGAAACGCATTTGGGATGGAATATGCTTTTGGGGTTCAAATGGAACGCTTAGGAACGCATATGGCAACATGGGGGGCATGCCCCAGAAACGCATTTGGGATGGAATATGCTTTTGGGGTACATGCTGTGAGCCATGGGTGCCGAACGTGACATGTGTTGTGGCAGCATGACAGTGCATGGTCTGAGGTGTGTGCATGCCTGACATGCCCTGCATATTTGCTGTCTGTTGTGATTACTGGACATGGCATTGGACGCATCGTTATGAGTGAGTGATGGTTGTGTGCCACCCGACGTATTGCAGTTGTCCCATCTCCTTGGTGTGCGTGCTGCCCTGTGCCATGTGCATCACTGCAGTGCTTGGGGGGGGGTGTGGCCCATGTTGTGTGTTGTTGCTCACAGTGTGGCGTGCGCTTCATTGACTTCTGGCACATGGTTGGTCATGGGCATGTATCTTAGCGTGACTGCTGTATGTGTGGCAGCTGTTCGGATGACATGCCTTTCATGAGACTGGGGCTGACGGATGGGATGGATGGTATGTTGTATGTGCATGGTGTGTCTGTGTGTTTGATGGGTTCAGTGGTGTTCGTGTGCATTTATGGTGTTCCGCTCTGTTGCGTCTAGTGTTGTTTGTCTTACATAGGCGTAGTTGTGGGGTGTGTGGTTGACAGGCAGTAGGGGCTACATGGACAGGACTTCAATGGTGTTTCGGTTGTGTGTGATGGGTTGCACAGTGGCTGCCGTGTGGTACTATATTCAGTGTGGCTTGTGCATGCAGACGTGGCTCCTTGGGTGTTGCTGTGTCTGTGATGGGTCATGTGGGGTGTGAGTCTGTGGTTCATGTCCGTGTGCACATTGTTCACTTGTTCGTGACAGTGGGCGGTGCTGCGTGTTCGTCTGCTACGTGACATGTCCCATGTGTTGGTCGTGTTACGGTCCTCATGCCTCCAGTAATCCAGCCCTGTCCAGTTTCCCACCTGCAGGTTGTTCGTGCGTGCACTGTACTGGATGCCACATGGTTCTAAGCGGGGGTGCTCCATGTGGCAGGTCTGTGGGGGTGGGGGCGGTGTTGTGGGTCGTGGTGATGGCTGGACACCCACTGACACCGATTGTTGTGGACCGTGATGTCTACCTTTCGGCTGTCGGTGTGCACTGCGGTGGCTGACACGTGGCTGTGGGGTGTAGGGGATGCTCCTCCTTGCTGTGCTGTGGGACTAGGGGCCTGGTGTGTGTTGTACTTGAGCTGTCCACCCTCCCACCCACTGCACTTTGTGTTCCTGCCACTTACCTGTTACTTGTCGGTTAGTGCAGCTATGGCGGACACATGGGTGTGGTGGGTGCTCGTTGTGGCGCTTCTGGCATACTTGGGGACCTGTTGGTGGTTACGTGGCTGGCTGAGTGTACACATGCCCCCACGTATCTTACAGTTGTTAGGTTTGGGCTGTGTGTGGTGGTGTCTGTTGCATGTGTGTGTGATGTGTTGTGTATTGTGTGCTGGACATGGGGGTGTTTGTCCCTGGGAGCTGTGGCATGGTGGTAGTGCATGTGAGTACATAGCGGTGTGCTGGTATACATTAGTTTGTACTTACCAGCCTCCACTCCCCTGCTAATCCGGTGAGGATCTCCGGATGTATGATGACTCGCACCTTCTCCTCCCACGCTTTGAAGGTCTTCAAAAGCGCGGGATTCCCTCCGCCAGTGACGGCAGCCAGCTCTCTGTTTTGCCCTCCTTCTTCTTGACCAGGCTCTTGACGTCATTCCACCGTTTGTTGATTTCAACTCTGTTCCTGGGCAGGGTCCCGACTGCATTGACCTGGTCTACGATCCGGTTCCACATTCTCTTTCTGGTGGCTAGTGGTGTGTGCTGGACCAGGTTCCCATAGATTTGTGGGTGCACCTTGATAATCTCGTCGACCATGACCGTCAGCTCAATGGGCGTGAACTTGGGCATTCTTTGTGGTGCCATGGTGTTTGTGGTGCTGGTGCGGTGTGTGTTGTGTAATGTGCAGGGGGTTTGTGGTGCCGGTGTTTGGTGGTGGTGGTGGTTGTGATGTGTGCGTTTCTGTGGTGTGCTGCTGTCCTTGCTGTGTCACTGTGTCCTCTCCTCTCCTCTCTGGTTTGCAATGTTGCAAGGGGTTGTGGTCTGTGGGAGTGCTGCTTTTGTACTTACCTATGTGGGTGTGTCCTCATGGTCTGTTGTTTTCAGGTGTGTTGTGTCTGGTGTTCTGGCCTTTGTAGTTTTTGTTTGTCCAGGGGGGTGTTTTCGGGATGTGTACTGTGCTTGTGTATTTGTGCGTGCCTTGCTGTGTGGACTTGTTGGCCATGTTGTGTGCGATTGTTTTTGTCAGCGGATGGTTTCTGTGCAGGGACGTGGGCGCCATGGCTTCTGCCGTGTCAATTCTCATCGGCGTTGTTTGCGCTGGCGGGCGGTATATTTGTAGTTTACCCGCGCTCATGGCGGTGCGATCGTAATTTCACGTGCGGTGTGTCGGCCGTGAGGGCGGGCGGTTTTGTGTTGTCGTGCGTGTTTCCGTCCGTGGCGGGCGGTTTGACTCCGACTCGGACGAGGGCGGGCGGTATCTTGTGTGATTTTTCCGCCGATGGCGGTTTTCGGTTTGTGTCATCGTAATGGCGTGGTCGGTGTTCAGACGGTGTGTGCGGGCGGATTTTTGCCGCTTTCATGCGTGGCGGATTTTTTTACGTCGGGTATCGTAATGGGCCTTTTAGTGTTTAATAATTAGTATTGTTTAATAATGTTTGCGTATATTAGTTCCGTAGCAGGTTGTGCGTTTATATGGGAATAGGGTGGGAAGTAATTGAATTTACATTATAAACATTTATAATTTGATAATTAATAATTTATTGTTGAATAATTACTATTGTTAATTAAGTTAATTAGTTTATTATTAAATATATAAAAAGTGAATAATAATCTTTTTAATGAATTGATAAATATGTAAATTGGTTAATTTTTTTAATTAATTAGTAATTAATTACATATTAATTATTACAAATTAATTTATTAATATGTTAATTATGTAAAAAAAAATAGTAGTGTGTTGAATGTTGATAGGGAGTAGGTTGGGAATTAAGTTAAATGTAATTCAAATTTTAATAATTTTTAAATATTATTTATTCAAAGTTATTTTATAGTGTTAATTATGTTAATTAATTTAGATATGATGGTTATTAATTTGATTGTTAATTGTAATTAGCTAATTAATTAAATGTTAATTAATTATGTTCATTCATTAATATTTTACACTATTGGAGGTGGCGTTTATAGGGAAAATGTTGGAAGGTAAATATATTTTTATTAATTAATTATTTGTTATTTAATTTTGATTATATTGTAGGAGTGGGTCTACTCAATTATTCCCCTACGCTACCCAACACTTTCCCTACTGTTGCACTCACTGGAGTGGGAATAGTTATTTTTACACTCCCGCTATCCAACACTTTCCCTACTGTTCCACTCACTGGAGTGGGAATAGTAATTTTTAGACTCCCACTATCCAACACTTTCCCTATTGTTCCACTCACTGGAATGGGAATAGTAATTTTTACCCTCCCGCTATCCAACACTTTCCCTACTGTTCCACTCACTGGAGTGGGAATAGTAATTTTTACCCTCACGCTATCCAACACTTTTCCTACTGTTCCACTCACTGGAGTGGGAATAGTAATTTTTACCCTCCCGCTATCCAACACTTTCCCTACTGTTCCACTTGCTGGAGTAGGAATAGTAATTTTTACCCACCCGCTATCCAACACTTTTCCTACTGTTCCACTTGCTGGAGTCGCAATAGTAATTTGTACCCATCCGCTATCCAACACTTTCCCTACTGTTCCACTCGCTGGAGTAGGAATAGTAATTTTTACCCACCCCCTATCCAACACTTTCCCTACTGTTCCATTCACTTGAGTGGCAATAGTAATTTGTACCCACCCGCTATCCAACAAATTCCCTACTTTTGCAGTTGTTGGAGTGTGAATACTAATTGTATTCCCTTAGCTATGCAACGTTTTTAATTTTGTTATATTTAATGTAGTGTAAATTATTAATTAACATAAAAAAATTAACTTTAATTATTTAAATTATTATATATTATTTATTTTTATATTTATATATGTTTATTTATATATATATGCAAATATATTTTTAATACTGTTTTAAATATTTTATAATTAAGATTAATAATTATTTTATAATATTATTAAGTAAATATATATATGTTAAAAAATAATTAATATGTTTTTGTTTTTTACATTACATTTATTATTTTTACATTTTAAGCTTTTTACATTATTTTAAATATGTTTTATTTAATTGTGTTTATTATTTAATTACTTTTATATTATTTTTAATACATTTAAAAAATTCGATATTTTAGTTAACTATATTTTAAACATCGATATTTTGTACTCGATATTTTAGTACTTACCTGTTTGTAGATAGGGACTCGATATTCTGTCCCTCGATATTTTGGCATCGATATTCTGGACAGTCGATATTCTGTCCCTCGATATTTATTCACTGATCATTAGGATGACTGATGGATGTCTATTTGCTGGGAGGAGATATCCCTCATGTAACAGTCAGTCCTACTTTAGAGCCCATAGGGGGTCATTACGATGGCGGACGGAAAAAAATCTGCCATCCAGCCATGCCTGCAAGAACCGCCCGCCTGCACCATGGGAATAGCGACCGAGCAATTACAATGCTGCGAAGCAATCCACGCCCACGGCGGAAAAACCACACAAAATTCCGCCCGCCCAATCTAGAGTAGAAGATCATCCGTCCGCCACGGACGCAATCCCGCACGAAAACCCAAATCCGCCCGCCCCGCAGAGCGAGACAACGACCGTGAAATTATGATCACCCAGACATGAGCGCGGTAAATCCACAGATTCCCCGCCCGCCACCGTGAACAACAGCGATGAATAAATGACACGGTGGAAGGCCTGGCGCCCACGTCCGTGCACGCAAATCATTGTCGGAACAAAGAAACACACATGACATGGCCAACAAGTCCACACAGCAAACTACGCCAAAATACCCAAACACAGAACACATCTCAAAGATACCACCCCCCTGGCAAAAACAAATAAACTACAAATCCCAGGACACCAGACACAACACACCTGAAAACGACAGCCCATCATGACACACCCACATAGGTAAGTACAAAAGCAGCCCCTTCACAGACCACAATCCCTTGCACCACTACAAAGCGAAGACGCCATCAGAGAACCCAGACAGCCCCAAAGGAAAGCAGCACACCACATGCACGCACACATCACACTCATCACCAACACCACCATCACCACTCACACAACGGCACCACGAACACCCTGCACATCACACACCACACACCACACACCAGCACCACATATACCAAACCGCACCCCATGGCAACACACAGAATGCCGAAGTACACTGCCACTGAGTTGACGGTCATGGTCGACGAGATTATCAAGGTGCACCCACAAATCTATGGCAACCAGGTCCAACAGACACCACTAGCCACCAGGAACAGAATGTGGAGAAGGATAGTAGATCAGGTGAATGCAGTTGGGAACGTGCCACGCAACAGGGATGAAATCACAAAGAGGTGGCACGACCTGAAACGCATGGTCAGGAAGAAGGAGGCCAAGAACCGTGAGCTGGCCGACAGGACTGGCGGCGGGAATCTTGCGCCATTCAAGACCTTCAAGGCGTGGGAGGAGACGGTGCGAGGCATCCTACATCCGGAGAGTCTCACCGGAATACCAGAGGGAGTGGAGGCTGGTAAGTACAAACAAATGTATACCAGCACACTGCTATGCACTGTCATGCACTACCAGAATACCATAGCTCCTAGGCCCAAATACCCCCATGTCCAGCACACAACACACAAGACAACTCACACACATGCAACACACACCCCCACACATGCAGCCCAAAGGTACCAACAAACAAAACCATGGGGGCATGTGTACAGTCAGCCAGCACCACAACTCCCACCAGGTCACCTTGCACCCCAGATGCGCAGGAAGGAGCACTCCCCACACCCACACACATGTGTCAGCCATAGCTGCAAAAACCAACAAGTAACCGGTAAGTAGCCCTACCACAAAGTCCGTGTATCGGATGTGGGACTGCAGAAGTACAACACCCAACAGGCCCCTAGTCCTACAGCGCACCAAGATGGAGCACACCCCACACCCATGTGTCAGCCATTGCAGTGCACACCTTCACCCGACAGGTAGATATGTCACCCTACATGGAGGGGTGTCTGTGGGTGCTAAGCCATCACCACAACACACAACACGGCCCCCACACCCACAGATCAGCAAGATGGAGCACCCCACCCTCCCATAACCATGTGGTAGCCATTGCATTGCACCCTCCAAACCAACAAGTAGGTAGACTACTGTACAGGGCGGGGTGTCTGGAGGCATGAGGACTGTACTACGACTAACATTTGGGACATGTCACGTAGCAGAGAAACAGGTAGCACTGCACCCTGTCATAACCATGTGACTAATGTGCACACGGACATGAATTACAGAGTCATAGCCCACATGAGCCATGTCAAATACACTAACACGTAAGGAGTCCCGTCTGCATGCACAAGTCTCACTGGAGTACTGACCCACATGGCGTGCACTGTGCCAGTCATCACACACATCAGCAACACCATCGAAGTCTTGTCCATGTAGTCGTGTCTGCTTGTTCCCTTGACATTGTACAACATCACCCATGTAAGTACATCTTGTCTCAATGTAACAGAGTGGGACCCCAGTAATGTCACATACACCACTGCACCCATGAACCACACAGCTACACAATGCACATCCAAAATCTCATCCATCTCATCCCTAAGCCCCAGTGTCATGTAAGGTATATCATCTAAACAGTTGTCCCATATACAGTAGGACAGCAAAGATCCCTGCCGATGACCAAACATGTGTCTGCAGTGTCTGAAGCGTATGTCACACTGTGATTTACAACATACCTAAAATAGTCTACACACCAAGAGCTCTGCATTGCCGCACATGGCTGAGGGTAGCACGCACAACAAGGAATTGTCCCATCTTCAATACGTTGTGTGTCACACAACCATCACTCACACACCACAATGCCTGCAGTGCAATGTCCCCAAATGATAACAGTGAGCAGATATGTCGGGTATGTCAGACATACACACACCTTTGTCCCTGCAGTGTCATGTGGCCAAAACACATGCCCCCTTCTGCACCCATATGTCACAGTATGTACCCCAAAAACATATATCATCCCAAAAGCGTCCATGGGGCTGTACCCTTTTGCCATCTGCGTTTCCAAGCGTTCCATTTGAACCCCAAAAACATATATCATCCCAAAAGCGTCCATGGGGCTGTCACCCCTTTTGCCATCTGCGTTTCCAAGCGTTTCATTTGAACCCCAAAAACATATATCATCCCAAAAGCGGTCATGGGGCTGTACCCCGTTTCCACCAAAGCCACGAAATGTAGGGGTACTGCAACACACACCGATTGGCATTCCAAATCCGTCCCATGCCACATGCACCCATCACACTATTCCATTGCCTTGATCACGCACACACATCGCAGAGCCATACACACGCATCTGGGAAATCAGTGCACAACTGTGCACAAACTGTGAATGACAGACATCTAACACAAACCTTGCAAGGTGCAACACAATAACCTTTTCGTCTCCGCCCCACAGGTGACGAACAGCATGATGCCGGAGAGGGAGACAGCAGCCATCACAGCCAGTCTCCAAGCCCTCCACACGGACTCACGGATGTGGAAGACCTGGACACCTCTTCGGACGAGGACACCCGACCAGGCACATCTGGTGTGGCAGGGCGCAACCGCTCCCCAGGACCCCTCCTACCCACCAACCCATCTCCCAGGGCTGGCGACCAGTCCCAGGCCCCTGCTGCCACGGACATTGCGGCCACCACCACCGCCGCAACCACCACCACCACCACCAGGGCCTCCCTGACCACCAACCCTGCGCAAGGTGTCGTACGCACGGCGGCATCGACCCTGGGAGCGACAACGAGTCCCCGGGTGACCACTGTGGCCAGTGGGCAGGTCGGTGGCAGCAGTACAGGTGGGAGGAGCAGGGTCAGGATAACGCCATCCGAGCCTGGGAGCCAAGCCCTGCCGCAAATCGCCAGAGTCCTTGGGGCCTATGAAGAGGCCCAGGGACAATGGGCCCGCACATCGGCCGATACGCGGGAAGTCCTTGGGGTGTTGAGGTCCATGGATGCCCATATGGGCCAATTCGTGACCCGTATGGGCCAACTAGTCGACCTCATGGGCCAGCTAGTGGTGGCGGTGAGGGCCCAATCAAGGCCAACCACACCACCTCCGCCACCACCTGCTGGGGCGCAGGGTCGTGCAACATCCAGTTCCCCTGCGTCCACAGCGAGTGGGCAATCCTCAGCCACCACCAGCAGCCCACACCAACACCCCCCCCTCCCAAACGTGGAAGGGGTCATCCGAAGAGGAAACAGGTGTCCAGAGAAGACTTTGCACGCTCTAAACGCCAGTGAGTCAGCCAGCCACGGTGCCCAACTACTGCATTCACTTGGACTACTATCCTACCCCACACTGCCATGTGAATGGCATGTGTCTGTCGGACTGGGGACCCAGTACAACATGGGGACACCTTGACCATCACGCGGCCATGTCCGTCAACTCATTGTTCCAGCATGCACCACTTGTGTGATCACCTTGCCCACAATAACATGTCACTGCTTAAAATAAATACACCTGGATCACATTGTGTCTCATCTGCTCTGTGTTTAATGAAAGATGTGCAACCGTCCCCATGATCTGAAATACATCTGTAGTGTGGTATGTCGATAGGCCAGGAGAGGCTGTAGGGACCTAGGGGGAAAACAGAACAAGAGTCCATTGTATGTGTGTGTCACACACTCATCACACAGTACATGTCAACAAGTGCAAGCAATGTACACAAATCTCACAGAGCAACAGGGCACAATGCTACAGCCACTGTCAGTGGCATACTACCCTGGACAGGGACCATTGCCACACAGCACTCAGTGAACAATAGGCCGCAGTGACAATGCACACATACACCTACACAACTACAGCAACATCAGCCGTCGCACATGGTCACTCACCGTCAAGTGAAGTAGCGGGCGATGAGCTGCTGACGCTCATTCACTGCTTCCTCCTCTCCACTGTCCTCGTCACTGGACACGGCCTGGTCTGCAGGCAGGGGCCCTGGCTGATCACCGTCATCCACTATCAGGGGGATCTGCCTGCGAATCGCCAGATTGTGCAGCATGCAGCATGCCACAACTCTCTGGCACACCTTCTGTGGGGAGTATGCCAGTGCACCCCCGGTGCGGTCCAGGCATCTGAATCTGGACTTCAGGAGTCCAAATGTCCGCTCCACCACACGTCTGGTCCTCCCATGTGCCTCATTGTACCTGACATCAGCTGGTGTCCGAGGATTGCGCAGTGGGCTCAGCAGCCAAGCCCCGTTTGGGTATGCAGAGTCACCTGGGTGTGAGAAACACAGAGAATCGTTACAATTCCAACAGGATACAAGACAGCAGGTCACACACAGCACGCTACACGAGAATGCATACCCACCAACAATCCATGCATGGTCCGGTTGTAGATTGGTTATCATACGTGGGAGGATGCTGTGGCGCATGATGTGCGAGTCATGGACGGATCCGGGAAACTTCGCACACACGTGTGTTATAATCATGTCCGCCAGGCACACCACTTGCACATTCAGGGAGTGGTAATGTTTGCGATTTCTATAGACATGCTCCATGGCCTGTTGCGCCACAAGGCCAACATGGGTGCAATCAATAGCACCAACAACGTGGGGTATGTGTCCAAGGGCATAGAAAGCACCCTTCACTGCCGCCAAATCACGAGCCCTGGGGAATCTGATGTACCGGTTCCTGTAGAGCATCAGAGCTGACAGGACATCCCGTAGCACCATGCTGAACATGGGCTGGGACATCCCACCTCCACTGCCCACCGTGTGTTGAAAGGATCCGGTAGCGAAGAAATGCAGTGCAGCCATCACCTTAGCCGTGGGGGTGAATGCTGTCGGATACACCCTGCGAGGACGAAGGTGGGGTTCCAACATTGCACATAGGCGATGCAGGGTGGGTCGGTCCAGACGGAACTTTCTGATTACCTCCACATCCTCCATGTCTGACAGCAATTGGTAGGGGTGATGTATGTTTGGCCTCCTCCTAGGACAGATGGAAGTGGACACATGTCAATGTGACACACCACATGGCATTTCCACATACACAAAACCAGAATCAATGACAAAACTATGGAAACACAGTATAGCTGACAAGTAGGGACAGCACAGCTACAATACTCCTACACAGGTCCCCTTACCAATGGCAATGACCACTGACACCAACTATTGCCATGAGCATGCACATGGGGATTTAGGCCACAATTGCTTGAAAGGCATGATGATCAATCCAGACTGCATATGTGTGGAGCGGCAACACCACGGCGATACACCTAGCTGCCGTGCCTGACACAGCTTCCGAGGCAGGGTGAGTATGGCACACACCCAGGCGCGGTCGGTGGTAGGAGTGCCGGTCGGGCGGTGACGTGGGGCGGGGGAGGGGCAGGGTGGGGGGTAGTAAACTACGGATTAAGGACGAATACAGGTAAGTAGACATTGAAATAAATAAAACGAATTACGTTGCGCGTACTGCATCCCACTTGGCAATGCAGGACTCAGGGCAGTCATTGCTTGTGTGAATGGCTGGCTGGGGCCCTGCTGGCCTTCTCAGTCTCAGCAGACCTGGGCTGCACATTGACCGCCCAATACCAGAAGGAAACAACACTGACTGTACAGTGGGTTACATGTGTCTTCAGTTCACAACGCTCCGGAAATGCGCATCCTCAGCCCTGTCGATTCTACACCCCAGGCCTCGTGATAGGGATATGTGTGAGAGATAATGGCACTGAATGTGACCTCCATTGCGGGGTGAGCCATTCACAGGGCGAGTACGTTGAGGGCTGCGCAGTTTTGGACACAGTGAGTCCACCAACAAAGATGTGTTGCCTTGTGTACTATGTGTTGTTTTACCTGACAATGGACAGTAGATGTGGGCAGACTACACATTGCTCGATGTGCTGGCATCCTGCATGTGAATGGGATGGACAGGTACTGTGTACACACTCCCACCAGCATGCATTAACGTGTGCTGTACACATGCTGTGATGACATGTCCGAGTACTTCTTGGCGCTGTTACACAACCCTGAGTATATTGGATGGGTTAGCATCATGCCACTGTGATTGCTGGATGTGGGTGATGAGGAGAAGTGTATGAGTGATATTCCAACCCTCTTGTGTACCATCCCTGCAGTTGGAAGTCCTCCAGCCCAAGGCCTTGTGATGAGCCATTGCATCCAAGTTGATGCCTCTGTGTATGTGTAACCGACAGTGCAGCCAACTCCACAAAGGGTGTGACGTATTCTGCCGGATGAGCGACTACGTGGCGGAGACGAATCGGGGGATGCCCCCTCGTATTGTCAGGTTGGCACGGCGATGCATGTCACCACTGGTGGTCTGCATCTTGACAGTCACACAGCCTGTGCCGGATGCACGTGTGTAGGGGCAGCAGCAGCAGGCAAGTGTACAGCATAGTGGGATGGTGTCTTTTGGTGTGAGAGGCAGCATGTGTCCACAGCCTACCCATAATCTGGGAATGTGATGTCTGCTGTGTGATGCAGTGGGTTGAAAGTGTACTCTGTGCTGGGTGCATCTGACATGCATATGCGATTCCTGGGGTCCAAGATGTAATTAGAGCACTCTGCAATGTCAATGCATCCAGAGTCGTAGCCCTCGGCAACGACCTGTAGTAGGCTGGAGTGGCAATTCACATGTATGTTTGAGGCACTGTGCCTACTCTGATTACGTCCGGACATATGTGTGCGATGCCTCAGCTCATATTCCTGGTACTTACACATCCGGAACACTGTGCAACAGGAGTTGTGCTCGTGCGAACGACAGGTGGAAGGCATGGGCACATGACCATTGTGGACTGTCATGTAGCAGTCTGTGTGAGTGGTGTCCCATTCCGCTCCATGCAGGTATGTCCTTGGCCTACTTACGTAGTGGTCATCCTTTCCACCATCAGGACAGTGAGTGTGCACACAGCGATTAGTGGCTATGGTCGCAGGGTGACACAGTCCGGGTGTTGTGCTCTGTGCACAACACATGTGCCACTGACAAATACAAGTGGGGTGACGCTGACGTCACGACAGTGAGTGACATCACGAAAGGTGGCATGCACCGTCAGTCTCATTGCCCCCCTCGCACAGCCAATATATGCTATTGCATCAGAGAAGCCAGCGCGTGCACCAGCAGCTCCGATCTCGCCCCAGAGAGGCCAAAGAGTGGATGTGTGGCTCGATTTGCTCCAAGCATCGTGCTCGCGGTGGGATGAGTGGTGGGATGCCGTCCACCCGTGTGGTACCCCGACCCTGGCCCTGGACAACAGTGACAATGCATGACAGTCTCCAGAGTCCGGATACACCACATGCAACACACAGTAGCCGTAGCGGCCCTGGCGGGATCAGCCGCAAACACCATCCCAGTCGACAGGTAGGCCCACCCCTGCGCGCATGGTCATTACATCCGCTGCCATTAACAAGGGACCCAGAGAGTGAGATATGGGCCGCAGGGTGACGGCCCTCCGAGCCCTCCCCGCCAACGTGTGTCATGCAACTCCCACATTTTGCAAGTCCAATAGGACACTTTGCCTGCACAGTCCAGGGCTCGAGTCGGGCTACCACGCGGGTGGACGGCATCCCCACACTTGTTTTACCGTGAGCTCGATGACTGGAGCAAGTGTAGCCACACATTCACTGTTTGGACTCTCTGGGGCGGGTTTGGAGCTGCTGCTCACGCGCTGGCGTCTCTGATGCAATTGCATGTAAGGGGTGAGCGAGGGGCGGCAATGAGTCTGATGGCGCAAGCCACATTTCGTGTCGTCACTCCCTGTCGTGACGTCAGCGTCCCCCACTTCTCATTTCGGACTTGTGCCCTGCTGCACACTGCGAATGTGTTGCCTGCGAGATGTGACCAGGAGAAGTTCGCCATGACCTCCCACCCACCAAGCTCCACTGCCCTCCCGTGCCCTGGGTAGCCTGTGCAGGTGGACAATGTGGGGGATACACCTGGGGGAAATGGGATGTGAGTGCCTTGGCAGGGGCCGGGCAGACGCACAGCAGTATCCAGCATGTCCCCAGAGGGAGGGCTAACGCCTTCACCTGATGCAGCATTGATCGTCTGCCCGCCTGTTGTGCCCACACGAGTTCACATTCATCCCCAGACAGGTAGGCTTTCCTAATTCCCACCACAGTGGAATTGTACCCCTCCGGGATCCTCCCCACACAGTCTGTTTCAACACTGCATGAGTGCACCCACCCGTGCCACCAATCCACCTGGGCCAAGCAGCCCTCCCGCTTCACATGCCACATGTGTGTCTTCCACAGTTGTGCTCCTCTCCCAGGGGCGAACCACTTACTGTCCCGTAGCACACGGGCAGCACCGAATCGGTCTGGCATCCTGTTTGAATGGTAGGCACCCTCACACAACTACCTGTGACACAGTGGTGGCTGTAATGGCTATTGTGACTGCCATGGTGGTGTTGCTGGCCATGGCAGGGTACACTCACACACAATGCATGCGCAGCTTTTCGTATCACTACTCTGCACATCGGCCTGGCCACTGTCCCTGGTTTTGAACTGTGTTGCCGCCTGTCTATGTAATCTGTGACTGATTGCGGTTGTTCCTGTAGTCGGTTGTGTCTGTGTAGTTGCTGATTGCAGTTGTTGCTGTGTGTGCATGGTTCAGTGAGGCACATGCCTTGTATGGTACCTCAACTATTGCAATGTCTGGTCTCACATCCAGATGTGTTTTACACGTGGCTGTGACTTCACTTCTTTCGGACTCTGCTACTTGTGTGTGTGATGAATAAGAATTTTAGTGACACGGATCGTCTGCATGTATTTGCTGGTATTTAATGGGGAATGTATACGGGTCATGTTTGCGTGCAGGCACAGCACGGGGTGTGTGTCTGGCCACAGGATGACAGGTAGCATGTGCATAGTGTGCGGGTATGTGTGAGCTTACCTTCTGGCTGGCCAGCAGTGTAGGTGTATGTTAATCTCGTGATGGACATTGAGCCTGGACACATGGCTTACTTTCAAGGTGTGCATTTGGGAGGTGTAGGTGTGTGTGGTGTGATGTATGTGACTTTGGGGTAGTGTTGGTATGTGTGTGTGCACTCTGGCAATGTCGATTGCACACATGTGTTACCCAGGGGCATGGTGGGTGTTTGTATCCGTGTTCAGGTCTGTGAATGTGGGCGCATGTGTGTATTGTAAGTTGCACAGTGTGCAGTGTGTGGGTGTGTCCCTGCAGTTCCGGATGGCTCCTACTTAATATGTTTTGACCATTGTGCGTCTGCAGGGTGTGTGACTGTCGGGTATGTGCCTGGTTCAATTGGGCATGTATGTGGGTTTAAGCAGTTCGTACTCACTGTGCGGACCTGCACACCCACACTGGTATCCTGTGTGGGTTATGTCATGCATTGCTGTTGCATGCTTCTTGCGTGGGCCCTACGTTTGCTTGATGAGTGTGATGTCCGACTGTGAAGGTAATTATACTCATATGTGGGACTGTGCTTTGGAGTGACCAGCCCGTCAGTGTTACTGTGATGATCTGTTGGGCCACGTCAGGGTCTGACAATGAAAGGCCCACGAGCTGTAGGATTGCACTAGGACCACTGTGGCGGCAGATCATATGCATTGACATCCAATGTCACTGGACTACATGTTCATCTCACGACTCTCGTGTACTTCACACACTCTCATCCTCTCTCATTCGTACTTGTCTTCTGAGAATAATTCCACAGAGTCACATATTGGCTTCGAGGCATGTATTTGGACTTACTTCCTCTGTGATGCAGTATAGTGGACACTACTGGCAGCAAAATGCATGTGGAGGATATACTTAGCATGATTACACATACGAAAGGGGGTACAGGTAGATGTAATTAGTTGTTGACTGGGGAATGGTGGCTTCAGGGTTACAACTGCCTTGCCCTTGTTATGCTAGGGTACATTTGCTACTTACTGATGGTCTCTGGGCTTTGACACAGACAGTATTAATTTGGCCTACCAGGCAGCTTGACATCATAGGGACAGTTCATCTCAGTTCCATGGTACCGGTTTGGTACAATAGTGACTCCGACACACCGGCGTCAGGGGTGACTTCAGGGCATGTGCCTACCTGCATGCAGCAGCGTCTCACCAGTTGTTGCTATGTGGTGGCTACTGAGCATGACACTGTGACTAGGCCCATGTTGTGGTGGGTTGCATTTGTTGTCCATGCAAGAGTCCTGGCACGGATGTGCAGACAAAGGTGAGGTGACAGTTCTCACGTACTGCAGCAGACAGATGGGTGTGCACTGACAGGTGCATGTGTCCAGATGCGCAGGATTCATATTATGGCATAGTTGTTCGTGCTGTATTGGCCATGTGGTTACTGTACACATGTCCCATACCTCTGCCTCCCCCTGTTCATGCAGAGACACGGGATTTGGTGAGGGACAGGGTGCATGTCCCGGAAATGTCAGATGTCATGGCGGTGGAGTTGATGGTAAGGTGTTAGTCGCAGATTATATGGTGTAGTTCTTGTACAGCTAACTGCCCACTCCGTGCGAATGCCAAGCATGGGTACGGTGTTGTACATCAATGTTCAGTTGGGGGCATTGAGTCGGGGGTCCCATGAATTGACAAGTTGACGTGTATGCGACACCTTCCAGCAGGGCATCCATCCCATTGCTGGTAGACATGGATGTCATCCAATGAAGCGGATTGTGAGTTGCAGCGTGTTCTTCATAGGTTGTCCCTTGGAGGATCCTGATGGGACATGTTGGATGGCATTCGATGAAACTGTGTGCCAGGAGACGTCGTGTGGAGGCACACTGGTCCCATTGCAGTATGTCCCCGATTGCAGCCACAAACGCCATGCCCCCATTCACTGAACAGATCCTGTCGTGGTCGTCCAGGGGTGCAAACAGGTGTACCAAGTCCGCCTTTGGACATGCCGGGTTGGAGAGACATAAATCCACAGGCCAGTAGAACGGACACCTCCGACAGTAGAAGACGGGGATGACGCAGCTGAACATTGCAACGCGGTAAGTTACTCCGTAACTTACATTCAGCATTGCCAGATTTGTACAGCCCACTATCTGTAGCAAGCTGTCACTGTACAACTTGATCTGTCCGGCGTAGTTGAGGTTCACTGGTGCAACAGCCATATTACTACGGGGTGATGTGATGGTGTGCTCCGGATGCCTGAGCAGTCAGCAGAGTGCAGCCTCCGACGATGCTGGGAATTCTGGTATGGATGTATGGCGGCAGGACTTGAGGTATGGCTTGGGCGAAGGACACAGTCCCTCATCCCACATGCTTCTATGAATAGTCGAGGCCAGTGGTGTCTGTCTCTTTCCGGATTACTTGCATTTGGTCCACATGTAGGAGTGGTATCGTTGTATTTTGTGGTGTTATCTGTCTTTCATGTTGTGCGCTATCTGCCAGTGGACGTTTTACTCTGCATGGCTCTGTTTAGCATCTTATTGGTACAATGGCTCCATTCTCCTGCATGATTTTTTGCACTGTTATTTGGGAGTAGGAATGGAAGGCCATTCAGTGCTATCTGCTCTCCCGTGTGTGGGAGGGACACTCCGTTGGCACTGTACGTTCCAGATTCTGTGTGGGTGTGGTATTGGGCACACCTGTTCTCAGGCAGCATGATTTTCCTATTTTGCACATTGCATGTGTTGTTGTTGCGAGCAGGATGGGATAGGTATTTCTTGTTGTGACTGGCGTGCCTTTTCCGGACATTGTCGAGATTGTGCGCTTTTATGTAGCAGCCGCCGTGTGCTTCTCCATGTTTTCCACACAAGGGTGTGTCCAATTTTGCCATCACATTACTCCCCTGTTCGGGACACTTGTGTGACGTCACGTTGACAACTGTGAGTTGTCGGTTGGGGTCATGGGTGATGCAGGAGGCCACGCGACATGTGCCTTCAGGGTGGTGCTGGTGTGTGTGGTGTGTAGTTGTGACTCTGTGGTGTTTGTGTGCAGTCCATGCGTGGCGCTGTCGTTGGCCTCTGCGTTGTGCGCATGTGTACCTGCGTCATCGCCGCTACGCTGCTGTGCCGTGATGGGGACGTCTCTTCCTGGTCCCGGGTAGTGGGTGCCCAGGATGTTGCGAGTTGTGTTGTTTTGACAGGTGGGACATGTGTGGATACAGTAGTGGATGTGTCCTGTCCACACAGGGGTGCCTGGGGGGGCCATGTACATTTTTTCCGCCCTTGCATTATGTGCAGTGTTTGCGTGCCCTTGTTGTGTGTCTGCCTACCTGCGTCGTCGTTGCGCGTTCAGTCCTAGGTGGTGCATCAGGTAGAGCATGGGGATGGCCTGGAGTGCAGGGTTCATGTCTGGGTGGGCCGCCTTTTCGATCCCCGTACTGCACAGTCGGTTTACCGCCTTGGTTTCTCGTGCGGTGTATCTTTGCCGTTGAGGCTGTTTGGTTCTGACATCGTAATTTGTACGCCGGGCGGTACGTCATTTCGTCGGACGGTGTGTCTCCATTGGCTCGCGCCGCTACGTGGTCGGGCGCACTTTGATGGCGGGCGGCGTCGCGGGCTTGCGGGCGGGGTTTGCCTTCGTTTTCACATCCTAATTTGGCGGCCGTGCGGCCCGTTGCTGGCGGACGGTAAGTAGCGGTTTTTGCATCCGCCAGCACGGCGGTGCTGCTTCCGCCCGACATCGTAATGGGCCCCTTAGTTAGGTCTAGGGAGCAGCCTATTTTCACTTGCCCCTGCCCTGTTCCTTTTCCTGTTCAGTCTTCATGAATCTTTTCTATCGTCACAACTCCATTAAACTGATTTATCCCAACTTATTAGCAGATATTCCAATTGTCAGTGGTTAAAATCTGTATTTGGTGGCTACTAAACATGTTTCTCCCTTACACAGGTGGTTTAAACCACTGGATCAGCCTGTCATGTAGTTCTTAGGCCCTGGGCACATACACGTTTATTTTACATACTCATGTTTAAAGTTGACATCTTTTAAATTGAGCCTTTTCACATACATTTGCCTGCGCACCAGCACATGATAATGAACTCAGAATGTATTTGTTTATATACCATTTCTTGGTAGGCACTTTATCATCTCTGTAGGAGGCTGGCTTAGTATATGGTGCACACTTATGTAAAAGATGCACCCTGCACTAATCCAGACAACCCTCATGGTGACTTTAGTGGTCTTTGATAACCATAGAAAGCTCTCAAAGTGGTAGCTGTGGAGAGCAGCCTTCAGGCTTATCCAGGAGGAGTGTTAAGCAGTTTGTTTTCCCAGATCTTAATCATGCAGTGTAGGTTAAACGAAGAAGAACCACACAGTGTATATATAAAAATAGGTATTTATTTAACAATACTTAACTGGCACATTGCTTTATCTCCTATCCAGAGATATCAACACAAATACACAAGAATAATTCAATTGCAAAGAAATACAGTGGTCCCCAGGGGAGACCAAACCATATACTATAAAAGTGGAATGCAAACCGGGACCAGAGTCGGGACTGGGACCAATGGACTCAGACGAGCTGGGGACACAAGGACCCGTCAAGGTAAGTATCCCAGGACCCCACAGAGGCTGTATGCTAAGGGGAAGTATAGCTGCGTACTCAATGAAAGTCAATAGGTAAGTCGCGGTTGACGTTTTTAGGAAAAAGTACCCTTCCCAGTGGACCCTGAAGAAACCCAGTGGAAGACAGAAGGTTGGGGAGTCACCCCTCCCGTGGATACCCCAGGAACCAGGATACCTACACTAGGGAAGCAGGGTGCATAGGTGCGAAGTGATGTTGGAAACTGTCTTTGACCACAATGGAGGACTTCAGGAAAGATGCCACTGAAGAAGACTTGGAAAGTGTCCAGTGGAATCCAAGGGTTGATTCAAGATGAGAAGAACCTGCAAGCAGAGGAGACCGAGTCTATGCCACCCGAAGGTGACCAGGGGACACTGAAGAGCAATGCCCACCGATGTGGGATGTTGCAAGGGAGGTGACGGTGCCCTTGTCGCTGCATCTGTGAGGACCAGGTGATGCTGAGGAAGCCCAGGAGCCGTCTATGAGCTGTCCCATGAAGGATGTCGAGAAACAAGGGGCCGGTGTCCGGCGGGCGCACCAACAAGCCTTGGCAGCAGCAACTGTCATGGTAAACGATGAAGGAGCAACGTTGGGACTAGCAAGATTCAAGGGACTCACCACAATCAGGGGAGTCAGGGCAGGCCCCGAGCAAGCAAGCAAAAGAAGACTCTCAAGAGGACCCATGGGCCGGAGGTACAGGAGTCGCAAGAGGACCCCGAGCAGCTCACCAAGATGGAAGGCTCACGGTGCAGAGGATGCAGTAAGGATGCTATACTTAGCAGGAAGAGATGCCAGGGGCTGGAGCTTCTTGTAGCCCGAAGATCTCCGGAGTGCAGAGCCAACAAGCCTTGGCAACGGCAAGGCGATACGGTGCACAGGGGTTCGGTCCCAGCGGTTCTGATGAGGGATACCGGCCCCAAACTTGCTGGAAGGACTGGTAAGGCCTCGGGGAAGTTGCAGAACTACCACCTGTGTTGCTGCGCATTTTAAAGTCCATGGGACATCAGGAGCAGCAGACCGGTCAGGTTCCCTGCGGTGTCTGCAGATGCAGGGGAGTGACTCCTTCACTCCAAGGGAAATTACTTCGGGGGTTCGTCATGCCCACAGGTCTGATAGGAACCTGGAAGAAGCACAGGCACAGACGACACAGAAAACTTGCAGAACAGTGAGACCAGGAGCAGCAGGAGTCTTCCTTGTTGCAGTCTCGGTTCCAGGCAAAGTCCAACAAAGTCCAGGTATCCAGATGGTCGAAGATGACGTGGTTTCAGGTTTGAATCTTGTCCCACAATGAATCTAAAGAACCACCCACAGGTAAGCCCTTAAGTACTCTAGGGAAAGGGTTGGAATGATTCCGGGGTCCCTCCTAGAGGAGGGGCTGGACAGAGGGGAGGATACTCTCATGTCCTTTGTTCAGTTTTGTGCCACAGCGGGAGCCAAGGGATCCCTGAACTGGCTCAAACTGAAGTATGCAAGGAGGGTGTAAAATGTGCCATTCAAAGCAGTTTGGTGGTGCTGGCAAGTGCCCCCACCCCAGCCCAGTACACTAAGTCCTGTCTGGGAGGTGGTCAGAGCTCCCTGTGACAGGAGACCTATTGTCCTTCTTTCCCCTGCTCGAGCTTGGCTCAGCAGTAGGAGGGCAGAATTGTGTCTGTCGTCTGCAGCAGCACTAGCTTGCTGTTAGACTCTGAAAGCTGGTACTGGGAATACAGCGGGTACCCCTAGGGACCCCCCAGTATTTGGGATCCTACGTCCAACACTGGAATCAGTGTTGGGGTAGGATCCAACATATTTGTTACCAAACATGACCGATTTTGAGGCAGCCACTTATAGTTAGGAATCTAATAAATTACTTGATGTCCACTATATGTATAAAATGGATGACCGCACTTACAAAGCCTGGAGAATTGACTCTGGGGTTTGTAGGAGTGTCCTGCTCATGCAGGGGCACACTCACACCTATAACTGAGCACCCTGCCCTCAGGACTGAAGAGCCTGCCATAGGGGTGACTTATAGGTTTTAAGTGCAATAACCTCATATATAAGTAAACTTATATCTGTCGTGAGGGGTGCTAGCACCCACTCAAACAGGCTGCAATGGCAGGCCTGTAGTCACAGTTTGAGTGGACTCCCATGGGTGGCACAGTACATGCTGCAGCCCATGGTAGACCCCTGGTGTACTTATTTCCTGGGTACCTCAGTACCATATTCTAGGGACTTACAAGGGTACACCAGTAGCCAATTGGGAGAGTACCACAGTACTTACCAATGTCTAATTTCAGGAGAAAGCACAGTGACTGGGGACCTGGTTGGCAGGATCCCAGTCAGACTAGTCAAAAACACAGTAACACCAGGCAAAAAGTGGAGATAACCATGCTAGAAGGATCCTACCTTCCTACATCTCCTAGAACATTCTGTTCAAGGGCTCGGTACGCTACGCAAATTATTGTTGTTGGTATTTGTCTGTTGGTGACAGCTCTGGGTGGATAGAATCAACAAATACGCCGGACAAGAGCTTGGACAAGAGCTCAGGCACAAAACGTATGCGTATTAATATATAAAATAGACGCATCCTTTGTTTAGACAGAGGAGCACTTTTTGACTGATTGTCAACATCTCACCATGCGTGGATTCTATCCCAGATGAATTTGATCCCTATCCTGGAAGGGACTCGGTCCTGATCTACACTGAGACAGACTGCCAGATGCCAAACGCACCCAGGTAATGGGGAGATAGACCAATCAGGGTATCTTGGCAGATGAACACACCTATGCTTACTTAGATTAGGAATGGCTCCTGAGCAAACGAGACACTCGGACGTAGCTGCGTTCCATGGAAGCGCTAGATTGCCCACGAGAGGGCAGTATCAGAATATTTTTAAAAAAGCTTTTGATGACTTCGAGATAATCTAGTGAAAAACACAGTCGACCGCTGGAGGCTCCTGGTTAAATACCCTCCAGACGTTTTTGTTGGTGGCCCACAAGCATGTGTTAGAGAGTGCTTTTGGAATTGTTGTGTTCAAGAAAATAAAATAAAGCATCAAGTGGCATTATTGAATGCCACGTTACTGTACATACAAGCTCTTTTTCCAGGTCCTGAGGAGAACCCCAAAATTTTCAGTGGGTTCGAAACGCGTAGGCTGTTTGTGATTTTGTGTCCAAACAAGTTTTGTAATACAAAGTTTTGAGTATCAGGTTATTGAAACACAGGTTAAACTAATGATTAAGTTTCTGCATTATAACCTGAATACATAACTGTTTGGCCTCTAGTTGCCCTGGGTCTGTGTCACATTTCATATTCCAACTGTGGTGCATTTTTTCTAGACCTTTCCTTTGGGTTCTTTGTTTCTTTTTCTTTTCTTTACTTAAGTTCTTGTTGGGATTTGAGATCGCTCAAGTTAGGCATCATGTTTTTATAAATAGATGTAATGATCTGTTTTTCATGTGAATAATTTGTAATTATATGTTTGTCTTTTATGATGTGGTCCACAACCTTGTTTGTAATGTTCATGAAAAAATAATAACATGAATTAAGATTCCATTTTTGAAAATCATTTAACATATTTAAAAGAAAAAGAAAAGATTTATTCTTTAATTTAGTTATTCAATCACTATGAATGTCACGTGTGATTGTTGAAAGAGCACTAGAAAAATAGTTATCAGTACTGGCAAGTGTTGTGTTGTTTTGTTATTGATTGGTCCAGCCTTACTGATTAGGGGCCAAAGCCCTTTATTGTTATTTACTTAGATTAGGATGCACTAGGTAGGAGTACCATTATATGTACTCATATTATCCAATGCTAATGTACAAAGATTGAACTGTTCATTCTGTTCATCGTCCTAGTAATGCTGATGACATTATTCTGCTTCATTCTGTTAATCATTGCAGCGCACGTATTTTATACAAGAGTCCAAATGTCTCATTAAATACATTGAAATGCCAATTCGTGTACTTCTTGTGTATCACTTTGGGTATGCTTGAGTTACTAATGATAGGGTAATATTTGGTTCCACGATTGCTTTGAGAGAATTAGGGTTGTCATCCTCTGAGGTTGCAGACACCATCCGGCGCCCAAACAGGTTATGGGTCCAGATGACGCACTGTGACCTAGTCAGGAATTAG
The DNA here is from genome assembly GCA_963921515.1 of Calotriton arnoldi. Taxonomy (NCBI): domain Eukaryota; kingdom Metazoa; phylum Chordata; class Amphibia; order Caudata; family Salamandridae; genus Calotriton; species Calotriton arnoldi. The sequence goes on along the minus strand of CAWUFW010007457.1, from coordinate 861,850 downwards.
GTCAACATACTCTGATGATATGAGAGGGCTCAGTCCCCATAATTCTGAGGTTTAAGTTGCCCAAATGCACTCTTATTGATAAAGTAGGAACCGTACGACAACGTGACTATATAATGAAATTCATTTCTCCTGGGACTAACATGAGTTTTGCTAACCAGAGCATGCATGACATAACCTGCAAAGTTAACCAAGATGAAAGGATATTTATCGACAATTGATTGAAAGGATAAGAATAGATGAATAGAGAGAGGTAAAAAAAAAAATGCAGAGCAAAATATAGGGAAAGCTGAAGAGCCACCTCCTAGCCTAAACACTGACATCACAAACATAACAAGATGATGGACGGAGTGCTGAAACTTTTCAACTACTCACCCCAGACAAGAGATCTGGGTTTAATCCATTGTTCTTTTGCTCACTACGACACCCCAGTTTGGACCCAGCCATATGCAAATCAGTCTTGACCTTGCTTCTCATAGGAACAGTCCAGCCCAAAGTGCCAGTCCTCCCTCGACCGAAAACAAGCATTCTGGGATCGGTCTCCGGGTATCACCCCTCATCAGCCAGGCTAGCTTGAATCCAGTGGCACAGCGAGCAAGGGACCCACATCTGGGCATACCCATGGCCACTTAGGGCGAGCAAAGCAAACACAACAAGATGATGGATGGAGTGCTGAAACTTATCAACCACTAACCCCTAGTCAAGAGGTCCAGGGAGGACCCTGCTTGGCAGTTCGGGCTGGACTGTTCCCTTGAAGAGCAGGTTCAAGACTGATTTGCATCTCTTGACTGTGGGTGAATGTTTGATTTATTCAGCATTCCATCAATCATTTGTTGCCGCAGCATTAAACACTGCCATCAGCAAAAAAGGATCCTTATGCATTTTTTGACAGCCAGAGGGGAATGAGACTGTGGAGAAATTAGGATGGAGTGAATGCGAGCATAATTATTTTCTCAACTGGAAACCTTTGCAAACTTAGATGCTAGCATAAAGGGAATTTATTATGTATGAGGTAAGTCGGCTTATTTTTAATTACCACACAAGTGGACAGGTAGTTGTTATGCAACCCTAGTTTTTCCTAGGAACTATCATATTAAAGAGTTAGACTTGCCTCTGCGGCAATATTTGAGAAAGGGTAAACACACTTTTAACAGATACTTAGCAATATTTTTGGAGCACTCATACCCTCCTTAGGAGTGGCGGGAAATCATTAGAAAGCTATTCACCTTTGTTGATCGCCTCACCACTAACACTGCAGGTACTTTGAGTGTGATAAATAAGAAATTGCTTGCAATGAGAGCTATGATGATGCAAAACTGCCTTGCGCTGGATTTGCTCCTCACGAAGGAAGGCGGTTTGCATGGTCATTCATGCGCAGGAATGCTGTGAATAAGTTCCACGCTTAGGTAAACAGCTTGACAGCTGTAATATTAATATTATAAATATAACACATGGGTTTATTGAGCTAGATGAGTCAGGTGCCTGGGAAGGATTAGGATCTGTATTCGGATAAATTGGGAAAGGATTCGCTAAGATAGGGGAATGGCTCAGGAGTGTAGCTGGGGGAATACTGAAATTACATGTACCCCACTTCTGCTTATATTGCTTGGCATTGCATGCGTGCTCGTTTCTTTGCAGTTTTTCAAAGAAAAGTAATCAGAAAAGGGTATGGATTGCAGGTATAAGAAGCTGTCAGCAACAAGAGGAAGAAAAGACTTTTTTTTAAAACTTTATTTACCATTTTCATAATGCAAAACACCGCAAAGGACCAAGACATAATTCACTGCCGCACCACAGTAGATAACTCCACGTTAAATCATACAATGAACATTAAATTACATTTACCACAATTAACACCTCACCCCTCCAGCTGGCCTCGCATCAATTCCTGCATATCCATGTAGCCAGAACTCCCAGACAATGCTCTCCACCACCCCAATAGTCATCTGTAACTTGAACAGATCATGTTGCTCTCCCGTATAATGAAATATAAATAACAATGGATGCATCCGAGAGTTGTTTGCCCACACTTTAATGCATCACCCCACTCCTATGGGGGCCAGCCCATCCAGGGGTTGTGAAGTGGGGGTGGTGGTCAAGTCCTCTAGATAGGCTTTGAAGGGGCCCCAAATGTCCTTTGGACGCGACGCTGCGGGTATGGTCTCTGCGTACAAGTCACTGTTCGTGTTGCAATCGGCTAAACTCTGGAGCCAGGCCTTGGTCGAGCTTGGCGAGCAGGAAGGCCATCGCATGTAATTTACAAACAGGCTTAGGGATATTTAGTACACAGCCCAATAATGCAGACTCCGGTGAGAGAGCCACCTCCCCATCAATCATTTTAGCTATTTCAGTGCAGATTGATCGCCAATATACCCCAATCTTTGCGCAGTTCCAGACTAAGGGGCCGATTCCGATCTGGGTCGGAAAGCACTCCGACCGAGCCGGATCCGGAGTGTTTTCTGACCGAGCCGGACTCGTGCAGTCCGACCGAGCGAGTACGATGCGGCCACATGCTGCCGGACTCGGTTCGGTCGGACTCCCATTGAAGTCAATGGGAGCCGATCGTACGACGCGTACATGGGCTCCCATTGACTGAATGGGTACGTCTCGCAAAGGGCGCCCCCTGCAGTGTGTGCGCGTTGGTGCCGTCTGCACCGTACATGCATGTATGGTGGGGACCCCTGGGCCCCCCCTGTGTCCGACTCGTAAGGCCACGGGTGGGGGGGTCTGGCACGGACCCCCGTAGTCCGTTACCCAGAGCTTTTTCGTGTTGGAGTCTCCGACTCGATCCGGCTGTCCGGATCGCGCATCGTACTGGCTCGGTCAGGGAACGTCTCCATTGCGCGAGGCGAATCGTGTCCGTACGAGTCAGTCGGAGCGGCTCGGATCCGGGAACCAGTCGGTCGGAATACACGCGTACATTCGCATCGTACTTGCTCGTTCGTGCAGGTGTCCGAGTCGGTCGGAAAGCGTACGAATCGGTCGGAAATCGGCTCTACGAATCGGACTCGGTCGGATTATTGGGCCTACCGACCGAGATCGGAATCGGCCCCTAAGTGTGCAAAGTCTGCGTGTGATGCTCCACACTTGAAGCATGAGTGCGGCCTGCTAGAGTCAATGTTGTGTAGTTTTTCTGGGGACATGTAGACCCTCCATAAAAATGTAAAGTGTAATAACCGGTGTCTGCTGTTTAAGGAAACTTCTTTAATTTGTGCACAGCAAAAGTCCCAGTGTGTGTCCGGAATAGGATGTCCCAAATCTCGTTCCCAAGCCTCCCTAATATTGGTGTCCTTGCCAGGAACTAACGTCATACATGAACTATACATTTTAGAGACCAGTCGGTCACTTCCTGGGGAAGAAATGACAGTGGTTAACGGGACGAATTCAGCTGGTGCCAAGGGGAACTCAGTGATTGTAGCCTTAAGCGCGCTGCGCACCCGTCGAAGAATAAATTGGTCCATAAACGTAGCTTCGCTAAATCTATCCTCTTCGCCTCCATCAAAGACGTGGCTGTCTGGAAATAGCTCACCTATCTTGGTTATTGTGAAATCTGGTTAACGTGCGCTGCACCATTTTTTCTGTCATGATAGGGATCCATGCATTATTCAATACCGGAATTTCCGAGGAATATAGTGTATTCTCGGTTGTGACCCAAACCAATTTCTGCCAGGCCCAACTGGTAGTGGAGACGGTTTGAATATCTCTAGGATCTCTTGGAAGGCCCAGAGGTAAGACTTTGTGAAGTTTCGCAGGCAGCACAAGATCGGCCTCGGGCTTTGAGTAGGGCAATCTAGCATCCGGATGGTACCAGGAGTGTGCAAAACTGCACTGAGCTACCAAGTAATATATTTGAAAGTTAGGTACCCCAAAACCACCCCTGGCATAAGGCAGAGTCATAGCTTCCCAGTTGACCCTGGGTTTCCTGCCACCCCAAGTTAAGCGAATCAAATGGGACCGAAGTTTGAGAAAAAAGCTATTAGGAAGCAGAAGCGGAATCGGAATATTATTAAACAAATATAAAAAACGAGGGAAGACAATCATTTTGATCAAGGCAATACGCCCAGCCAGTGAGAGAGGTAGTTGAAGCCACCTCTCGACCTGTTCTTCCAGTGTGTGCATCGCAGGACCATAGATCAATCTAATTATCTGGTCTGTATCTATATGGATGTGTATCCCTAGATACTGCGTCGAATTGGAGCACCAGTCAAGAGGGAACTCACAGTCCCATCTCCCAGTGACAGGAGTGAGCGGAAAAATCACTGATTTCTCCCAATTAATCCCCAAGCCAGAATGCAACCCAAAACAAATAATCTCCCTGATGAGTGGATAGAGGTTCTCCTCCGGGGTGCGCACATAAAGAATAATGTCATCCGCGTAGAGAGACAAGAGCAAAGGGCCGGTCTTGAACTGTAGACTTCTGTGAAGATGACGTTCTTGAGTGTGCCTAACCAGAGGGTCCATCGCGATAAAAAAATGTAACGGGGAGAGCAGGCACCCCTGCCTAGTGCCCCGGGAGAGGCTGAAAGACCGCGACAATGTACCGTTCAAGCGCAGCCCAGCAGTGGGGTTCTGGTATAATAGTGCAGTAAGAGCTATAAAACCATTCGGCATGCCCATTTTACGCATCACTGCCAGGAAAAAAGGCCATTCCTAAGAATCAAAGGCCTTTTCGGAGTCTAGCAATATCATGGCAGCAGGCACCTCCGGTGAGATTCCATGTAGGACAGCAAATAGCGTCCTCAGGTTCAGGGCGGTCGATCTGTGGGGAATGAAACCATATTGAGCTGGGGATATGATCCCGTCTAGTTACAGGGCTAGACGCAACGCAATCATTTTAGCCAAGATTTTATAATCTAAGTTCAGGAGCGAGAGGGGCCGATATGCCCCGCATGACAACAGATCTTTACCCGATTTAGGAAGTAGTATGATTACAGCTTCCCACAGTGTGGGGGGCAGCTCGCCTTGTTCCAAGGCCTCATTGTAAACTTCAAGCAGGTGCGGTGCCAATATATCCCTATAAGCCTTATAAAAATCTCCCGAAAATCCATCTAGCCCGGGGGCCATGGATCCATTGATCGCGTTTATCGTGCTGGAGATTTCTTCTTTAGAAAAGGGTTCCTCTAGGAACTCCTGCATAAATTTTTCTAGCCAGACCACCGCAATCTCTGCCAAGTAGGCAGCCTGTGCTGAGCTGTCATTGTCTCTCCGGGAAGTGTACAGGTTTATGTAGTATGATAAGAATTCATCGCGTATTTCCGATGTGCTCGTGAGAATCTGCCCTTCAGGGGTACGAATCTCAGTGATATAGGCACGTCCGGCGTGGGGTTTCAACAGTCTGGCCAACGTCCGCCCTGGTCTATCCCCCTCTCCATAGCGCCGGGCCTTGCTATATTTCGATAAAAAAAGAGTTTCCCTTTCTGCGGCCTCCCTAAATTCTGTCAATAGGGTCAATCGAGTACCATATCTTGTGGAATCATGTCGGGCAACCTGCTCCCTATCTAGGGTTTCTAATTTTCGCTCAAGGCACGTAATCGTAGCTCTGAGGTCTTTCAATACTCCTGCATGTTTAGAAATACAAACGCCACGGAGGTAGGCCTTAAATGCCTCCCAGAGTGTTGCCCAAGTAGCGACAGAGCCCATGTTTAATTCAAAATATTCTTCAATGGCTACCTGCAGCTCTGCTCGAAAGAGACTGTCCAGCAATGCACATCCAGGGAATCTCCACTGTCTTTCCACGCCCTCCGGCCTGGGAACCAGCAGCTCCAAAACCACAGGGGTGTGATCCAAATACGTTCTAGGGAGTAGTGTAATAGCTTTGTACCAGGTAGCCAAACATGGAGTAATTAACCAATAATCCAATCTGGTCCAAGTGTCATACGGGGTGGCGTAATGCGTATAAGCGGGGGTGGACGGGTGTCTTTGTCGCCAAATATCTAACAGACCAATTGAATCGCAAAGCTCAGACAGAGCTTGACGCGCTTGTGGTTTAGAGACTGAGTTAATGGAAGAGCTGTCTAGTTTTGGGTCAATTAGTAGATGTAAATCTCCCCCCATGCATATAAACTCTGCCTCCATTTGCAGAATGTAGGAATGTAAATCATGAAAATACTCCGGACAATCTATGTTAGGAGCGTATATTTTCACTAGGGCAATACAATGGCCCATTAATTGCCCTGTTACCATGGTGTAGCGGCCTTCAGTGTTATTGTGTACTTTATGTAGATCGAATGGTAGGCGTTTATGTATTAAAATCGCTGTGCCTCGAGCATAGGTGCTGTACCTAGCGAAATACCTATGTGGACCCCAGGCGGAAGCATTCGCAGTAACCTCCGTTCTAGGAAGGTGAGTCTCTTGCAAAAATGCAATATCAATTCCATGTCTCTGTAAATATTGCACTACATTCCTCCCTTTCTTTGTGTTGTTCAACCACCTAACATTCCAAGTGATAATCTTGAGGTTAGAAGAGGTAGGTAAGTTATCTATAGTAGGCATATTGTTATATAAAACACTGTGTTCAAATTATCAGTTGTATTAACGTGGCAAGATATACAATTAAGGAAATGGAACGGCAGTAAATGCAGCCAGGAAAATGGTAAATCCCATCCCTGCACACCCTGACACAGGGAACATCCCTGTTAAGTATACAATCGACTACCCCCAGCAAACCATTCAACACTGAAGAGAAATAACTATCCATACAAATTATCAACATCGTACACAAAAGTGTGCTAAACACAGGGGGGGGTGGCAACGCCACTCCGTATACCCAAACTAATGGTTATCTAATGAGTCCAATGACAGTCCGTGAACGCTGACAGCGCAGCTACATCTTGTTAGAGATATCGAGAGTCACAATTCTGCGCCTATATCATTCAGTAGAGAAAAGCTCCACACTGGCAGCAGAGCCACTTTGCAGGGGGGAGGATTCCACTGCATCCTTGTTGCTTCGCTGCCCACCACCCCTGTAGCCTCTGCAAAATTCCTGTACAACTGAGGGGGACTCAAAAATTCGTGACCTACCCTCAATATCAACTCGAAGGCATGCCGGATATAGTAGCCCATAGCGTAGCCCCAAATTGCCCAACGTTACTTTCACACCGTTGTATTTACACCTCGCCTCTTGTACCATAATGGTAAAATCTGGGTACAATGATAACGTAGAGCCCTACCAGTGTAGTGAGCCCATCTCCCTTGCTAGTTGCAACGCAGTGTCTCTGTCGCGGAAGTTTAGCAAGCGCGCAATTATAGGTCTAGAAGGGCAGCCAGGGTTAGGGCGAGGGCCCAACGAGCGATGTGCATGCTCAACAATGAAAGCCGAAGTGAAAACCTCTCTACCAAATAGCTCAGCCAATAGGTTTTCCACAAACTGGTCCATACGACCAATGCTTGATGTTTCTGGAACGCCAAGGATGCGCAGGTTGTTCCGCCTACTGCGGGATTCTAAATCTTCATTTTTAATTGCCACATCCTTGAGTATCTTTTCAAATCGTTCAAGTCTGCGCACAGATTGAGCTGACCCATCCTCCAAATCTGACACCCTCCCCTCAACAGTGTCCAGACACTTCTCATGAACGTCAATTTTGGCGCCTAGATTGTCCAGACGTTTGTCCAAAATGTCAAATCGGCTGTCCAAGGCTTTAAATCCAGCGCGTAGCTCCTGCAACAGCAAATCTGTGCTTGTGGATTGATCCACTGGGGGACCCGAGTCAGCGCCCCAGTAGCCATATCTGCGTCTGTAGTTGGTACCCTCTCCGTCACCCTGGGAAACTGCAACACTCGCTGGTTCGGGTCTTTACGGCCCATGCCTTCTCAACCACATCCGCTAATGTACACCCTCCGTTGCGCCAGCCAGAAGGTTCCTGTTGTGCCAATGTAAGTGGAAAAGAAGGGAGGCAGTCTGCAACATTCGCGGGAGTAAAGCAGGAGACTCAGGGAAGAGCCCCGGGCCGCCCGGACCTCCGCGCGTCGGACCCACCCGTGAACTATCACTCTTTGGGGTGTTTAGCCATGGCACACCACCCCTACAAAAAGCGCTGCCACAATGCAGACCGGGATACCCGGCAGCTTCATAACTTGTTTCCTTCACATGGAGATCCCAGGCAATTCATATTGATGTCCCGCAGCCTTTAAGCCGACTCACATATTGTTGGGCCCCACCCCAGCACCGATCTTGCAGCCGCAGGTCAAAGATGAGGGCTTATATGTTGCTGGCCCCCCTCGCTCCTGCCCGCATCCCAGGCCCTCCTATGGCCCCTGTCGCCGACGGGCCTCCGGGATCACTGCCGGGCGGGCCCCACGTATACAACCGGCGGGTCTCGCCGTAATGGCCAATCCAAATCTTGGGGGGGAAGGCGGGCGGCCCGGGATAGCCACGCTCACCCCGCCGCTCACTCCGGGGCTCTGCTTGGGTGAGGCCTCAGGCAATCCGCAGGTTCGCCGCTCAGCAGACCGCTAGGCCGCAAGCCGGGGCCCGGATTGGTTACAGGCCTCAACGCACAGCTCTGCTCGATGGAGTTAGTCGGGCCTGGTTTGGTTGATGTTTTCTCCTCCGTGGGACCCCTTTCCAATCCCCGCCAGGTCACAGATGCATTGCGCCACTCTTGCGTTGGTCTCCCATAGTCTAGGGGACGTCTTTGGTGCTGATAAATAAAGTTTCTATGGGTAATACGGAGGAGCTTCAGAGCTGCACGGCCATCGCAGTCGGCAGCTTGGCCACGCCCCCAGGAAGAAAAGACTTGATGTAAAAATCAAAGAAATGCAAAGCGATCTGTATGACACCTTGATAGATTCCAAGAAGAACCCGAAGATGATGAATGATGTCTTGTAATAAAGAAATTAAGTGATGATTTAGAAATCATTGGGGGTTTGCGAGAGTTGTTTTTTTTCTGCCTATTAAACGCATCACAATTTGAGCTTACGTTAACCTAAGTTGTGTTTACACTGTCCTCCATCTTGCATCAACGTCACAACACACCACGTCATGGCTTTTGCTGTCTCCTCGTTCTAAATAAAGAGTTGTTAGAATCACACGACTAACTGAGAAAGTTCACAGAGAGTTTCTCTCACTGCAATTCATCAAGGACACTTTCGGATGTCCCAGACTGCCATTATACAATGTATAACAAAGAGACTGTGAGAATGCTTGCAAATCCAATGTATTACTACCATGAGAGAAGTTTCAAATGTATTCTGTGGTAAACTGTTTCTTCTTGCTCGTTCCTTATTGGTGCGCACCCTGAGAACTCTATATTCATGTAGAATGTTTGACTGTCTTTGATAGAAGTCCTATAAAAGGAAGTGTGGATTTCTATGTACAGAGGAACCCTGTTCCGCACCTTAGCAGGTGAATCTATGCCGGATTTCACTTAGAGGTGTAACCAGTTCTCTGTACTTATGATCTGTATGCCTTGCTACTAAAATGTATTTACTTATGTTCTGTTATGTCAAATTTGCCTTTTACAATACATATAAAGCATTGACACGACTATCCTTGTCTGTCATTCTTACAAGAATGTTTATCACCTACTGCTGAGCTTAATCTATTGTTTTACCAAAGTGACGGCTCCAGTCGGGGAGCACCAAAGTCTGTATTGGGACCACACCGCTCCCGGTCTGAGTCGTTGGCGCGCCCCATGATTTGGATTTTAGAATAAGATTGTACGTCGACACCGTACAGTGTCTTCCTGCATGTCAGGTTCCTTTGTCCTCTCCTCTTCCTGTGCTCCTACCTCTTGTGCAGTGCCTCCTGTGCTCCTCCCTATGCCCCTTCCTCCTGCCCCCTCCTTTCCTGCCCCCTTCCTTCTGTCTTTGCATACAGCACATAGGACTGCAGCACATGTGCGGTTCAGTGCTGCACACTCACTGTATAGTGTCTCACAGGCTCCTGTTTCCCTTCCTCCTGTGCCGTCCTCTCCTGAGCCTTGCCTCCTTTGCCCACCTGCTGTGCCCTGCCTCCTGTGCCCTCTCTGCTGTGCCCCTTCCTCCTGTTCCCTCCTATCCTGCTCCCTCCTTCTGTCCTTGTGCACAGCACATACAGAAGCAGCATGAGTGCGGTTCAGTTGTGCACACTCACGCACTTCTAGAAGTCACATTAAGTGCTGTGCATTATGCAGTGTGCTCCTGGTTTGGCGGTCACATTCTCACCTCTGTCCCCCAGGCTGTTTCATCCAAAGTAGCTGCCTCCCCTCCCCCATCTTGAGTTAGCATTACCATGTCATCTGTCTCTAAACACCTACCTCAACCTTTGTTGAGTCCTGAAAGCACGTGTAAGGCAATCCTTCCTGCAGGTCCAGCTCAGTAGCTTGAGCCTGTGCTGCCGTTGCCCGATCAGGGTGGACCTTGATCACCTCAGATCACCCGTGCCGACAGACAAGTGTGAGCGCCTTGCCGAGTAATTGAGGAGATGTGATTTTTAATGATGTTTGCCATCTTTTTATTTAACAATGGGGGAGATGTTGTGTATTAATGCTGTAAGCACTAGGTCCCATGTGGTTCTGGGTGGACTATAAACAGGAACTATGTAGCATGCTGGGAGGTGTTAGGGTGTGGTTATGGGAATAAAGACATAAGTGTGCAGAGTGTGATTGAATGTTGGAGAATAAAGAATTCTGAAGCATAGCTCCATGTGTGTCGTAATTCATTTACATGCTCCAGGGCTGGGGAAGACGCTACACCCATCTTGAGTTAGCCTTACACTGCCCACATGCACAGTTAACATTTAAAGTTGCATTCTGGGACTTGTAGTTTCATATACCATTTATCTATCTGCTTACAAAATGGTAGCAAAAGAGCCAGGGACCGTTCTAAGAGACCGCCATGCAGACACAGGTACCCAGGCCTCAGTGGGGGCTGCTGCCTTCCACCCACTCCCAAGGCTCTCTAGATGGCCCCTCCCACAACAGAGTGCTGCGAAGCACTGCATTTGAAGATAGGGGCCCCTGAGGCTGGAGAACGATAACCATAACAGCCTACCTCAAACATTTGGGGATAGGAGGGTGAGTCTGCAGGGGGAGGGGAATGGAAAGAGGCCCGTCAGGACAAGAGAATAGCTGCAGGGAAGGTGGGAAGAGTTGTACTGTAGTCCAAGGGCTTCAAGCATGGGGGGTCATGGCAGGAAAGTACTTCACACATCCCTACAGGATATTGCACCACATACCACGAGGAGGGCACATTTATTGTGTAACCAGGGAGAAGAAAGCATAGGCGGTGTGAGGCAGTGCTTGCTGTCTGCCGGGGAGCTGTATGCGAGCCAGTACGAGCTTGTTTAGATCAAGCATCGATAACCACAATCCCATGATGGATATTGAAGTTACATCTCCACCAGATAACAGTATAAGCTGCCTTTCTTTCAGTCCACCCACATTACCTGGGTCCTGGCTAATGGTGTGCAGTGTAGGATGGTGTAGACAATGGACAAACTATTGCAAAGGCTCAGCAGATGCACTCAGGTCCAGTACTGATGATGGACCAAAGTATTCTGCAGAAATGTGGGATTTGAAGAATAATCAAGCTATACAAGTAGCACAGCATGAATATCCTATCAGGACTGTCCGCTGGATAAAAGCCCCAAATTACAGGTGTATAATGACAGGCAGCTGGGATAATAACTTTCTGCTGACATTGCGTCTGCAAGAAAAATGTTACTGTGCTCTGCTGATGTGGTTTATCCCATAGTTGCTGATGTGGTTTACCACATGGCTGCTGATATGGTTTACCCCATGACTGCTGATGTGGTTTACCACATGGATGCTGATGTGGTTACCCCATGGCTGCTGATGTGGTTTGCCCCACAGCTGCTAATGTAGTTACACCCCGCTGCTGATGTGGTTTACCCCATGGCTGCTGATGTGGTTACCCCATGGCTGCTAATGTGTTTTACCCCATGGCTGCTGAGGTGGTTACCCCATGGCTGCTGATGCGGTTTTACCCATGGCTACTGATGTGGTTTATCCCATGGCTGCTGATGTGGTTACCCCATGGCTGCTGATGTGGTTACCCCATGGCTGCTGATGTGGTTTTCCCCGTGGCAGCTGATGTGGTTACCCCATGGCTGCTGATGTGGTTTACCCCATGGTTGTTGATGTGGTTTACCCCATGGCTGCAGATGTGGTTTACCCCATGGCTGCAGATGTGGTTTACCCCATGGCTGCTGATGTGGTTTATCCCATGGCTGCTGATGTGGTTACCCCATGGCTGCTGACGTGATTACCCAATGGCTGCTGACTTGGTTTACCCCATGGATGTTGATGTGGTTACCCCACGGATGCAGGTGTGCTTAACTCTGTGGCTGCTGATGTGGTTTTTTCCGTGTCTGCTGATGTGGTTTGCTCCATGGCTGCTGATGTGGTTCACCTCATGGATGCTGATGTGGTTTACCCCATGGCTGCTAATGTGGTTTACCCAATTGCTGCTGATGTGGTTACCACATGGCTGGTGATTTAGTTACCCATGGCTGCTGATGTGGTTTACAATATGGCTGCAGACGTGGTTACCCCATGGCTGCTGATGTGGTTTACCCCATGGCTGCTGATGTGGTTTACCCCATGGCTGCTGACGTGGTTACCCCATGGCTGCTGATGCGGTTACCCCATGGCTGCTGATGTGGTTACCCCATGGCTGCTGTTGTGTTTTATCCCATGGCTGCTGAGGTGGTTTAACCCATTACTGCTAATGTGGTTACCACATGGCTGCTAATGTGGTTACCCCATGGCTGCTGATACCCGTTGCATCATGGCTGCTGATGTGGTTTACCCTATGGCTGGTGATGTGGTTTACCCCATGGGTGCTGATGTGGTTTACCCCATGGCTGTTGATACGGGTTACATCATGGCTGTTGATGTGGTTTACCACATGACTGCTGATGCGGTGCAGCCAATTGCTGCTAAAGTGTTACCCCATGGCATCTTGGGACCAGTTTCGGGGTGGCACCCCTCATCAACCAGGCTAGCTTGAATCCTGTGGCAAACTGAGCAAGGGACCCACGTCTGGGCATACCCTGCCAACTTAGAGCGAACAAAGCAAACACAAGGAGATGACGGCCGGAGTGCTGAAACTTTTCAACACTCACCCATAGTCACTATTGGATCTGGGTTAAATCCATCATTGTTCACCCCATGGCTGCTGATAATGTGACCCCATGGCTGCTGATGTGGTTACTGTAGGAAACTGGCTCTATATATACTACACCAAAATGAGGTATAGTGTGTAGAGAGTCCAGGTGACCCCAGAGGTAGACAGAGGTTAAAGTTAATTAGAACCTTACTCTGTATTTGTGGTAGAGTGGTCGAGCAGTAAGGCAGTATCAGAGGACAGTTTTAAGCATTTGATGTACAGACTCAGTCAGCAAATGAATTCACACACTCAAAGACTGAATTCTAGACCAATTGTTTTTGTATAAAAATATATGCTGTTATTTTATTTTAGAACCAAGCAAGCCTGGCACAGGTAAGCATTAAATACTTTACAGTAATAAGTTGCTGAATGTCGAACAGTTTAAAAATGCAATAGAAATTGTACTTTGTTTGATTTACAGGGGATGCATTAGATTTCAATACTTAGCAAATACAGTACATTGAAATAAATAAGCTTTTTCAGTAAATTACAGGAAAGTTACATTTTACGTTACTTTTTCTTACTCAGTGCTGGATACCTAGATTCAGCACTGGGACATTTCCTGCAAACAGGTAAGTAAATACGTTTTGGTTATTCGCACGATTTTTAAAGAATATTTTCAGTTTTCAAAACTCCACACTTAAAAACTTTTTGGGGAGAAAATTGTCAATGTTATCCTATGGAGGAAAAACAGGTTATCGGTTCACAGGTAAGTTATCGGCTATGGGAGTTAAGGTTCTGGGGTTAGACTCAGGGGTCCCCCAGGGTCAGTGATGCACTCTTGTTACACCCTCAGCAGCACTAGGGCGCCCGGGTGCAGAGTGTTGAGACCCAATGTTATCCTACGGAGGGTAGGGGGCCTTCGGTTGGTGGCTGCTTGTGAGCAGGCCACACGGCTGTGGGAGCAAAGCTCCTAGGGTTTAGCGCGGGGCAATTGGGGTTGTAGGTTAGCACAAAGATTGCACCCTCAGCGGCACTGGGGCGGCCGGGTGCAGAGTGCAGATTTGGCGTTGGGCGCCCTGTTGTTTGCTATGGATGAGACTCCGGTCGAAGAAAACACTGCAGGCTCGGGGACGAGGACCTTCTGGGTGCGACCACCACTTTGAGGGGTAAGTTGCGATGTCTTGGGTTGGTTAGGCACCGTTGGTTGGGGCACACAAGGCTGTGGGGCGTCGGGTGCAGGGGTGCCTTTTGGCGTCGGAAAGTCTTACCCGCTCTTGGTCGCGGTAGAGGGGGTCCTCTGGGTTGAGGCTGCAGGCGTCGGCTGGGGCCATGAGGCTGGTCTGGGACCTCCGAATCTCAGGTCAGGATCGCCGGGGGGATCTCCTCTTGGTGTTTTTCCACTCGAGCTCGGGCCGGGTTCGGCGGGTGCAGAGTGGGCTGGATTCGCGGACTCTGGCTGCTGACAGAAGTTGCAAAGTTGAACAGGGCCGCTGTTCACGGGAGACTCAGTTTTTTTAAGGCAAGGCAGGCAGGTCTTCCGGGTTTCTTGAGGTTGCTGGCTGCAGGACACGACGGGATTTCGCAGGAGCAGGTTCGAGGGGAGACAGGCCGTTAGGGCTGGGGCCAAGTCAGTGGGCATCGTCCTCTTGTTAGCTCTGCACGGCTCTTTGGTCCTTCTTCTTATCTTCTTTCTTGTAGTCGTTTCTGGATCTGAGGAAACAAGGTTGAGGGTGCCCCTAAATAGTAAATTTAGGGGCGTTACAGGTAGGGAAAAGTCAAGGACCAATGGGTCCCTTCCTTGGGGTGAGTACACCCCCTATTCTGCCACTCTCCAGTGATAGGGCGGCAGGAGCCTGTTCCTGGTTGGCTGGGTCCCCCATCCTCAAGATGACGGGGATCCGGAGTTGTGCTTCACCTCGCTTCTCCCACCTGAGGGGTGGGGTTGGCAGAGGCTGGCACACCTCCTTTCCTCACTTGTTTTTCCCACCGGCTCTCCCGCTCAAAGTTATGTTATGTTATGTTAAATGGGTTTTATTAAGCGCACAGCTACTCAATTGAGTGTCCCGGCGCTAGACGTGATGACTGATAACGCTAAGCCTCTGTGACCGCTGGGGTCAGAACCGGTGGGGACCAGTTGCTGAGTACAGCAATTGGTCTGGAGAAGCTCACAAAGGCGGCAGAACTTTGAAGCTTCCCCTTTGTGAACTCTGGGGGAGGAGGCTTGGTACCTCGACCCAGGGTGTGCATTGTTTCAGGCCCCCGAGAGCAGCAGGCTCTCGACCCAGGGGTCCAGAAACATGTCTGGTGATGGCAGCCTAAGCAGCCACTCAGTCGGGACACTAGAAGTTGGTCGAGTTTCAGGGGGCATCTCTAAGATGCCCTCTGTCGTGCATTTTTCATTAAATCCCACACTGGCACTGCACTTACAATGCTCAAGAATGGACTTGGGCTCTGTAGGGGCACAGGGCTCATGCACCTGTACCCTCACCACTGGCATAGTGCACCTGTAAGGACGTGGGTTTCTGTTGCAGTAACCCCCCCACTTTTTGCCTGATAACTGATGCACTTTTCCTTGGTGTGGCCTGGGTCCCTGCCAATCAGGTACCCAGGGCCTGTGTTCCTTCCCTAAAAACTGTGCTAAAGCCTAAACCCAATTGGCAACTCTGGCCACAGGTAGGCCCCTGGTAAATGGTACCCTAGGTACCCAGGGCACTGTGACCAGAGAAGGCCCCTAAGGGCTGCAGCACTTATTGTGCCACCCTTAGAGGCCCTGTACCCTGACACACACACACTGCCTTTGCAGGCTGAGTGTCTTGATGCAGAACAAAACAGAGAGTCGACATGGCACACACCCCTGTGCACTCCACAGCACCATAATGGCTACACTGAAGACTGAGAAGTTTGGTATCAAACTTCTCAGCACATTAAACCCACACTGATGCCAGTGTGGGATTTAAAGTAAAATGCATGACAGAGGGCAACTTAGAGTTGCCCCCTGAACCTAACCTACAGTCCACGTCTTGTCTGAGGGGCTGCCCCGCCTGCCACCCAGCAGACATGTTGCTGGACCCCTGGGTAGAGAGCCATCCGCTCTCCCGGGCCTGCAACAATGCACGTCCTGGGCGAGGTGCTAGGCCTCCTCCCCCAGGATGGGCAGGGGGAAGCTTCAAAGGCATTCCGCCTTTGTGAGCTTCCCAGACCACTTGCTGCACTCAGCAACTGGTCCCCACTGGTTCTAGCCCCCACTCTGGCGGGAAGACTGGCGGGAAACACCAAGGGAGGAGAGGGGGTGTGCCAGCCTCTGCCAACCCCACCCCTCAGGTGGGGAAGGCGAGGTGAAGCACATCTCCGGGCTCTCGCCATCTTGAAGATGGGGAGCCCTGCCCAATCAGGACTAGGCTCCTGCCCCCCTCCCACTGGAGAGTGGCAGGATAGGGGGTGTACCCACCCCAGGGAAGGGACCCATTGGTCCCTGCCCTTTACCTACCTGTAACACCCCTAAATTTAGTATTTAGGGGCACCCTGAACCTTCCTTCCTTAGTTCCAGATTCCGAAACAAGAAAGAAGAACAAGAAACAAGAAGACCTGCTGTGCAGCTGCTCACAAAAGGAAGACACCAACTGATTTGGACCCAATGGACAGCATTGCAGGTGTCTGACATAGATATGTAAGTATATCAGAACCCTATTGACAGCACTGCGGTTGTCTGACGTAGATATGTAAGTATATCAGAACCCTATTGACAGCACTGCGGTTGTCTGACGTAGATATGTAAGTATATCAGAACCCTATGGAAAGCACTGCAGGTGTCTGACGTAGATATGTAAGTATATCAGAACCCTATGCAAAGCACTGCAGTTGTCTGATGTAGATATGTAAGTATATCAGAACCCTCTTGAAAGCACTGCGAGTTTCTGACATAGATATGTAAGTATATCAGAACCCTAGGGAAAGCACTACATTTGTCTGACTTAGATTTGTAAGTTTATCAGAATCTTATGAAAAGCACTGCGTTTGTCTGGCGTAGATATGTAAGTATATCAGAACTCTATGGACATCACTGCAGGTGTCTGACGTAGATATGTAAGTATATCAGAACCCTATGGAAAGCACTGCAGGTGTCTGACGTAGATATGTAAGTATATCAGAACCCTATGCAAAGCACTGCAGTTTTCTGATGTAGATATGTAAGTATATCAGAACACTCTTGAAAGCACTGCGAGTTTCTGACGTAGATATGTAAGTATATCAGAACCCTATGGAAAGCACTGCAGGTGTCTGACGTAGATATGTAAGTATATCAGAACCCTATGCAAAGCACTGCAGTTGTCTGATGTAGATATGTAAGTATATCAGAACCCTCTTGAAAGCACTGCGAGTTTCTGACATAGATATGTAAGTATATCAGAACCCTATGGAAAGCACTGCAGGTGTCTGACGTAGATATGTAAGTATATCAGAACCCTATGCAAAGCACTGTAGTTGTCTGATGTAGATATGTAAGTATATCAGAACCCTCTTGAAAGCACTGCGAGTTTCTGACGTAGATATGTAAGTATATCAGAACCCTAGGGAAAGCACTACATTTGTCTGACTTAGATTTGTAAGTTTATCAAAATCCTATGAAAAGCACTGCGTTTGTCTGACGTAGATATGTAAGTATATCAGAACTCTATGGACATCACTGCAGGTGTCTGACGTAGATATGTAAGTATATCAGAAAACTATGGAAAGCACTGCTGGTGTCTGACGTAGATACGTCAATATATCAGAACCCTATGGAAAGCACTGTGATGTCTGACATAGATATTTAAGTATATCACAATCCTATGGAAAGCACTGTGTGTCTAACGTAGATATGTAAGAATATCAGGATCCTATGGAAAGCACTGCGGGTGTGTGACCTACATAAGTAAGTATATCAGAGCTCTATGGAAAGCACTGCGGATGTCTGACATAGATATGTAAGTATATCAGAACCATATGGAAAGCACTGCTGGTGTCTGATGTAGATATGTAGGTATTTCAGTACCCTATGGAAAGCACTGCAGGTGTCTGACATAGATATGTAAGTATATTAGAAATATATAGAAAACACTGTGGATGTCTGGCGTATATATCTAACTATATCAGAACCCTATGGAAAGCACTGTAGGCATCTGACGTAGATATGTACGCATATCAGAATATACGGACAGCACTGCAGGTGTCTGACGTAGATATGTATGTATATCAGAACCCTATGGACAGCACTGCAGGTGTCTGCCATAGATATGTACGTACATCAGAACCCTATGGACATCACTGCGGGTGTCTGATGTGGATATGTAAGTATAACAGAGCCCTATCAAAAGCACTGCAGGTGTCTGACATAGATATGTATCTATACCAGAACCCTATGGAAAGCACTGAGGGTGTCTGACGTAGATATGTAAGTATATCAGAACCCTATGGAAAGCACTGCGGGTGTGTGACGTAGATATGTAAGTATATCAGAACCCTATGGAAAGCACTGCAGGTGTCTGACGTAGATATGTAAGTATATCAGAACCCTATGCAAAGCACTGCAGTTGTCTGATGTAGATATGTAAGTATATCAGAACCCTCTTGAAAGCACTGCAAGTTTCTGACGTAGATATGTAAGTATATCAGAACCCTAGGGAAAGCACTACATTTGTCTGACTTAGATTTGTAAGTTTATCAGAATCCTATGAAAAGCACTGCATTTGGAAAGCCACATCTGTTTCCTACTGAAGCTAGTTTCAACTGACTTCCCCTCTGTGTCTTGTAACAGGAAGCAGAGGCTGGCACCCCCTTCGTGTCTTGTAACAGGAAGCAGAGACTGACACCCCCTTTGTGTCTTGTAACTGGAAGCAGAGAGCAGCAGAGTTCACATTCTCCAACACTTCAAGAACAGCCTGGTAGGGATCCGAACACTACAACAAACACCTCGGAGCAGATTATATGGCACCTGCTAGTGTGGCTTGCTCATAATATGACACCTGCTAGTGTGGCTTGCTCATTATATGATACCTGCTAGTGTGGCTTGCTCATTATATGACACCGACTAGTGTGGTTTGCTCATTATATGGCACCTGCTAGTGTGCCTTGCTCATTATATGGCACCTGCTAGTGTGGCTTGCTCATTATATGACACCGCTAGTGTGCCTTGCTCATTATATGGCACCTGCTAGTGTGATCTGCTCATTATATGACACCGCTAGTGTGGCTTGCTCATTATAGAACACCTGCTAGTGTGGCTTGCTAATTATATGGCACCCGCTAGTGTGGCTTGCTCATTATAGAACACCTGCTAGTGTGGCTTGCTCATTATAAGGCACCTGCTAGTGTGGCTTGCTCATTATATTGTATTATATTGTATTGTAATTGCATTTGTATAGCGCTTACTACCCCTGACGAGGCGTCAAAGCGCTTTTTCGGTGAGTAGCACGCTACTCCGGGACCCATAGAGGATTAGTGTTGAATTAGTATAGTGAAACATGCAAGTAAATTTTAAGTGGTGGATATGTTAGTCAGTTATTTGGATTCGGAAGGATAGAAGAGGAAAGAAGGTGTGTATTTATATAGCTCTTCTAACCCCTGATGGGGTGTTGAAGCGCTTTTTTTGGCGAGTAGCACTCTACTCCGGAAACCCATAAAGGATTAGTGGTGAATTAGTATGGTGAAATATGAAAGTAATTTGAGTGGTGGATATTAGTCAGTTATTTGGAGTGAGAAGGTTAGCGGAGGGATAGAAGGGAAAGAAAGGTTTGCATTCATATAGCGCCTGTTACCCCTGATGGGGTGTTGAAGCGCTTTTCTGGCAAGTAGCAGGCTACTCCGGAACCCATAAAGGATTAGTGTTGAAAATTAGTATAGTGAAATATGAAGTAATTTGAGTGGTGGATATGTTAGTCAGTTATTTGGATTGGAGAAGGGTTGGGGAGGGGTAAAAAAGGAAAAAAAGGTTTGCATTTATATAGCGCTTGTTACCCTGATGAGGTGTTGAAACGCTTTGTTGGGGAGTAGCACGCTACTCTGGAACCCATAAAGGATTAGTGGTGAATTAGTATAGTGGAATATGGAATTAGAGAAGTGAACATGCTAGTCTGTTATTTTGATTGAAAAGGATAGTGGAGGGATAGAAGAGTGAAGGATTTCTTTTTTTTAGGTCATAGCAGTAGGAGGAGGCTTTTGGATGAGTAAAAAGAGTTTTTGGAGGGGAAGAGTCAGAGGGAAGAGTTTAGAAAGGTTTGTTTTGGGGGATCGGTATAGTAAAAGAGGTGTCAGATGATGCAAGGAGGGGTAGAGTAGGAGAGAGTCAAGAAAGGGTTATTTGGGGAACATAGTAGTGGTATGGGGTTTGGGATAAATGAGAGAGTGTGTGTAGAGGATATAATGATAGATGTATACGGTGAGAGATAGGGTAGTGAATTGGAAAGAGTAGTAGAAAGAAGTTTGAGATGAGTCAGAAAGTTGGGCTAGAAGATATATTGAGAGAAGTATAGGCTGAGAAATAGGGTAGTGCATTGGAAATGCTAAATTAGAAGAAAGAGATAAATATATAGATCCATAAGTACATTGAAAGTATATAGATGCATAAAGGAGGTAGGTATATTCAGATTAAAGATATTGATAGAGGTAGAGGATGAGCAATAGGGTAGTGCATTGGATATGCTTTTTCAGGAGAAAAGTAACAGACACACAGATCCAAGTACATGGAGGTACATAGATGCACAATGGAAGCACGTACATGTAGACCAAAGATGATTTTTCTTTTCTTTTGTGTTTGTTATTATAGCAACATAATTATTGTACATTTTTATACAAACAGGGAAAGTGCACCAAAGTAGAGTCAATTCTCTCCAAATATATCCAAAATAGTTTCTTTTAATGTTGTTAATCGTAAAAGTTGAACATCAGCCAACGCGTTTCGTTCCACAGATGGAACTTCTTCAGGGCTCAAAGTCAATAACTGGTTAGTCGTGACGTGGAGCTGAACTGCGGCAAGCTTTGGAAGTGGTTGCACAGAACTTTTAATATTCATATACACTTGGGATTAGATGTGCTGAACCTTTGGTCAGCCGCAGTTTGTTTATGTGTTAATAATTATTGTACATGTTTATACAAAGCAATACACAAAGATAGGCACATTTCTATAGTGAAAATAAATGCTTATATACAGGGGGACACATACATAGGGTGGGTATTATTGAATGGGAAAATGGGCAGCATTCCTGGCTCTGGTCCCGACCAGGCTCGAACAGGCACTCACCCTTGTCCTCTCCACTCTTAACAGGCTCGAACAGGCACTCACCCTTGTCCTCTCCACCCTTAGCTTCGACGCCCGGGCTGAGACGCCCTAAGCCTTGGCCGTTTATAGCCCTAGTAGTCAGGTGACCCCTTCAGCCAATGGGAACCCTAGCCCTAACACTATCCAATCACAGCACTAGCCCTAAAATCTAGAACCAATAGGAGGCAAGGACCTTACAGCCAATCTTAGCCCTAGTCCAAGCACCCAATCAGTTTCAAAAACCCTGATCTCTACGTCCAATAGAGGCCCTAGCCCTAACAGTAGTCTCAACCATAGTCCAAGCAACCAATGGCATAGGAAGCCCTAGTCCCTACTTCCAATAGAAAGCCTAACCCTACTCTTAGTCCCACACCTAGTCCAGCAACCAATCACACCATAAGCCCTAATCGCTACTTCCAATTAAAGGCCTAACCCTAGCCCTAGTCCCACCCTAGTCCCAACAACCAATAACACAGGAAGCCCTAGTCCCTACTTCCAATAGAAATACTAACCCTAGCCCTAGTCCAACCCTACATTGATTGAATCACAGACCCAGAAACCAATCAGAACCCTCAAATACCCAACCAATGAGGACACTAACCCTAATCCAATAGAATCATCGGATACAACCACCAATCAGTGTACACATGTACCAAACAATATCAGACTATATAAGGTCCCAGCTACCTCAGACAAGGTTTGCTGTCCAGGGAGTTGGAAGCTGCTCCTCAAATCAGATATCTCCAAGGAGACAGACCGGCTCAATCCACACTTTGGACTTCTGCAGGTAAGGCCCCAACAAACTTGTCCTCTAACAACACTATTTGTATAAAACTTTACTCCCTCTCCTGGCCAAAAAACGAAGTGCACAGTCCCTATTAAACACAGTTTAAAACAGCTTACAGCAGATTACTGCTGTCTCAGGGGGGAAGGGGGGGCTGGTTTCACTGACTTGTGAACACAAAATGGTCGCTGGGGGTGCACTGCTTAACATACAGGTCTAGCACAGAACAAAGGAGAGATTTGGAGGGAAAACTGATAGTCACGGGGAATGAGAGGGAAACACTACAGAGTTTGGACTGCAAATCCCACAATTCAACAGGTTAAATGGAAGCAGTCACAGGCAGGAACAACCACAAGTTTAAACACAAAAACATGGGATAAATTATGCAATCACTGGCAGGTTAAAACTACATTTTTAAACTGTAACAACCACAGGCAAAGACAGTTAAAGAATTTATTTTTAAAAAAGAAGAGATGATGCAATCACAGGTAGGGAAAATAGTTTCTTAACTTTTTTAGGAAAGAGACAGCACTAGTCTGCCTCCTTACCACTTCCTGGACTCTGCTCACTGCAATCTGGGGCACAGGTAGGCTGCAACTCACAAGATGGAGGAGAATGATTTGGGGTGTACCCAGCAAAGCCTTAAGGGGCCTGGGCAGGTGTGAGAGGAGGGCTCAGATTTGCTTGGAGCTGGGGAAAACCAATAGTAGTCCTAGGTCTGCTGGCCTGGGGGTGGGACTGGGACTGGGGAGCTGCTCTATTCACAGATCTCCTAGGAGACAGACATGCTCAATCCACACTTTGGTAAGGCCCCAACAAACTTGTCCTCTAAAAACACTATTAGTATAAAACTTCACTCCCTCTCCTGGCCAAAAAACGAAGTGCACAGTCCCTATTAAACACAGTTTAAACAGCTTACAGCAGATTACTGCTGTCTCAGGGGGGAAGGGGGGGCTGGTTTCACTGACATGAACACAAAATGGTCGTGGGGGGTGCACTGCTTAACATACAGGTCTTAGCACAGAGCAAAGGAGACATTTGGAGGGAAAAACTGATAGTCACGGGGAATGAGAGGGAAAAACTACAGAGTTTGGACTGCAAATCCCACAATTCAACAGGTTAAATGGAAGCAGTCACAGGCAGGAAAAACCACAAGTTTAAACACAAAAACATGGGATAAATTATGCAATCACTGGCAGGTTAAAGCTACAATTTTAAACTGTAACAACCACAGGCAAAGACAATTAAAGAAATTTAAAAAGAAAAAAATAAGATGATGCAATCACAGGTAGGGAAAATCGTTTTTTAAACTTTTTTAGGAAAGAGACAGCACTAGTTTGCCTCCTTACCACTTCCTGGACTCTGCTCACTGCAATCTGGGGCACAGGTAGGCTGCAACTCACAAGATGGAGGAGAATGATTTGGGGTGTACCCAGCAAAGCCTTAAGGGGCCTGGGCAGGTGTGAGAGGAGGGCTCAGATTTGCTTGGAGCTGGGGAAAACCAATAGTAGTCCTAGGTCTGCTGGCCTGGGGGTGGGACTGGGACTGGGGAGCTGCTCTATTCACAGATCTCCTAGGAGACAGACAGGCTCAATCCACACTTTGGTAAGGACCCCAACAAACTTGTCCTCTAACAACACTATTTGTATAAAACTTTACTCCCTCTCCTGGCCAAAAAACGAAGTGCACAGTCCCTATTAAACACAGTTTAAACAGCTTACAGCAGATTACTGCTGTCTCAGGGGGAAGGGGGGGCTGGTTTCACTGACTTGTGAACACAAAATGGTCGCTGGGGGTGAACTGCTTAACATACAGGTCTTAGCACAGAACAAAGGAGAGATTTGGAGGGAAAAACTTATAGTCACGGGGAATGAGAGGGAAAAACTACAGAGTTTGGACTGCAAATCCCACAATTCAACAGTTTAAATGGAAGCAGTCACTACAGTTTTAAACTGTAACAACCACAGGCATAGACAGTTAAAGAAATTTAAAAAGAAAAAATAAGATAAAAAATAAGATGATGTGACACCGCTAGTGTGGCTCGCTCATTATATGACACCTGCTAGTGTGGCTTGCTCATTATGTGACACCTGCTAGTGTGGCTTGCTCATTATAGAACACCTGCTGGTGTGGCTTGCTCATTATATGACACCGTTAGTGTGGCTTGCTCATTATAGAACACCTGCTAGTGTGGCTTGCTCATTATATGACACCTGCTAGTGTGGCTTGCTCATTATAGAACACCTGCTAGTGTGGCTTGCTCATTATATGACACCTGCTAGTGTGGCTTGCTCATTATAGAACACCTGCTAGTGTGGCTTGCTCATTATATGGCACCTGCTAGTGTGGCTTGCTCATTATAGAACACCTGCTAGTGTGGCTTGCTCATTACAGAACACCTGCTAGTGTGGCTAGCTCATTATATGACACCTGATAGTTTGGCTTGCTCATTATACGTTACCTGCTAGTGTGTCTTGCTCATTATAGAACGTGCTAGTGTGGCTTGCTCATTATATGGCACCTGCTGTGTGGCTTGCTCATTATATGGCACCTGCTAGTGTGGCTTGCTCATTATATGGCACCTGCTAGTGTGGCTTGTTCATTATATTGACACCTGCTAGTGTGGCTTGCCAGTGTCATAATGAAAGTTGAGGGGGCCCCCCTGCAAGGTACATGGAGGGGCCCCCGCTCCGGATTTAATACGGAGCTCTTGATGCTTCACCCCCTGCGTTCAGAAACCTCACCGGGAGGTGTTCTAGTGCTCAATTTTCTAGCTCCCAACTTAGTGTTGGCGAGCTGAACGAAAAATACTCTGCCACATGACGGTTGGCAGAGTTTTTCCTGAAGACTGTGCTCCAAGCATAGAATGGATTTGTCAAAACTCAGCAAACTCTGCCGACGGAGCGGAGTTCAAGCCTAGAATACACCTTGGTTTTTAGGCTGATGTCTTATGCTTGTATGCTCAAATCAAGGAAAGATATAGACTTCTTGTCCAGTGTTATAGTGAATCTTAAGAATGTATCTCTTGAGTTAATCCATCTGGAAATTTCTGAGGCTTCTGCTTCATTCCCCTTCCAGAGACAAAAATGTAAACAATATATTGTTTCCAGATTTTTATATTAGTATTGAATGGGTTGTCTATTAAAGATATGTATGGTTTCAAAATTGTGTACATAGGGACATGGTATGCTTGGGGTGAAGGTGCTACCCATTGATGTCTCGTGTGTCTGTAGGTAGAATTGTTCCTCAAATTGAAAGTATTTTCGGGTAAGGGCCGTATGTGCACAATTGAGCACAAAGTGTATGGGTGTGATGGAGTCCAATGGTACCTTGTTCACTAAAGTCTCTAAAACCTTTAGTGATGTCTCCCGAGGAATTCTTGTATACTTGGCCTCAACGTCTAGAATCCTGAGTAAATCGGAATTTGGATCAAAATCAATCTCTTGAATAATTTTTAATATGTCTTTAGGGTCCTTTGCATACTTTTCATACTTTTCTTGATCTTGCTGAGGGGACCACAATCTTAGGGTCCACCTCTGGGTTAGAATAGATACTGCCTTCTTCCTTCTACCGACTCTCAGGGGTGATTACTTCCTCCAGTTGAGCCTGCTTCCTTCTGGCTTCTTCCCAGGCTCTCAGGGCTTTCTCCAGCTCCTCCTTCTTGGCAGAAGGACCTGGAAAGTGTTCTGCTCCTTGCACAGTGCTCTTAGATTATTGATCCTCAATGTTGACAAGGTGGCCAAGTCCTCTCCATTCTCCATCTCCATCTTTGAAGACTTTTGGCAAAAACATTTTGCAATTTTTGTAACTGTTTTTCTTGGAAAGCAGGTGCCTTGTAACAGAACTTGCAAAAAGATTTTATGGACGGAATGCTGAAACAATCTCAAATATTCACTCCCAGTACAGAGAACTGGGCCTAAATTCATAGTTTTTTTGCACACCATGCCATTCCAGTTTAGACCCAGCCATATGCATATCAGTCTTGCCCCTGCTCCCCATGGGAACAGTCCAGCCCAAACTGCTATGTTTGCCCTAAGTGGCCAAGGGTATGGCCTGACGTGGGTCCCTTGCTCACTGTGCCACTGGTTTCAAGCTAGCCTTGCTGATGAGGGGTGAAACCCAGAAACCGGTCCCAAGTTGTGGTCCAGGAAGGACCTGGTCTGGTATTTTTGGCTGGACTGTTCCCATGAGGAGCAGGGCCAAGATTGATTTGCATATGGCTGGGTCCAAACTGGGGTGACATAGTGAGCAAAAGAACGATAGATTAAACCCAGATCTCTGACTGGGGGTGAATTGTTGAAATGATCCACCACTCCGTCCATCATCTTGTTGTGTTTGCTATGTTCACCCTATGTGTCCAAGGGTATGTTCAGAAGTGGGTCCCTTGCTAGCTGTGCCAATGGATTCAAGGTAGCCTGGCTAATGAGGGGTGAAACCCCGAAACCGGTCCCAGGATGCTTGTTTCCAGTCCAGGGAGGACCTGGCATGGCAGTTCGGGCTGGACTGTTCCCATGAGGAGCAGGGTCAAGACTGGTTTGCATATGGCTGGGTCCAAACTGGGATGGCATAGTGAGCTGAGAACGATGGATTAAACCCAGATCTGTGACTGAGGGTGAGTTGTTGAAAAGTTTCACCACTCCGTCCATCATCTTGTTGTGTTTGTAACAGAACTTGGCATTCTCAGAAAAACCTTTTCTCCATGTAGACTTGGATCTTTTCTTTTAGTGGCCACTCACTTATTAATTGTAAGGTACAGCTAAACACAAGTTCTGGATCCCACCGCTGCCACAAATCTGAGGACTTGGGTGTACTGTATGATATGGCTGTGGAGCTCTATTGTGCATTAAACTCACAAATACCATCTTGGGTCCAATCAGATTCGTTTACTTAGCTTCAAGCACAACCCTGGGTAGCTGCGGCTGCATGCAGTAATGCTTAGCAAAGGAACTATGTATAAAACATTTAACAGCACCAAACAATGTAATAAAGCAACAACACATGAACGAAAGTAGATACAAATTTATAAAAATAGATTATATTTTTATGAATTTTTAGAGACCTTGATGAATGAAATCCACTGGTGGGTTCGAGAGATCACTCTTAGATGCAAGTGCAAACAAGCATTACTCAACATAAACATTTTTTTCTTTGTTTTTTTTTCATTAAGGTTTAATTCATATCTCAGGCCTAAACCTGTACAGTAAACCAAAGAGCAAACTAGAGACTCTAGCATAGCATCCCGACACACAATTATAAAGAAATGATAAACATTGTCATTGTTCCTCCCATCCACCGACCTTACCCCACATTGCACAGGAGATACAATCAGGCGAGTCACTCTATTCTGCATTTGTGGACAGCATATATGCTACATATGGGGCCTAAAAGTCTCTTGGTCTGGATGCTGGAGGTAGCTCTTCAGTGTATGTTTCCAGTTGAGCCTTACAGTATGCTAAATCATATAACCAGTCAGCATGCCTTGGCACTCTCCTCCCTCCCCAACACATTGACACTCTGTGTTTGGCCATTAGCAGTGACATCGCTACTAGTTTGCGTATCGTTGGCAAGGACAATTTAATAAGGCCCAAAAGACACATTGTGGGATTGCAATCTATCTGCGTCCCTACCATTTTGCGTAACCTTCCTCCAGTTCCGGAACACCGGGCCACAGGTCCACGCTAGGTGCAAGAAGTCCGCTTCAGCATACTCGCACTGCACACACGTCGGCTTTGTTCACAACCCAAATTTATGAAGCCTGAGGGGGGAGTAATAGGCGTGCTGCAAATAATTAAAATGTATTATCTTGAAATTACAGTTGGGTGTAAGTTTGTCCAGTAGGACACAGCAGAACTCTCAGTCTGCCTGTATTATTGGGGTGTCCAGAATGGAATCCCATCTCTCCTTGGCCTTGTCTTTGGGTCCACCTCTCTCTCCCTGGGAGGAGCTGGATAATTTGGTAATACGTTTTTCCGATTGGCACATGAGAGCAGAGTCTGTAGTGAGTACAGAGTATGTGGTTCTTGGGGAAAGCAGGAGTATAGTGCTTTCATTGCTGCCCTTAGTCTATAGTATACAAAGCTATGCAATGGGATGCACTCCTGCCTACCCGAAAACTCTGTGAGCATGAGAAAAGATCCCGCAGGGAAAGCATCATCCATAGTCCTCACCCCGTCTCCCGCTATATGGTTAGTGCCCCTGCCTCCTTCGTGATTGATAGGGATGGGTGGTGTATTAGTAGTAGTGACGTTGCATACAGTGGAGTATTGTGTGCACGTGTAGCGAGTGCCTACCATGCTCTAGTTGTGCTGTACACTGGGCCAATAGACTTTAGGGTGTTCGACGGCCGCACATACAGCACTATCGCGTAAGGAGGATCGGGTGGGCTTCATTGTTTCAACAGGGGCGTGTGCCATGTACTGTTGGGGGGATACCAGTAGTGAGTGAAATGGGCCTGAGCACACAAGTAATACAGATAAAATTGCGGAGCTGCAAAACCTCCTCGGAGATAAGGACGTGTGAGCGTCTGCCATCTGATTCTTGGCTGTTTTCCAGCCCATGTGAGAGTTGTCATGCAAGATTGTGATGTTTTAAAAAACTCTTGTGTTAATGGGATGGGGATGTTGACAAACAAATAGAAAAACTTGGGTAGCACGACCATCTTAATGATTGCTAGCCTGTCAGCTAGTGAGAAGGGAAGATGAATCCAGCGAGTTATCTGATCTCACAGCTTCGATACGGCTGTTCCGTAATTTTTACATATTACAACTTCTGGGTCGCGATGTATCCAGATCCCCAGTTATTTTAAGGGGTTCTGTACACCATTCAGTGGGTGCTCTAGCACATGCAGAGTCGTAGCGGGGATCAGCAGAAAGACGACCGATTTGGTCCAATTGATGATTAGACCAGAGTACCATTTGTACTTGACAAACTCCCTCACTGTCGGATCTAGGTTTACACCAGGTCCCCCCACATACACCACCATAACGCTGGCGTAGAGTGAGATGGCTAGGGGATGTTGGCAGAAACGCAAAGCCACAGACGAGTGCTTTTGTCTGATAATGCATGCGAGGGGCTCCAGTGTCAAGGCAAAAAAATAGGGGAGAGTGAGCAGCCCTGCCGCGTTCCACTGTATATTCGCATGGGGTCGGAGATTGCGCCGTTTATGCGACACATGCAATGGGGTCTGCGCACAGCAATCAAATCCAGATAGGGAAGCTGATAGCATCCCCATTCGGACCAGCACAGTGAACATGTACGACCATTGTATCGAGTTGAACACCTTAGGGGCGTCCAGGAAAACTGCTGCAGCCAGCGTATATAACAGCAAAGAGGGTGCGAACATTATGAGCAGTGGACCTAGTGGGAATAAACCCCACTTGGTCTGGCAATACCAGAGACAGTAGCAACGGCTGCAGCCGGTATGCAATGATTTTCGCTAATATTTTAACGTCAGTGTTGATTAGTGACAACGGGCGATATTAGTCCGCTTTCTCAGGTGGTTTCCCTGGTTTCAATAGCATGATTAACAGCACCTCCCGGAGGGTGGGGGGTAGAGATTGCCTGTCATATGCCTCTTGGAACATTTCAAGAAGGTGAGGTGTTAGCAGGTCTGAGCACGTCTTGTAAAACTCACCTGGGAGACTGTCGCCCCCAGGTGATTTCCTGTTTGGATCGAGCGGATGGCCTCACCCACCACCTCTTCCGTTATCGGCTAGACCAGATACTCCCTCTGACCTTGCGATAGTCACGCTAGTGCAATGTCATTTAGATATGCGTCTGTCTCACGTGGAGACGCCGAGGGGCGCTCGCTGTAGAGTTTGGCATAGAAGTCTACGAAAATTTTCAGGATTGCTCGGAAGTCATGATGTCGCGTCCCTTCCTGAGTGGTGATACTAGGTATTTGTAAGATGTCTCAAGTCCCCCTTATCTTGGTTGCCAAGCTGCCCCCGGGTCGGCCTCCCTCTCCATATGCCTGTGCGGACCAGCGATTCGACAAATAAAAAATCTCTTGATCTGCTACTCAGCGTATTTGGACAGGTGCGTTCTTATGTCTGCCTGTGTCTTGGACTCTGGAGTGACTTCGTACAACCTCTAGAGAGACTGGAGTGCGGATTCAAGGTATTTCAAGTGAGAACGTATGGAATGTAGCACTCCAGCCCGGAGTCCGATGCATGTCCCGTGAATCATGACTTTAAACGCCTCCCACAATGTCCCATCTTTATCAACCGAGCCCTTATTTTCAGCAAAGTACTGCACGAAGGCTGTCCTAACATCGTCCCTGAAAACCGCGTCCTATAAAGCAGAAGCCTGAAGCCTCCATTTAAAGGGTCGGGGGCCCCGGTCGGCAGCGCCAGAGACAGCAGCACTGGGTAGTGGTCCGACAGTGTCCTGGGTTGGTGACATACATCTTGCACCCATGTGTTAGCCTCCCTGGTCACCAGCCAGTAATCCAGTTGGGACCACATATTGTGTGCCATTGAGATGAGCGTGCCTTCTCGGCTCTCTGGGTGCTGAATACGCCATAGATTTGTAAGTTCGTAGTCCGCCAGACCCTCCCGAAGTGCCCTGCTCGCCTGTTTGATCTGTCCAGGCGGCCCTGTAGATCTGTCCATGTTTGGGTCTAATGGAAAGTTAAAATCCCCCCCGGCCAGATAATTGTAGAGGGTTGTAGCTTATATATCTGGGTATAGAGAGTGGTGTAGAATTCGGGATCGTCGGTGTCGGGGCCTTATACATTGATTAGGGTTAGTGTTGGGTCCCTGCATGTCCCCTGCCCTATGACATACCTTCCCTGATCATATATTTCAGAGAGCAATGTGGTAAAGGGGGTTCCTCTACAGACCAAACTGAGGACCCCTCTGGAGTAGGAGGAGTAGGAGAAGTAGGAGGAGGCCTGTTTCATGTGTGCCCATCGCGTCCTTATGCTAATTGTCGTCTGCACGGTAAGGTGCTTTTCTTGTATGAATGCAATATGTACCTGGTGACGGTCCAAGTTTGCAAATACCTGCCTAACCTTTCTAGGGTTATTCAACCCATGCATGTTCCTAGTGAGTAGGTTATGGTTACCTGTCACTGCACACATGACACTATCATATTATGCTATAACAATGTATGTGGGGTCGCATGGTGAGCGGCCCATCTGTGTGGTTGTGTGTCAGATGGCATACAGTCAATACAATCAAACAAGATTGGCAACCCTACCTGTATATTTCTAACAATGCATTAAGTCATAACTAGACTTCTAGGGTTCCCAAATCTGGGAGCGCAACAGCAGATTGTGCGTTGAGTTCCCCGTTTGTAACAAATGGACCGACTCAGGGGATGTAAATAGCGACAGGGTGCCGATTCTCTAGGTCTCAACGGGCGAGGCAAACGAGCGACATGATGGTCGGCCGGCAGAAAAATGGCACCCTGACGCTATTTACATCCCCTGAGTCGGTCCATTTGTTACAAACAGGGAACTCAACGCACAATCTGCTATTGCGCTCCCAGATTTGGGAACCCTAGAAGTCAGGATTCTCCCCCATTTCACTGGATCCAGCTATTCCTCATTTGAGAAGCCACGGTTCCAGAACCAGTTATTTCACTCCATCATAGAGTATCCCGGCCTATTCGTGCTTTTCACCTTTGGATCAGCCTATTTAGCTACTTGCCTATCCGGGAGGCGTTTTCTGTCTGGATTCTTATTGACTACACCAAGGGCGGCGTTATATCCAGTTCGACACTGCTACTTGCTGTTATTGTTCGTTGGTCTACTATCTACTGAGATTTAAATCATTCTCAATTTAGGACCTACCCACCGCTTGAACTTACCGCCATTTGTGCCCTGAAGAAGGTGTTTGCCCACAGAAGGGCTATACACCGAAACGCGCTTCGGCGCTCTTTGATCTAACCATTGTTAGAGTGTTTATTATATTTCCGCTTTCAGAATTAATTTTTTATGTCTTTAATTTTGTTGCTGGTGTAGCATTATTGAATTCTTCACAGTTAGTGTTTTAGAGCTATATTGATTGTATTGTGTTATTTTCAGTACTTTGTCCAATATCATGTCTGATTGTTTTTGGACACTATGTGGGGATCTATTTAAACTTGTATGCTGTTTGATTATTTAAGTGAATGTATGATGTTTGGTCTGAATGATTGCGGACTGTTTGAAGGAATATTAGTGCTAGCGTGATTGAATAAGAGGTGGGACTTGTTTCTATTGATCTTATTATCATGTTTTTTAATGTATTGACTTAATAAATTTATATTTTTGGATATACATTTTTTGTCCTCTTCTCCATGTTAACTCACTTATTAGCACTGGTTAGGTATAAATCAATATGACTTAATGCATTGTTAGAAATATACAGGTAGGGTTGCCAATCTTGTTTGATTGTATTGTTCTTTCCCCTATGTGTCCCTACCTCTATCAAACTTTATAGGGGCCCCCTCTGTTTGAGCGGTAGATGGCATACAGTCAGTCTCAACAGCAAAACAACAATAACATACCCTCCTCCCACCCACTTCAGCGCCGTCAACTTGCCGAAGCCATGCCCAGTACAGTACACAAATACAATTTGATCGTACAAATCATTCTGGTCCTAGGGGACCGAAACATTTAGTATAACACATTTGCTCCCAGTGGGTTTTACCCTCTTGGGGGCCGCGAGATGCCATCAGCCCTCCGTTCCAACAGAGGTGGCTAGGAGGACACTAAATGGTTCCTGGCCAGTAGATGATATAGATTAAGGGGTACACAGCTTCCATCACCCGCTAAACACTAGTATGGTGTTGTGTGGAGCGCCTTTATGCAGAGGGTCCTAGTATGAACCCATCTGCCAACCCATCAGATAGCCGCACTAAATTTCTTACAGCCCCTGACTGTTTCTTCTATAACTGCGCAACACATGTCTAGTACAAGAGCCCCCCCCCCAGTTCCAAGTCATTCCTCAAAAGACTTATCTGTGCAGGCTTCCCTTAGTTCAAGTCTAAATCATTAATCCCTGGCATCAGCCGTAGCTGCATCGCCACTCGGGGGTGTATGGTGGGGATGCCCCACAGTCCTAATGAAGTGCATAGCTGCCTTGGGGGAGGCAAGCATAGTTTGACGACGGTCGTGGTCCACTCTCAGATGATCTGGATAAAGCATGGCGTACTTGAGGCCCAGGGTCTGTAGCTTATTTCATCGCTGGGGCGAACTCCCTTCGCGCCGCCTGAACCACGGCAGTAAAGTCGGGGTAAAAGGACACTTCATTTACCTGATACTGTGTGACACCTTTTTCACACGAGAGGCGCAGGACCGTGTCCTTGTAATTCAGGAGTTTGGCAATAATCGGCCTTGGGGGGGCCCGAGAGGTGGGCATACTTTCAGGGATCTGTGGGCTCGTTCCACTATTAGTACAGCCGACAGCTCTTCACTTCCGAATACACCTTTTAGCATTTCTTCCATGTATTTTTCTAGACGCGCTGTATTTGCGGACTCCCGGACACACATTATGCGTAAATTATTGTGTCGTGAGCGTGCCTCCAAGTCCTAGTTTTTGGCTCAAATGACAGCCAAGATCTTGTCCATGTTCAGTTGTTTCCGGGTGAGCTCTTGAATATCATCTTCAGCTCCAGAAATGCATTGCTCCGCCGTAGTGAGACGGGTAGCTTGTTTATCTAATTTAGAGGCCATATTGTCCATGCGTCTATTCAAGACGTCGATCTTACCGTCCTTTGACTGCAGGCTCTGTTGCATGGCCAGCAGAGTAGCTTCCTGGCCCATCTTGGGCTGTGGAGGCGGATCCCGTTCGGAGTCGGAGTGCTCATGTTGTGTAGGCCTAGGTGCTTTCTTCGCCTCAAAGGTGAGGCAGGATTGTTGTCTGTCCGTTTTCCCCATTGCATTCGCTTGGTGAATTTTACGCTCGCACTTGGCAGGTTACCTTCTGCCCATCGCCAGGGGCCAGCTATCGGGTGGTCTCCTCATTGCTGTTGTCTGCTCAGGCCTGCTGTATGGTGCTTGAGTGAAGACACGAGCCCCACAGGTCATGCACTTGGCGGGGGGGGTTCTGATATGTATGGTCCTTACTCAGGCACTCGCTGGGAGCACACCATGCGTCTGGCCCGCGATGCCCCAGGATCGCAATGTAGGAATCAGTATTTTCAGCCCGGTGGTGTGCCCCTCGGCGGTGGCAGCGTCTGTGCTCTGGGCCTTGTGAATGGGGATCATCCCCGGGAGCCGCAGCCTCAGCGGTGTTTGTGCTGCAATGACTGAGCAGCTGCACCACAGATCCCACACTCAGCAGGGGGGAGTCTGATAGTTATGGTCCTTACTCGGGCACTCGCGGGAAGCACACCATGCATCTGGTCTGTGATGCCCCGGGGCCACAATGAAGGTTTCAGTTATTTCGGACCTGTGTGGCGCCCCTCGGCAACGACAGCCACTGTGCTTGGGGCCTTGTGAATGGGAATTGTCCCCAGGAGCTGCAGCTTCAGCGGTGTTCGCTCTGCAATGAGTGAGCATCTGTGTTTTGTCCACCCTACCTCAAACCCGGGACAGCGCCTTCACAGTACCTCAGCAGTCGTGGCCCCACCTTCAGGGGATCAGCAGAGTGACTTTGGCTGGCCAGTGCATCCTACCGTTGTCCATCGGGCACCGAGGCAGCTGACGCACCCTGAACAGCGGGCTCACCGTCTCGCCCACGGACGCCCTGTGCTTAGCAGCGATTGTGTCACAGGGTCAGTGCGGGCCGCCAGCGTCTCCGCAGTCCAGAGCTTCCGCCCCTCTTGCTGGGTCAGTTCTCTCTTTTCTATGCTGCTACTGGCCTTGGCCGCGCGCTGCCATTTTAGATAGCAGTGTTCACTCACTACTGTTCGTTTCCACATCCATTCGGGCGCCCTGCAGTCGGATTTCACACGGGGATGCAGGAACTGGGTTTTGGAGTGTTTGCCCCCAGTTCAGAGACGAAAATGGCTCATTATTGCCCGGATACTTGGGGGATTAGGGTCCCGGCCGGCAGAGCTGCACTAAGGTGCGGCCATCTTGCAATGGGCTCTCTAGCACCCCCCTGGTCAACAAAAACTTTGAAAACGTTTGAAAAGTTGGAAACAGTTAGTTCGGCTACTCTGTCCTGGGTTGAGCAACCAATTCTAGCCGGACAGAGGTCTAGGGGGCCAGAGTGGACACTTTGGACAGTTACCTGGCCACCCGGGCATTTATGTAGCAAAATCCAAACTTTATGTGACAACTGCCATAGACCTCAATGGAGTGGTTCTAATGCTGAGGGATGCTCAAGGGATGCTCCGATTGTGGTGCGGTCGGCGATGTGTCTTTGTGAATACTCCTTGGTCCACGGGTGGAGTGGGGTGAACTTGGCCATAGAGATCATGGTCCCTTGAAGGCCTCTATGTTGAAGTAGCAGGCCAGCCGATGCTGGGCTAGTGGTCAGTCTGTACCGCAGTTGGGGAAACATCCTTAGGTGGGGGCTATTGTCCCTTGGAAGAGACAAATCCGGACTTGGATAACACTTCTTGGTCAGACAGACTCTGGTGCAACTTTTGGTTACCTCGGATTTGTCCTCTTGGGTGCTCGGTGGCTGGTAACAGTGAAACATCTGTGGTGGCTACCAACTCGTCTGTTTGGGCTACTTCACCTATTGTGTTCCTGGCGCTGGTCACAGGAGATCAGTTGACTAATCCTTGGAGTCACTGCTGAAGGTTGGAGCTGGGAATCTAATTTTCCCTGAACCAGGAGCTGCAGGCACAGTCCAATCTTTGCTAGCCCAAAGTGCAGCAGGTACAGTCCTTCTGATGGTGAAGCCTCTCTTTGTGCGAGTCCAAGGGCAGCTGGACAGTCCTTCTTCAGTCCTCCATCCACATCCAGCATGATCTGAGGATCAGAGTGCCATGGGTGCCATATTTATCCCAGGGAATTGCCCTGAGGGGACCATGCACTCACTAGCCAAAGGGCTACTGGGTCCCCTCCTACCTAGTGATGAAGTTCCTGTGATGTTTGGCATCTGGCTATCCCAGAGTGCCACATTCTTGCCCCTTTCAAAATGGCACAACCCTTCCTTGGTTGTTAGGCGCTTGGTAGCCCTCCCTAGGTTTGTGGCTACCAGAGGTCTACATGCCCACGGTAAAACCAGTTTGGGGACGAGTTTTCCCTCCTTGACCCTGCCTCCACTTTGTCTGCAGGGGCCAAAGGCATCCTGCTCTGGGGTGTTGGCTCTACTTCCCTCACAAAGGTAGCTTCACCATTGAAGCTCGCCTTTTGGCTAACAACCTGTGTGGCCATCCTAGGAGAGGAGGTGATACCTCACTCTGTAGCTACTGCCTTTGTTCCTTTGTTGGGGAGTTGTTCGCACATCTCCCCAGGCAGTCAGAAAGCCTTCTGTGCGCCTGGAAATTTGTGAGGCCTCTGGGCTATCTGGAGTACAGAGTGGCAACTTTCTAAAAGTTGCTTAACTTTAATAGTTGTATTGAATTCGACTTTGGCATCAGGTCGGGTTTAATGCCACAATTAATTTGATACCTTACACAACCCAGTTAGGTAGTCCAATTCAGGAGTTAGCCGGGCTGGGGGTGCCAACTGCTAATCCTGAGTTAGCCAATGAGGCTACGAACTTGATCGACAGCAAAATGACAATTTGGAAGTGCTGTTGTTAAAACATATTAAACATATATGTCTTACTTAACAAAATACAACTCTGTGCAAAAGAGCTCTACAGGCCTTCTTTAGGGTTGACTTGTATGCAGTGTTAAGGGATAGGATGGCTTTCCCATTGGTGTGAATGGCAAAGTCGAACTGGCAGTGAAAACACTGTCTTTCCAGTCTGCAGTGGCAGGCTGGGAGCGATTTTGTACCTTGTCACACACAGGATGTGAAGTGCTGAAGCCCTGAGTGGACACTGCCTTACATGCCCTGGGTACCATGCACTAGGGACTTATAAGTAAGTCAGTCCTTGCTGTAGTGTCTTATGAGTTTTTATAACGGCACTCCTTTGGCTCCAACCAGACTCCATAGAGCTATGTCGTAGGTGTTAGAACGGAATGCAATGAAAGCTTGGTTTGGAATGTTGAGTTCGCAGTTACACGCAGAAGAATAAAGATGTGTAATATTAAGCTCTGTGTGTGGTGTAGTCATTGGTAGGTTCCCAGGCTGGGGTGGACACTACAACTGGCGACGAGATAAGGGATAAGTAACCTGAAGAGAGACCGTGCTCTGCCAGAGAGTTTTGCTGTGGTCCAGGCAGACTGCTCGTGAATACCATGTGTGTCGCTGTTGAAGTACAGAATCAACTCTTCATGCATGTGAAGTGAAAGAGCAGCTCCAGCCGCTGTGAAACAGTTGAAGACTATGAAAACTATGCAAAAAATCTACACGTCATTGACTGAGAACCTGTTGGTTCGACCATAAATAAAGGTACCCCGCTGGCATGCAAGATAGAATTGCACATTATATGGAGTTTTGCCACTGAAGGCAGATTCAACCAGGTTTACAAAGCACACTTGCTAACAATCATAACTTGCCAAAAAACGCTGTTATTGACAGATGCTTGTCAGATTCATTCAGACAATGGATGCTGAGAGAAACTCTTAGTCTGGAGCGAGTGCTGATGGCTGCCAGACAAAGACAAGCTACTGGCATGGAGGTGGGTGGTCCCCTGAATAAACAGTCATGAGTGTTAAAAGTAAGCTAAAGCAAAAGACAGAAGGACGCAAAGTGACGTCGACACGTAAAAAAAAGTTATGTTTTAGATGTGGATTTTCGTTTCCACACTTAGATAAATGTCCTGCCATTGGACAGATATGTAAAGGCTGTGGGAAAGAGAACTATTTTGTGACAGTTTGCAAAGTGAAGCAAACATTAAATTCATCACGGCGTGAAGACAAAATGGCCACAAGAACCTTCCAAATGCAAGGTTTGGCGCACACCCACAAGGCAGTGACATCAGTTGAAGCAAATCTACACAAAACAAAGACAATCAGCATCTAAATCTTCAAACTGTTAATCAGCCTAAATATTGAGTGAAAGTGAAGATGGTTGTGCCATGTGGATGTTTACCTCAGAGAAACATGTGCATGTCGGACTGTCTGCATTTGAGGAAAAATGTCAGTCGAGGAAAAGTGGACATGACAAAAAACAAAACTCATACAAACATTGTTCAAAGATTACATTGAAAATAAATGGATGTTGATACCCTTTATCATCGACAGTGGTGCGTCGATAAACATAATGCCTGAAGAGAAATGGGTCACTGGAATTATGCAGCAGGAGAGGGCCAAATTATATGGCATGGTTGAGTAAATTATGCAGCAAGAAAACGCAAATTATCCGACATAATGCAGCACATTTTGTAATAGTATTACTTCATTTTTTCATAATTTTTAAACTTAGTAACACTCTCTTGGCATTGGTTGCACCAGTTTAACATCCACATATATCAATAGAGCAACAGAATGGTGATCAGTCCAGCTTTGCAAAGTTCCTTTCACTGTGCTATAACATGTGCAGTCGCATTTTGAGTAAGTTTTGAACCATTTGAGCTGGAAACTATTTTTTTGTTAAAATTTGCAGATTATGCGGCAGATGATGGATTAAATGGCAAATGCGGCAAATCTATAATTATGTGAAAATCACAGCAGCCGCACTAATCACATAATTCCAGTGGCCCTGAATATAATGAAATTTCTCCATTACCGCAACTGACACCGTAGAAAACAACAGTGTTTACATGGGCTACATCAACACCCATAAAAAGTCAAGGTTTGTTTGTTGCATCGATGAAACATAAGAAAATGATGGTGCAAGCACCCATCCATGTGCTTTAAGATACAGCAACAAGTGCCTGTTTACTCGGCTTCAGCACAGCTGCGGATATGGGACTGATTTCGGTGAATTACAACATGAATGCTCATCATGAAATCGTAAGTCCATTCCCTTTGTTGTTTCATGATTTAGGAAAACTTTAGACTATGAAAATAAAATTGCTTATTAAGGACGATGTCCTTCCGGTTGTTCAGAGAAACAGACACATTGCTTTCCACTTACAAGAAGCTGTTAAAAAAGAACTTGAATCGTTATTTTAACATGACATTATTGAGCGTTCTACTGGTCCTACGCCATGGGTTTCTCACATAGTGGTAGTGCCTAAAAAGGACCCTGAAGGAGCTGTATGCATAAGTGTTGATATGCGTCTTGCAAACAAGGCAATTGAAAGAGAACGACATTGATGCCCATATATTGCTGACATGTTAACAATTAAACGTGCAAAAGTGTTCTCTCACCTTGAATTAAATAAAGGTTATCATCAGTTGGAACTCGAAGGCAATTGCAGGTACATTACAGCCATTTCTACACATGTTGGTCAGTTTCGATACAAAAGACTCTGTTTTGATGTGTCATCGGCTGCAGAACCTTTTCAAGACGTCATTCCCCGTATCATACAGCCTGTTGTAAATTCATTCAATTATAGCTATGCCATATTGGTTTTCGGAGCTACACAGAAGGAGCATGATAATGCTCTCATACAAGTATGCTTTTTACTTACTGATGCAGGTTTGACATTAAACGCAAACAATTGTGAGTTCCATAAAAAGAAGCTAAAGTTCTTTGGCCATATCTTTGACAACTGATCCTGCCAAAGCACAAGCACTGTCAAATGCTGATTCCCCACAAGATGTTTCTGTGCTACGTTCATTTCTTGGCATGCCCAGTTACTGTTCACGATACATACAAGACTTTGCAACTTTAAGTGCTCCATTACGAGAGTTGACGAAGAGAAATGTTTAATATAGGTGGTCACACGAATGCAAGAAAAGTTTTAAGAAAATCAAACAAGCCATTGAAAATGCTACTGAAATGGCCTACTTTAACCCAAAGCTTCATTCAGAGGTTGTTTCTGATGCTAGCCCTGGTGGGTTAGGTGCCATTCTTGCACAGCACAGTGTAGAGCCAAATGCACGGAGGGACATAGTGTGGCATATCCCAGTAGAGGTTTGCCCAGACAGAATGTGCTTATTCACAACCTGAGAAAGTAAGCTAAGCTGTGGAATGGGCTTGTGAATATTTCCATGTGCTCTTTTATGGAAAGCATTTTATGCTGGTAACTGATCATCAAGCTTTACTGACTATCTTTGGCAATCCAAAAGCCAAGACGCCTCCTCGCATTGAAAGATGAGGATTACGATGGAAGGATTACAACTAATCCATTGTGCATCATCCAGGAAAGGATCTAAATCCTGCGGGTTTATTTTTCCAGAGTGCCTTTACAAGGTCAAGGTACTCCATCCAAGATGGCTGAAGCCTGCATGAAATTTATTGTCAAACTGAACATATCAGCTGCCATTTTGTTAGCCCAGACCATAATTACATATCCGTTGTGGAACAAACATACTTGACGATGGTGAATATCATAAATGCAAACATGCCAAAGATGCACTATCCATAACTCAAGAAGGAGTCGTATTGCGAGGGTTGAGAATCCTAATTTCCTAGAGTCTGCAACAAAAAATGATTGAAGTTGCTCGTTAAGGATATCTTGGTATTGTTGCTACAAAGAGAACTCTCGTGGATAGAGTTTTGTTCCCATCTCATACTTAGATGAGAGGGTTGAAAAGAAACTCCAGGCCTGTCATCTATGCAACTGCCTTTCTACAAATGTGTCAACATATGTTGAACATGTCAGAACTCCCTAAGCATGCCTGAGAGAGAATAGCCATCGATTTCTTTGTTCCACTCGATAGCAGACATCATTTCCTAGTAATTGTAGATGAATACTCTCGCTTCCCACTCATAGAAGATCTTTCATCCACAACTCATGAACAAGTCATTGAGAGACTGAATAACATCTTTGCGACATGGGGCATTCCAGCCATTGTGAAGTCTGATAATGGCCTGCCCTTTAACAGTCGATACTTTAAGCATTTTCTGCAGCATCGGAACATAAAGCATTAGAAGAGTTTGTTTTAATGCAAATATTAATTTAATAACTTACATGACCCAGGTAGGTAGTCCCATGCTGAAGTTAGACGGGTTGGGGTGCCAACTGCTAGCCCTGTGTTAGCCAATGGGGCAATTAACTTTATCCACAGCAAAACAACAATTTTGAAGTGTTACTGTTAAAATATAAAAAATATATCTTACTTAAAAAAAATACAGCTCCCTTTCTTAGGGCTCTATAGGC
Organism: Calotriton arnoldi; assembly: GCA_963921515.1. Lineage (NCBI taxonomy): Eukaryota > Metazoa > Chordata > Amphibia > Caudata > Salamandridae > Calotriton > Calotriton arnoldi. The sequence continues at coordinate 820,569 of CAWUFW010007457.1, read as the reverse complement.
CCTCCTTAGGCGAGACATATATAGTGTTAAGGGATAGGCTGGCTTTGGAATTGGTGTGAATGGCAAAGTTGAACTCGCAGTGAAAGCGCTGTCCTGGCAGGCTGGGAGCCATTTTGTACGTTGTCACACACAGTGGACACCCTGCCTTACATGCCCTTGTTACCATATAATAGGGATTTATAAGTATGTCAGTCCTTGCCAATTGGGAGTTTACAATTTGACATGCAGTTTATATAGGGTGAGAACACTGGCACTGGTGTCTAGTTAGCAGGCCTCAGTCCACTCTCAGATTAAAAAAACTAGCAGCATCAGTCCAAAAATGTGGGGGTGAACTTGCAAAAAGAGGCATTTGCTTTCAGACACTTGCTGCAAGTAATGGGAACAGCGATGTAGTAACTGAATGTAAGTGACAGGCAGTGAACAGACCTCCTGGGTGCAAGCCATGGGGACATGAGAGAGGTATGGGAGCAAGATATGTGCTAGACAGAATTCATGGGCACCTCTGATGGTCCCTTATACTCTGCTGTGACTACCACAAACAGACTGAGCGTCATTCCACCTTCAGAATCATATAGGACACTCTTATTATACACTGCACCTAAGAAAAAACTCTCAGACAGATTGATAAAGATAACCCTGCAGATAGAGATAGATAGATAAACTTGAAAAGATAGATACATTGATAGATAGAATGATAGATTTGCAAAGATAGATAGAATTAAAAAAGATTGATAACGTTGCAAAGATAAACGTTGCATAGATAGAGGGACAGTAGACAGATAGGTTGATAGACAGGTAGATACATACATAGAAGAACAGGTAGATAGACGGGTTGATCGACACACTGAGGTTGATAGATAGGATTGCAAAGACAGACGGCACAGCACAGATTCAATTAGTAATGTAATAATTAAATACCTGTATAAGCACAGCAAACAAGAGCACTGAAAGCAAACTAGAAAGACCTTAAAGACCTACTAAGTTCGTTTACAAGCATAGCTGAAGTCCTCAATTAAAATACATACAGGAGTGCAGTTATAAAGGCATCTCATTGCGTGCATTCTAAAAAGTGAATTACGTTATAAAGAATAGATTCAAATGGACACCAACTGGTATACTCTGATATAGCAGCAAACAGGTAAACAAAGGCAGCTCCAGAAGGAATTTACAACATCATTAGCAGGCGGCAGGAACTAATAAAGTGGCTGAAGTAGGCAGGTCACTGCTCCATGCTGTATTGTGTGGTGGGCGGACGCAAAATGTGAATGGCACAACAACAGACCAGTGGATGGAGAGCTGAAACCGCTTTAAGTAAATAAATCATATATGTATTTTGTAAAATAAAAGTTATTGGCTAACACCAGACTAAACGGAAAACTGTGCATGTGTAATTCTGTAGGAGTGCACATTTGTGGAGAAAAATGTGCATACCTACAGAATGATGTAACAGACGCCACCTCATTGCACCCTATGTTTTTCTTTTTTTGATGCTGTGCACCCAACAGTAATCTTCTCTGGTGTCTTGGTTTCTCATTGAGTCCACACTCCTAAATAGAAGGGAATCATGGAAGGAGTATATGCCCTTACTCTGCCTACTGCATCTTTACAATGAAAGTGTAATCTAGAATTTCTTCAAAGCACTAGTCTATATGGACAGTTAAAAGTCTCATTAAATGGCAATAGATTTTTCTGATGGGCTCTGCATTTAAGCTTGTTCTGTGTTTCCTTTTCTTAATCTAACAGGTGAAACGAATGCAGTGATGAACGAAAATGGTAAAGGCATTAAACATCACTTGTGTAGGAAGTGATGTAAGAACAGTATACCTCAAAATCTCTTCCCTTGAAGGCTAATGCCTCACCAAGCTCTTTCTGCAGCAGAAAACCTACACTGCCCAATGAGGTCTGTACTTGGCTCTTAGGCATCAGCTGATGAACATTGAAGACATAACACACTGACATATTGAAGCAAGTCTGAGGTGCTCATTACGAAGGAAGAGCCAACCTGGTATGAGAAAGAGCACACAGGAGAGAAGTTAAATGAATATCTAGAATGTGGCAAAACATTTATTAGGCAGAGAAATAGCAAGCGCGACTTCAGAAACTTCCTGCTGGAGAAAGACCATATCGATGGACTGACTGTGGAAAAGTGTTCTTTGCAATGAAAGACCTAATGCAGCATCAGAGTGTCCACGTAGAGGAGAAACTATATACATGTACAGAATGTACTAAAGTGTTTCGAAGGAAGCAGAACCTAAAGCAGCATCAAAAGATCCACACTGTTGAGAAAGTTTATGAATGTAGTGAATGCTGTAAGGCATTCATTAGAAAGGAACAACTTGAGCTTCACGAGAAAGTCCACACTGGGAAGGGACCATATCATTGTACAGAATGTGACAAGGCGTTTATTACCAATGGAGACCTATCGCAACATCAGAAAATCCACACTGGGGAGAGACCATATCAATGTACAGAATGTGACAAAGCATTTATAACAATTGGAGAGCTGAAGCACCACCAGAAAATCCACACTGGGGAGAGACCATATCATTGTACAGAATGTGACAAGGCGTTTATTACCAATGGAAACCTAATACAACATCAGAAAACCCACACTGGGGAGAAACCGTATAAATGTACTGAATGTAATAAAGTATTCGGAGTTATGAGGAATCTAAAGCAGCATCAACAAATCCACACTGGGGAGAGACCATTCAACTGCACTCAGTGTGACAATCCATTTATTTCCAATGGAAACCTATTGCGACATCGGAGTGTCCATACAGGGGAGAAACCATATCAATGCAGAGAATGTGAAAAGGCATTTATAACAAATGGAGAGTTGAAGCGACATCAAAAAGTCCACACTGGAGAGAGACTATTCAACTGCACTGAATGTGAGAAGGCATTTACTATGAAGTCACGTCTAATGCAACATCAGAGAGTCCGCACTGGGGAGAAACCATATCAATGTACCGAATGCTGCAAGGCATTTATCGCAAAGAGAGAGATGAAGCAACATCAGAAAACCCACACTGAGGAGAAACCGTATCAATGTAGTGAGTGTGACAAAGCATTTATAAAAAGTGGAGATCTGAAGCGACATCAAAAAGTCCACACTGGAGAGAGACCATTCAACTGCACTGAATGTGAGAAGGCATTTATTCTAAATTCACGTCTAATGCAACATCAGAGAGTCCACACTGGGGAGAAACCATATCAATGTAATGAATGTGACAAAGCCTTTATTACAAATGGAAATCTAAAGCAACATCAGAAAATCCACAACAGGGAGAAACCATATGAATGTACGGAATGTGACAAGAGATTTATTTGTAAGCAAAATTTAATTCAACATCGGAAAGTTCACTCTGTAGGGAAACCATATCAATGTATTGAATGTCACAGAGCATACATAACTTATGGAGAGCTAAAGGAACATCAGAAAATCCACATAGAGAGAAATCCTGTGTATACACAGAATGTAATAAAGTCTTCTACAGGAAGAATAAGTTAATGTAGCATCAACAAATCCACACTCGGGAGAAACCATATTAATGTACAGAATGTGAAAAGCATTTTTAACTAATGGAGAGCTAACGCAACCTCAAAAGTCAAAACTGAAGACTACACTGAATGTGGCAAGGCAATTATTAGAAAGGGATTGTTAAAACAACATCAGAAAGTCCACACTGGGAAAAATCTGTATGAATGTACAGAATGAGACAAAGTGTTCTTAATGAAGCAATCACATGAATGTACAGAAAGTGAAAAGGCATTTATTAGAAGGCTACAGCACAGCCAATATACCATCAGAAAGTTCACACATGGGAGATACCATCTCAGTGCACTTACTATGACAAAGCATTCGTTTAAAACAAAAAAAACTAACACTATATCATAAATTTCACATGGAAGAGAAATGACATGAATGCAACAAAGCATTTATTAGAAAGGCACAGTCAATGTACCATCAAAGTCCACACAGGGAAGAAATTCATGAAACAGAGAACTCATATCACAACAAATGTGTCCTGGCATTTGTCAAAAAAGAAAGACATAACACAACATCAAAAAATCCACCTGGGGGTGGGGGGGAGGGGGAGAAACCATATAAATGTACTGAATGTAACAATTCATTTATTGGCAGCGCATAGCTACTACAATAACAGGAAGTCAACACAGAGGAGAAAGTCATGATGATAGAGAATGCATATCACTGCATTCAAAGCGATAAGGCATCCTTTACAAGCACAAAGCTAATGCAACATCAGGAAGCCATTACTAGTGGGACACCTGTCCTCCACACAGGAGCAACACTATAGGAATATTCTGAACATGACAAAGTAATCATTACAAATGGACTATTAATGCAACATCTGAAAATCGACAGTGGGAAGTAACTGAAGCAATAAATGTGACCAGGTGCTGATCCGATAGCTATATTGGCAGAAACAACTTTTTGTTATAAAGTGTTTTTTCACTGGAGGAACCAAATTTGTCAACATGCATTCCAGAGCGAAACTGTGACAAGACATCCATTACAAAGGAATAGCTTATGTTTGACCAGAAATTATACACTGGGGAGAAGCCATTTAAGTATAATTAACATGAAAGAGCATTTCCTTCAAACACTCTCTGATGAGGCATCAAAATGGCCACCCTAGTCTAAGATGTACTGATTGTGAAGACTTTCATTTGAAACAGTCATCAGTTGCTACAACAACAAATCCACACCTCCTCACAGATTTAGGGGATGAAATACCTGAACAAAATGTGGAACAAAGGAACAGAAATAGTGGCAGTCATCATAGATGCCGAAGGATTAGTCAAGAAAAGGTACCAGGGCAACTTGCTCCTCACCCACAGAGGTGACAATATGCAAACTCCAGAGAGCATCAAACTTTCTCAGAATGCAAATGTTACAGAAAGCAACAGCTAGATTTCTTTCCCTGTTCCTAGCGTACTATGGCATAAGGACTATTTTTGCTACCTCGTGATAAGACCTGGCTCTGCCTATTTACTCAGTTATGTGAGATTTGTTCTGCAAGTCCTTCAAGGGCTCGTATCCACAGTTTTGAGGACATTTGTGATAATAAAATTCAGAGAGTTTGTTATCTATGATGTTATGTTCATGCTGTTTATCGTTGACATTTTGTTTCTTTTATTAATAATACTACCCGGGAGAGGACAGGTGGAGTTTTGGAGTCGGTTGAAAGTCAGATGCCACTGACCTTAGAGGTTTGAAGCCCTCAAAGTACGTGCACATCAGGTTTATGGTTTCATGTGGGTCAGGAGCTGCCACCACTTGTACAGACATTACAGGACAGTTTGCTGGCCAACCTGTGAATAAGAGGCCTCTACTTAGATCAGTGATTACAATCTCCTATATCACGTGTAGGCAACAATTGTATTCTTTCTACTTCCTTACAGTGTATTTTTTAACACGCTGATCTGGAATAAAATGAACATCCGCTGAAAGTAGCAACTGCAATCCTAGATGTTTGAACACTGTAAACTTTCTTACACCATACTGTGTATATAATTATTTACTTTCTTAAAGCACGCTAATGTCCACTCAAGCTATGCCCGTGCAATAGAAAAAAACAAATAAATAAATCTGTTTGCCTGGACAGGGAAAGACAAAGCAAAGGTCTTATCTCACCACACGCCTTGTTCCAAAAGGATATACTCTGTGGACACCAACGGGGAACAATGGGAAGGGGTTAATGAGGAGAATCAAACTGAGGATTTATGTTAAAGGCCATGGAGAGGGACTCAAAATGTCAGCAGTGTGTACCCGACCCCTTAGTCTCATAAAATATGAGTGCCTAGTCGATGGACCATCCTGAAGACATTGATACTTGGATAGATACTATAAAAAACAGAAAGCTTCTCTTCACTGGTTTATGAAAGGCAAACTTATCTTAATTCCACAATGAACAAGGCTTGCTCTCGTGCTTTAAAGATTGTAAAAGAGGGAGGCGCTCCGTGTGTGAGCTAGAAAAGGTCTCCTCCACCCATAATTCTCTAGCTACACATCCTCAATGAACACCCACAGTCTCAAGACAAGTTAAATCTCTCATCGATATGGAAGAAGGACCGGCGTCTAACACTACTGTTATTTATATCTAACACTGTGGCTCATCACAAGAGTTTGGGCAATAATGTGGTTGATTCTAGTTTAGCCACCATGAGGCTAGACTGTAAAGCTCTGCTAAAGTTACTAAGGCAATGTGGGTAGGTGTTTGTTGGGAGGGCTGTTTGGGTGACTATTACTAAAACACAGGTGACACAGAGGTTTTATAGCAGAAATACTTCTGACCCGACAGAAAGGCTTAGTGAAAGGAGGGGGGGGGGGGTCAAAACTGCAGATTAGGCTGCTCGCCTGTAATGTGAGAGGGGTGAATGACCACCACAAGGTCCGACTGGTGACTGCATACCTCAATAGGCCTAAGGTGGATGTTGCATTCATTCAGGAGATGCATGCTGCTTCTGTGGGGGTTAATCATTTTTCCAAAATTTGGAGCTCGTACCTCTATTTCTGTTCCTCAATCACTAGGGAAGTGGCAATATTGGTTAAACAAGGCTTAAGGTTCAGGTCTCTGGACACGTTCTGTGATGGAGAGGGCTGGTACGTGGTTGTGAAGGGTTTGTTGGGTTCGGCACGCATTACATTAATGAATACATATGAGCTGCAATTTGCTGATCCTGCTTTTTTCAGTTTTTTCCACTAAAGTTAGGAACAAGCTTGTGACCTCTTCCCCTCGCTTTGTAATTTGTTGAGAATACTTAATGCTGCAAACTGATTTGAATAGCACTGGCAGCGGGACCAGGTGATACACGCAGGGACAATCTAAGGCATATTATGCACCAGTACAAACTGACAGTCTTATACCGTGTTGAATGTCCCAAATCCAGAGGGTATAAATTACATTCCGTAGTACATGAAATATCTTCCAGGATCGATTCCTAGTTAGGATCGACAGATGACATTGGTGAGTTGAAACTATAACACATTTACTTAGGACTTTGTCTAATCATTCTCCGGTTCTGATGGTTTTGACCATCGCCAGCAATGTGGGGATACATGGAATGTAGCGACTGCGACCATTTGAGCTGTAAGACCCAGTCTTTAAACAGAAACCCACCAAGTGATTTTATCCTACATGTTGAACCAGGGCTCTGTTACCTCTGTGGCTACTCTTTGGGAAGCGTTTAAACAGTGATTAGGGGTGAACGCATATCTAAAAGTCACAGGATATTAGGATCGCTGTGATATAGAATGTCATGCCATGAGCTACAGATATCATTGCTAGAATGAGACTATGGTAGTTTTTCAGCCCACTGTGTTGCTTTTAATCCCTGTGACCTTAACAGTTGCTCATCAGGTCTTGTTGCTGAGTCAGCTTTCTGCTCTCCTGAGGAGACGTGTTAACGACTCCAAGGAAAGGATGCAGTAGGGGCCTGCACTGGAAGGAGGTGTTATCTCCCTCCTGCAGGAAGTCGCATGGGTGTTGGCCCAAAAGGCAAGTTTCAAAGGAGAAGCCAACTTTGAAGGGCAAATGGGAAACACTTGGGAGAGGGGCTGCTGTATTGTTTGGGGAGAGAGGCTGGTACTAGGAGCAGGAAAGGGGAAACCAGTTGCCAAACCAGTTTTCCAGGGGAGTGTAGCAACATCTCTTGGTTGAGCTAGAGAGTGCTGGGAGCCAAGAGAGGGTTCCTGGCATATATTGGGAGTGGGCAGAATGGTACTCCCTAGGGCAGCTAGATACCACACTTCCTAGTAAGTGGTTTTGAGATGGGAAGGAAGCAGGTAGCCAATTGGCTACCAACAACTTCCGACCCTGAGGGCATTTTCTGAAGATACATAGGGCACCATTGGCACACTGCACTCAGATCACGACGGGACTGGAGGAAGGATTGCACTCCTGTACCAAGTTTCTGGTGAAGACAGGCAGCACCGATGTGGACTGCACCTGCTGCGCTTGGTGGCTAGCAAAGGAGAATGGACTGTACCTGCTGTATGCTGTCCTGTGTCATGGAGAAGTTGTTTTCTGGGCCCAGCCAAAGCAAGAGGCTGTTCACAACACAAGGACACAACAGCTGAAGAAGTCTGCTAAGGGTAAGTGATAGCCCAGATCCCCAGATCGCTGCTCCTCATCGCTGGTGCAGGACCAGGACCTGAGTGTCAGAAGTTGCACCCGAGTCTGCTGGACCCAGGAAGGTGGTCTGGGTGCAGCTTGGTCACCCAGAAGTCAAGCAACAGTCTAAAGAAGGATATAGCTGTGACAATGACACCGGATGACTGGCAGTTCGGTGGCAACTGGACTTCTGCCAGGCACGAGAAGATCTTTAGGGACGTCGACCCCTGTGGCCAGGATCACCTCACCAAGCAAGTGGATCAAGAAGCAGCTGCAGGCATACCTCTTTCGACCATGTCGCAGCCACAGCATCTTTGTGCAGCTTCAGCATCCTGCATCCTCAGCATCAGGACCACTTCCATAGGAATCCATTGCAATGTGGATAAAGTGCCTGGAACTTTTGGAAGACTGCTTATTCTGTGCAGGTAACTGTTTCTGAGGGCCTTGCGGGTCCCCTTCACTAGCTACCTGCCGGAGTTGGTTTCCCAAAGTAACACTGACCGCATTACAACTAGTCCAACTTTTTAGTGAAAATAATTCTAAATGCCAAATTCATTAAATTTGCCACTGCTTGTTCGTGCTTAAGTGAATAGTTCTGATTTACTATACCTCGTAAATTCCAGAGCTCCGGAACCCTCTAGAGGATATTTTTCAATGTGGTTTCAAGAAATATATAAAGTCTACCTTATTTTCATAAATTGGTGTCAGATTTCTTGAGTGTCTAAGTTATTTCTTCAATTGTTTTGGTGCTTTTTTAAATGCTTTACACTTGTTCCTTTGTGTAAGCCTTGCTGCTCAGAGCCACAGTTACCCAGGGTTGAGCTAACGTTTAAAAAACGAAACATATTGATCCTAAAAGGGGTTGGTTAGTATATTACATGGTGAGGTTGCACAATCACACCATATAAAGCACCCCATTTCCTCACAACCACACACCAACATTCTATTACATCCTTCACTCTTAGCTTTCCAGACACTGGCTCAGACATACAGGGAATGGGAGCACAGGATATGACACACATTCCAGACACTGGCTCAGACATAAAGGGAATGGGAGCACAGGATATGACACACATTCCAGACACCAGCTCAGACATACAGGGAATGGGAGCACAGGATACAACACATATTCCAGACACCAGCTCCAACATACAGGGAATGGGAGCACAGGATACCACACATATTCCAGACACTGGCTCAGACATACAGGGGATGGGAGCCCAGGATATGAAAAACTGGTTTGGCGGCGGTCTGGGCAGTACGTCTATGTGACAAAACGGGGACGAACTCCTTGGAGTACGTGTGGCAACAGGATGGTCCCTCTGCCAGACACGCATGATTCCCAACAAAAGAATAGTTAAAGTACCCCTGAAATACAGAAGACTCAAGTTCAGGTGAGAGCCTTATGCCTCATTAAAGTGCATGAAACGCATGCAAAAAAGGCAGGGACACACACATACAGCCATGAAGAAGCCCCAGACCCGTACAGGCTCTTTGCGATGGCCGAAACATGTTGCCAAGAATCAGGGGTGATTGAGACAATAATCCTTGATTAGAAACCTGTAGTTATATTTTAATAGACCCACCGTACCCTACTAATAAATAGAAAAAAACCTCATGGTATACCCAGTCAGAATTGCTAACTTTTCTTCTTTCAACTGGATCCATGTTTATCCAGATGGATATTTCATATAAGAACTCCCGTTCTTGGTTCAGTTCGCCCTGGTGATATTACCCTACCAGGATGTGGATAGGCGTAGATGAAGAAGCATGCCACTATTTAGTGGGTGAGACGTCTATTCCAAAAACGTTGGCTTTCCCGGTAGAACCTTCAAGTTGTTTCATTGTATTTTTTTTTCTTTAGAGCCTGGTTGCTCTTTTGTGTGTAGATATGACTTTCAGACTTTGCAACTAGGTTGGTCTTCGCTTGCTCTCCCTGTGTGAAGTAAGCACAGGATACAACACAAATTCCAGACACCAGCTCAGACATGCAGGGAAAGGCAGCACAAAGGATACCATAAACATTTCAGACACCAACTCAGACATACAGGGAATGGGAGTAATTGCATTTATATAGAGTTTACTTCCCCTGATGAGGCATCAAAGTGCTTTTTGGTGCCTAGCACGCTACCTCAGAACCCAAAAAGGATTAGTGGTGAAGTAGTATAGGGAAATATGAAATTAATTTTAGCGGTGGACATGTAAGTCTGTTAGTTGGATTGAAAAGGATAGTGGAGGGATAGAAGAGGGAAGGGTCTAGAAAGTGCTTGTTTATTTGGAGATCATAGCAGTAGGAGGAGGTGTGGGATGAGTAACGTAGAGATGGAGGGGGGAAGTCTCTCTAGAAGTGGATGAGGGAGAAAGATGAGGTATCAGATGAGTCTAGGAGGGATACATGAGAGACATGTTTAGAAAGGCTTGTTTGGGAGATCTGAATAGCAAAAGAGGTTTGAGACGATGCAAGGAGGGGTAGAGGAGGGAAGAATCTAGAAAGGGTTATTCTGGGGATCATAGCAGTAGAATTGGGTTTGGGATGCTTCATAGAGTGGAGGTAGAGGATCTATTGAGAGAGGCATAGGGTGAGATATATGGTAGTGCATTGGAGATGCAGAATAATGAATAAGGTAATATAAAGATACATAAGTACATGGAAGGTGTATATGTATACAAAAGTTAATATAGCTAGATTTTAGCTTATATTTTATAAATGCATACGTTGCTGCTAATTTATAACTATTGTAGATAAATAGTTATGATAAAAATGTACTTATTTATGCAGTGACCTATATACAAGTTAAACACAGAATAATATAACCCTAGCTAATATGTAAATTTTTTTAACCACACCTAACGAATATATATTTATAAACATAATTATTTTACACATTTATACAAAGGAGTACACATATCTAGGTACATACAAATAATCCAAATAAATGCTTATATACACAGGGATGTACTGTACATTTATGTTTGAGTTTGGTGGTTATGTGGGGAAGAGCCAACTCATGAGTATCTGAAGATAAGATAGTTATCCATGGATCTTATGTTTGGGGGCAAAGAGTTCCATAGTTTGGCTGCTTGAAAAGAGAAGGGTGTGCCACCTATGTTTTTTTCTTGTATGGTGGGATTTTGAAGCTAGGTGCCGATCTAGAGCGGAGGTTAATTTATTTATTTATCGAGTTTTGTATAGTGCAAACTTGACCAGTAGGTATCTGAGCGCTTTACAGAGTAGATGAAATAGAGGTAACACAAGGTAATATGGAATAAATACAGTTACATGAAATAGATACAGGTACATAGTCACAGTTTATACAAAGATTATGGGTGAAGCAGTGGGATATGTGAACTAAACAGTCCTGAGGAAGTTATGGTATAGTAGAGTGAGGTTCGGGAGTGGAGTGGAGGTACAGTTTTCCCCGAGGTAGTAGGTAGTGAAGTTCAGATTTATTTAGAGGGTCTGGTGGTGGCTTAGTAGGGGGAAGGTTTACGTACTTCTTGAGAAGTAAAAGTTTGTTTCTTCTTGAAGTGTTGGAACATTTTAATGTCACATCGATCCTGTGGCAGCGAGTTCCATAGTCTGGGATCGTTTCCGGGAGAAGGAGTCGGTGCAAGATTTTTCTTTCTTCAGTTTGGGCGGAATCAAGAGTAGGCTGCTTGAGCTATGAAGAGATCTCTTGTGGCCAGCTTTGGAAAGTTTGTTTGTGTGGTTGTGCATTTTTTCCGTGTAGAGAGCTTTGTGTGTTATGCAGGCAGTTTTGAGTACACATCTTGCCTCTATTGGAAACAAGTTGAGTTTCTTGAGTGAGAGTGATGTGGTGAAAGTGACTCTCCTCCCGACAGTAGTCTGGCTGCTGCGTTGAGTGTAGCTGTCATAGGGGCTAAGTGTGTTTTTGGGGTGCCCGTGACTGTTATGCTACCGTAGTCCAGCCTGGAGAGGGCTAAGTACTGCACCACTGTCTTTAGGTCCTCGATGGGGATGAAGGATTTGACCTTTTTAAGGTGTTTCATCATGTAGAATGAATTTTTAGCTGAGGCATTAATATGCTCATTCATGTTCACGTTTGTGTCAAGTGTAATCCACGAGATTTAACCGAGCTGGAGATGGATTGTTTGCAGTTCAATGCAGTGAGGTTGTCGAGCCAGATAGCTACAAGAAAGGACTTATCATTTGGTTGAATGAGGAGGAGTTCGGTTTTGTTGTGGTTGAGCTTAACATGGTTGCTGGTTAGTCAGGACTGAAATGTTGAGAGAGTACAGTTTAAGCACTAGAAATCTTTAGTTGAGGAGATTTTAATATAGAGTAGGGTGTCATCTGCATACAGATGATAGGCAATTCTGCATTTCAGGACCATAATGAGGGGTTCCATGTAGAGGTTGAATAGTGAAGGAGACACGATTGATCCTTGCGGTTGCTTGGAGGTGTAACTGTTTAGCTTGATTAGCTGTGATCGCTGGTTCAGGAAAGGAGCAAACCACCGAAGGACAGTTCCAGTGATGCCTGCATCCTGAGAGAGGGTGTTTAGGAGGATACCAGGAGGACTAGGAGGCAAGCCTGTCCATCATCCATAGATCTGTGAAGGCCATCTGTGATGTTCAGTATTGCAGTCTCTGTACTGCAGCCTCTCTTGAATCCTGATTGGAAGGTGTTGTGGAGTTAGTTATCAGTTTGTAATGTCATATTTCATATAGATGCCCTAATATAGACATGATCCTATGTGCCCTAATTTAGGCTTGATCCTAGATGCCCTTATATAGGCATGCTCTTTCACCTACATTAGTTCCCTATACTACACAATAATGAGCTCTGAGGGTTGAACCTTATCTAGTCTGTGGTCTGGGTACAGAAGGAGGGTTTTCCTCGAACAAAGGCCTCCTATAACATCTCCGATGTGCTCATACAGTATGAATGAATATTCATGAGGGTTCTTGGAAACCAGGCAGGGGCAACATCCACCTGCATAACATCTACGTACACGGTTCATCCCATACGTCATCCTCATCCCCAACAATGGCTAACACAAGGGACAAAGGGACTCTATATGCTTTTCTGTATAAATACAGCACCTCCTGCTAGTGTTAGACAGAGGGAACCGAGACTTCCAGGCTGACACACTGACCAGAGACGCTGAGGCTCCTGCATTCAGTCGCTCCGGCAGACAGCGGTCTAAACATCCCTTGCAGGGTGTCCAACTCGAGACCAGGAGAGGGTCCCACACTCTCTCTATTCAGGTAATGGGGTTCAACTAAATCCTAGAGGGATTCTTGGGTTTTACACCTACTCACATGCCAGGTACACTTAGGTACATCTAGATAGGCATCGTAGGAGTACGCGCACTTTTATCATGCATTTTATACTCATGTATGTATTCATGACTATTGCAAAATGGTGGGACTGTACTATCCTTTTATATTCAATGTACTGCTGATCATATATCTATTCTACTGCCTAACAATTGTAGCAGCACATATAATTTACGCTAGAAGAACAACTGTGCAATAAATTCTTATTGTAACACGCCCAACTGTTTCTTCTGTGTACCTCCCTGAGAGAGACAGAAACGAAGTGAGCACGAGTGACTGAGCGAAAAGAAGTACATTGTTTCCACGATTCTGAGGGATCAGGGTTGTCATGTTCTGAGGTTGCCAAAAACTAACCTCTCCCCGATAAGAAGAGATTCTAGTGGCACTGTGAGCTAGCTAATGCAAAACAGGCTAACATACGCAGTGGGGGTGCTCAGAGTTAGTCTGCCACCAATCCCACAGTTTATGTTATCCAAAAACGCAGGTACTGCATGGGTACTATAGGAACTACACTACATGGTGCCACCAACATTGGTTGGGTAATTATTTAACAGTAGAATCTGAGTAGTTCAGTCGTGCTTATTCTCAGAGACCCCTACTCACAAAACGGCTGAGACGTCTGGAGTGGGTGGGCACAAATTCCGCCACAGCTGAGTAGGTGAGATATCCTATTTATTGGCTGTTGGTTAATCAAGCTTGAGGGACAATTCGTTCCCAAAATTGTGCAAAACACCTTATCTTAGTTCTTTGGGAAAGTTGTTTTCATATTTAGGAAAACAATGACTGAAGACGACGATAATAATGCAGTTCCTGTACTACACGTCTCAGAAGATGAGGAGGATGCAAATGCAGTACATATTGCACCCAATGGCATGCATTCACTCACACTTAAGCTTCTCAAACATGGTTTAACAGCCAGAGTTGGTATAGTAATATTCGTGATAGAGGCACATGAAGATTTCCAGACAGAGGTATTTTATTCATGGGTTACATTCTCAGCAGCAAATGCAAGAACAAAAACTTTTCATTATTACACGGATGAAGAAGTACCAGCGGTATACACTCGTATGAGGAGATTGAAATTCCGCTCACCTACCAGGAACATTTATACTGGTTTAATGGTGCCCTACCCCACATAAGAAGAAGAGTAAATCTCGGGCCGTTAGGAAGACCAGGAGCAACATGGCCGATATTAGCGACCTATGCACCACATCCTGACATTGACACGATGCCACAAGATGAATTACTCTTACAACACAAAGAGTTGATAAAACTTTACAGAAACATGACGCAATTTGTCATGAGGACACTTGCGGTCCAACCAACAGTAATTACAACAAATGCAGCTCCTACACAGAGCACAGCAACTAAAATTACTCCACAAACCTTACATGCAGTAATGGGCAAAATGCCCATGAAACGTGAACAAATACCATTCTGGGTAGCTCAGAAAATAACTCAGCTTGAGGCTGTATTTCCAAATTCTACCCCATTTGAAAAATACAGAATGCTAACAATCTTCTAGCCCATGGGGATAACACCACAATTAGAGGATTGTACCTCTTGGGGTACAGTCTTCGCTGCCATCTATACCAGAACTCATGGTATACCATCCTTAGCTGTAGTACCAGATGTATTAAGACAAATACAAAATGAGTACGGGCAGAACCTGCTCTGAACTTAGTGAAGAAATTACTAGGTAATTACGCCCATGTATCAGCCATATTACTAGCTAATATTAAAGGAGAGGCAGCATCAGTAGCAGTCCGCCAGCGCATACGGGAGTTCACCCCATTAGAACAGGAGACTGAACTAACCAGAATAATTGAAACTGCATATGCAGAATTAGGCAGAGACAGTTTGGGTGGGAAAGCCGTAAAACCTCAATTGATGGGCAGTCCTGAGAAGGACAATGCCAAGCAGACACCTGCTTCTCCGAAAAGAAGTAGGATAATAATAATAAAAAACAACAACATTTAAAGGAAACAGATCTCAACCCCGAGGTAGATCTCCTCAACAGGAGCCCTCTGAAAAGAGGTATAATCTTAGGAATAGGGATAATATTAGGAAACCTGACAGGTATCAGGATACTGATACTGATACACGTTCCTCTCGTTCCTTTCAGGGTTCATCGAAAAACTCTGAGAGGGGAGGACGGTCAGAATACAAAGAGGAGTGCACACAGTCCAGGGACAAGCAGCGCGCTCAGGATTATACTTCCAAAAAAGAAGAGAACCCAAAATCCAAACCTCAGTTTAAAAAGAAGAAAGTTGCAGGCCTGAAGATCAGACATGCCCAGAATTCTGAGGACACAACTTCTGAACGGGGAATGGGCTCAGACGATGCTAGACAGTGCGGCAGAAGTAACGATAGCTCGCCAGAACCTGAAGGAATTTCTGGTGACAGCGGACTTGAATGATTACATCACTGAGGAAACACCAGATACGAGGGTAAGCGTCCCACATAAGTTATATGAAATAATACTCCGGATGGAGGGGGACAAGCCCAGAAAAGTAAAAGGTCTCTTTTGGAAGAACCTATCATCTGGTTATAACATCCTGTTAGCTGAACAAGATTGGCCGCCAGCATTCGTGAGGGAGTGCCCTAGGGGAGAAAATATAATTTTTCCAGCATTTTCCGACCATGTTCCCATTCACCTTAAACATACATATGCACGGGAGTGGGCAGTAGCCCTAGCTCCAGCATTGTATAAAAATCATGCCGGATGGGATGAGAATTCAACCCACCACGTGATCCTGTTGAAAGTTTCACCAAATGCTCAGAGGCAATATCCCATAAAGCAAGAAGCTAAAAAAAGGTCAGGGAGATCTTAGATCAACTTGAATATCAAGGGGTGATTGAAACATGCACCTCACCAATGAACAATCCCTTGTTTCCCGTATCCAAACCGGACAATACATATCGTCTAGTTTTAGACTACAGACATTTAAACACTTGCACAAAAACATTTGCTGTCCAAAATGCACATAGTGCTGCATCAATGAATAACATTGTGCGGAAAAAATACAAAACAACACTTGATATCTCAAATTGATTTTTCTGCCAAAATATAGCGCCTGAAAGCATGTATCTGACCGCATTCTCAGCGTTAGGGTCCCAGCGACAATTTTGTCATCTCCCCCAGGGGTATAAGAACAGCCTGGGGTTGTTTTCAGCAAGAGTAACGGAGTTACTACAAAATTTTGATGAGTAAGCATTGTCCTATGTGGATGATATTTATCCAACGGACGACGACCTACCAAGGCACTTGACCAGGGTGAGCACCATTATAATGGGTTTCGCCTCTGTGGATTACAAATTTAACTTTAAAAAGTCAAAAATAGCCCACCTCAGTGTCCTGTTTTTAGGATACGAGCTGTCAAGTGAGGGAAAAAGCCTGGCAGCTAACTTTTTAGAAAAGTGTGCGCTGCTCCAACCATCAAAATCATTAAAAGATTTACAATCAATACTGGGATTCCTAAATTTCGGCAGAACATACATTTTGGATTATGCAGAAAGAGTAAAACCTTTCTACGGTTTAATAAAACCTGACTTTTCAGTTAGACAGTGGACACAGGAACATACAAATATCCTACGTTCACTACAGGAAGACATGATAGCTTCAAAACACTTACAAACACACGTAAACGTACGCCACTTGGTGATCCGTATAATAGCGGGTCAATGCGGGTACACCTACTTAACATTTAAAGGCGAAACAGTACCAATCGCATACAAATCACACCTGTACACAAACGCAGAAATGCGCTTCACTTCAACGGAGAAAATACTGACAGCAGTTCAGACCGCTGTAGCAAGAGAAAGAGCACTGGCTCAGGGGAAGCGCATAATTGTCGTAACCCCGGTACCAGCTCTAGAAGCTGTTACTAAGGCTAGCACTCCAAACGCTAAAGCCTTGCATCCGAGATGGATACAATGGGCTAATTCTCTTACTGCAACGGACGTTGAGTACAGATTTGATCCAAGTTTAAAAACACAAGCATTCCTGCAATACGAACAAGAATATCCTCTGCCAAATGAAATCTTGCCTCTAGATCAGTATGAATATATTATTTGCACTGACGGATCTGCTCAACTGGCCATAGGGAGTAAGCAACAATACAGCGCAGCATGTGCTATCGTTATAGGACGCATGTAGGATGGAAAGTTCCATCCCAGTTGCACCAAGACGCAATCTCTAGGAGACTGCACTGCACAGTTGGCAGAGTTAAAAGCATTAATACTAGCACTTGTAAATACGGATCACGAATTCCCCACACTAATCGTGTGTGATTCCTTTTACTGTGTGCAATCGTATAATGAATACTTATACCATTGGGAACAGAACGGGTTCAAAGATGCAAAAGGTGGCACAATTAAGCACAAAATGCTATGGGAACAGTTAGTTGAGTTGAAAAATGAACTACCAAGGGCTCACGTGATTCATACACTGAGTCATCAACGTGATGGCGTTCACATTGAAGGGAATTCATTGGCTGATGAAGCCGCGAAGGGGGCTGTATGCATGGCTTCTGTAGCTGCAATTACTTGTTAAAAAACGAGGATAGACGGTGAGATTATGACTGCTGTCATTGCTTCGCGCAAAGGCAGCTCAGCGGTACCAAAGAAATTTCCACTCCTACAAGTTAGATGCAAACAACATTCCATATGCTCAGATTCCTGGAGTGGGGGATAGAGTAATACCAAATATGGATCGTAGGCAAGGTTTAATTTTTGCAGCACACGAGGGTTTGGGCTCTGCGCATACAAGGGTTACAGCAACTATTTCTTTATTGAAGCAGCGCTACTGGTGGCCACACTTAACCAAGCAAACTAAAGACTATGTCTTGAATTGCGACATCTGCCAGCAGTTGAAAGGCTCCACCATAGCACGGCCCGCACAGACACCATTATTAAAATCTGACAAGCCTCTCACATGTGTGTATTTGGACCATTGCGGCCCCTTACAATCTGACGGGGCTTACAAGTATATCATGGTAGCAGTGTATTCCTCTTCTAGATTCCTATGGGTATGGCCTCAGCGCTCGGCTGATGCTGGATCTGTTATCAAAGATTTGCGAGTCTTTATCAGGACATACGCAGTTAGCCCGTTACATTCTGACTGCGGCCCGGCGTTTAGCTCTCGGGCTTACAAAGAGGCCATGGAAAGTATGGGCGTAGCATTGCGGTACTCCTCTCCGTACCATCCTGAGGGAAATTTGGTTGTGGAGAGGAAAAACCAGGAATTAAAGCAATCTTTAACAGCTAGGGTATTAGGCAAGGGCGGTAGTTGGGTCAAACACCTTTATGGGGTACAGCGAGCACTTAACAACCAGCCAAAAACTCTCTAGGGGGTGTCACTCCATATGAGGTCCTATTTGGGACAAGAATGTGGGTACCTGATCTTGATTGTGAAGGCACAGTGGCGGGTGAGAAACCATTTGATATCCATGATTGTTTGGCTGTTTTACAGGATCTAAAAGAATCCAGGACACAACAAAGTAACGTCCACTTGAAACAGACCGCCACTGGGGAAGTCAAGGCAGTCACGGCAAGACCTGTCTGGATCCCAAAAGTCGGGGATCTGGTCAGAGAGAAAATAGCGGACAAAAAAGAATTTGGACCATCATACAGAACAGCTGTACCAGTCTTAGAAGTACAAGGAACAAGAACTGTACTTTTGCCGCCTCTTGTTGGGAAAAAGGAGAAAAGATTTGTCTCAATCGACTTAATCAAACCACACTATGTGGCCAATACTAAGCAGTAGGCCTCGTGGACTCCACAGTAGCAGACTCCCTCCTCTCCCTCCTCTCGCTACTATCCAAGAAGTTCAAACAGAAAGACTCATAACGTTTGAAGAGCCTCCTGTACGGAATGAAGGACTAAGCTACAATGCTATGGAACTCGTTTCTCTTGAACCAGAAGTTTGACTTCAAAATAAAATTCAAAACAACAACCAAGTTGCAATTCGACCTAAAACAGATGTTTACATCAACATGCCTCGACAAGAGCAAAATGCGATTTCAACAAATCCCGATGAAATTCCTACAATTGATCGAACTGCTTCTGGCTATTTCATGAACTTTGATACGTTTTCCTTGGATCCAAGTGAACCAGAAACGACGCCAGCCCAACAAACTCTCAAGCAACAAGTCAAGAACTTTCTGCATTTTCTAAAAAAGACATACCTGGTATCGCCTTGGGTAGAACTATGGATAATTACTGGGATACTGTTTTTTCTTTTCTGGCTAGGCTTATTAATAACTTTTAGTATGCTTATTAATGGACGCTATCTTCAACAAAGTTCAACAGCCCAAAAGGTCAACATACTGCTAAAGCCTCATCCATCATCACATCGTGAACAAAGAGACTTGTCATCAGTGAACATCACAGCAGTTCCTATACCGGACGGTATAGTTTGGGACAAGGTTGATTTTGACTTATTCGGCCCGACCGAGCTTTTAAAAATTTCTCATGTATTTAAAATTTCATTAAGTGATATCATTACCTCCAGTACATTTTCTGATGATTGGGACACTGAAACTGTTAATAACATGTTGTCTGATTTAGAAAAAACTGCTGCATTTCCGAACAATGAAATGTTAGAAGGTACTTCAGACTATGACACATTGTACTGTTACCAACATTATGGTCATCATTTCCTGCACAAATCTATTTCACCTAGAAATGTTTTTGAGTACCACCAGTGGGAGCATTGCCCTACACCACCAAAAAGTAGTTCGCAAACATTTGCACAGAAATTTTCATATTTTTCAGGGTTTAATACCACTGACCCAGCCTCATATTATTATAAGGTTGCACCAACATCAGCACTGAAAATTATGCTTACTAACACCAAACAGATTTACTCTGCTTCCTTTATTACCCAATTGTCTGAACAGGGGTTTGACCTATGGAAGGACGAAATAGACTTAAAATCAGTCTGGGGTTCAAGGGACTGGTAAGTCCAGGGAACAGAAGCGCTATTTAGAGCATGCCTCATTCCACAGCAGATGATATTTCTAAATGACACTGTGCAACAGACATCCTGTCTTGGACTAGCCAAGAACAAGTCCTGAAAACACCTCCATTTCCAACACCGTTACAGGGATGGCAAAGTTCAACTACACATGAAGGGGCAACAGTAGACATTTTTCAGTACAATAGAACAGACCCGATATGGAAAAAATAGTTGATTTGGCCGTTAGACACGAACATATGTCATGAGCGATTCCTGAATATCACCGAAGGATTAAGAATCCATAGGCCAGACCCACACTATGTACAGAGAGAACATCCAGGGGTAGTGACATCCTATAGTGTTGGGAAGTTGTGCCTTGATTGGCTAGAAACCTCAACACTCATGGAAGTAAAACAACACTTATCTTTACTCTCACATGACATGGATCTTAGGGATTTTTTACTAGGACCCAGAAAACAACAACAAAAACGTTTCATATATGCTGGCATTTATGCTGCCTCTAATGAAAACTGGAAAATATCACAACAAGAGGCCGCAGAGAGAATACGAGAAATAGACCGTATAAATCTAGAGAAAACACTAGCTGTGGTAGACAATGGGTTAACAACTTTGACCTCCAGGATATATTCCTTAGGCAACATTGTATATTCTGCGATAGACATACTGGACCAAGATTTGGCCATATTACAACACGGGCAATCTCAGTTACGTTCTATTATGTTGTTAAGCTGGACGCTGCAATCTTTGCGCGCAGGCTATGTGCCTTGGCGTTTTATCAACAGTACGTCTCTGTTTTCTGAATACAATCTAACAGATAAACAGGTCGATATGGCACAAAGGGGAGCTGAATATACAATGCTGCGTATTGAAAAACTGGATAGATTACCATTCACAGTAGCAGAATCACCATCAACAGAATGGCTAATCCATGGCCACATAACTCTACCGGTCACAACCTTTCAGTTTCAATATTGCCTTGAGCAAAGGCAGGCAGGCAAATATGAAAAATTGGGTAAGGAATACATTAAGGAATCCTGGGAATTACCATATAGATTTCGATGCCGAAGTGGGGATCAAGAAGTGTTTCTTAGTGGTACGAACTGCAAGAACGCTTTGAGCGGTTCTCTCATGTGCCAGGACATTTCGTTGCACGGAGCATGTAATGGTTCAGTAGCGAATTTGTCTTGCCACATGAAAGGAACTCCAGCTGCCGTGATTACACCAGTATTCGAGCTACTTTCGAATGGGAGTTACTTGATGCTGAATGATCAAGGTTGCTGTGGCATGCTTCCGGGCATCGCCTATCTGGTCACCGTGAACTCCAGGGTTACTTGCTGTATGCAAGTATTGTTTCCCCCAACAAGTACAGTCAGGGAGGCACCATTATGGCCTTCACTGAATGTTTCTTTTATACAATTTGATATTTTGAGCAGACTGAAAGCCATGCTTTTGCAGCAAACTGTACCCTTAACCTCCGCTCGAGATACCTTTGACCTTCAAATCGCAAGGACCTTGACTGAGATACAGGCACTTACACGTACAAACTGCCCCTTTCATTTTGTATAAATGGTGGGTCATATCTTTAACATGTCTGATACAAGTGGTATTGTACACCTATTTAAAGATCATAGAGTCAGGATTTCTAAGCACCTTCCAGACGGTCCTCGGAGTTATCCCAAATTTGATACACTCTGTATCTGGAAGCATTTTTGGAGGTCTACCTCTAATCCTGCTCCTAATAGCTGGAATCCTGAATGCCATCTACCTGATACACTATGGACGGCCCAATCACCAACGAGATGGCGAAAGCTCTCCTAGAGCGGAAATACTGTGAACGCATGGTACAACATCTGGGCATACCACACCTACGGGAACTGAGCGCCTCTTGGTTCCTATCGTTTAGACCAGTCTGGATGGACTGCATCTTACCTTTTCTTCGATGCCAGTTTTGCGGTGAAGAATGCGTGTTGGACATCTGTCTGACACTTGCAACGGACACGCCTGCAGACTTGAACATCAGGCTGAAACCGCTGAGGTCCCATGCTCGGCAATGTCCCCAGTGTATTCCAATTCTGATGGCTGCATTCCTCGAAAACCCGCAGGTGCCTTTTGCTACAAACGAGTTGAGCATTAGCTCATCCACTAGCACTACCATCAGCACCACTAGCACCCAGGTATCGACTACAGCACCAGCTGCCTCTGCACCAGCTATTGGCAGTACTGAATTTCATCTGTGCTCCATTGACGTACTCTGCGAGGTGTTACAAGGTCCGTCCCCTGCAGCAAGCAACGACGATGTTGCGTCTCCCAACCAGGACACTTAGGGCCAGATGTAGGTAGAGAAATAGCGATTGCAAACGCAGAAATTCGCAGAATTTCCACGTTTGCGATCGCTTTTCAGCCATGCAACATGTAGGTACAAAATTACCGAATCGCTAAATACCGATTCGGAAAAAAATAGGGAAAGCAGATAGCGACTCCTTAAATATCGAATATGCCCCACCGACTCCCTATTTAGCGAATCGCTAAATAAGGAATCGCTAAAAAAAGTTGCAAATCAATGTACGTAAATTTGCTAATAGCGAATAATAGGAAAATCGCTATTTAGGAGTCGCAAATTAACACTGATTCAAAGCAGGTGGTAACCAGGTGCACAGCATATAAACAGCCCCAGAATGCATCTGCGTGAACACAATGGTGGCCCTCTATGTCATTGCAAGGCGGATGCAGATGCAAGCAGCAGCACAGAGGATCTGGAGACGTGAGGAACGCGTATACAGAGTGCGCATTACACTATTCCAACTCACAGAGGCAGAAATCCATGAGAGGTACAGGCTTCACCCAACCACCATCCTAGACCTGATATGGGACCTGCACCCAATCCTGGAGCACCAGACACCAATACCTCCACATGTACAGGTCCTCTGTTGCCTGCACCTACTAGCATCCGGCAGTTACCAGGGGGTAATAGCTGTGGCTGGTGGTGTCTCACAGAGCTGCCTGTCACGCTTCTTCAACACATTCCTGGATGCCATGATGCAAAGAATGCACCACTACATCCAGTTCGCCAGCACACAGGCGGAACTGCATAAAACGAGTGGACTTTTATCAGAAGGCCCAGTTCCCACATGTAATAGGGTGCATTGACGGGACACATATACCAATCTGCCTCCCCTCTGCCACTGGGTACATCTACTGAAACCGCAAATCTACACATTCGATCAACGTACAGGTCATATGTGATGCGTCTCACATCATTACCGACATCGTTGCTAAATTTCCTGGGAGCACGCATGATTCCTACATCTTCCGGAACAGTGGGATCTATACCCGTCTTGCAGGGGGTGAATTTGGAGAAGGATACCTGCTAGGTAAATCTGTGTGACACACCCTGATGTAAACCTTTGATGTATCTATTGCTGTCTGTGTATAACGTAACGTCCTTTAACACCTAGGTGACAGTGCATATGCAGTGCGTGCATTTATCCTGACTCCATACCTCAACCCAACTACCCTAAGTGAAAGGAGATTTAATGTTGCCCATAAATCTACGCAGAATGTGGTGGAGCGTACATTTGGACTCCTGAAAAGCAGGTTCCGCTGTCTACACAAAAGTGGAGGTGCACGGCAGTACCGGCCTCTGATCTGCTGCAAAATTATAGCTACATGTGCCATGCTGCATAACCTGGCCACGAAGAAGGGTACACCCGTGGAACTCACTGTATCAGAGGATGAGGGTGAGGAATGTCCACAGCCACAGCACAGTGCTGCAGGTGTTGCAGCAGCACCAGATGGGAGACACAGACAGGCTGAGATCACACGCAACTATTTCTGAGTAAGTAATGAGACAAAGCGAGTAACTGCAATTGTGCAACGGTGTTTTATTGACCTTCAGTCAGGCAATTGGACAGCACACCACCACACCATGAAGGCTCACAGTGCCCCAACAACCCCTGCATGGCATAGAAAATCACCATGCACATTTCCAAATCCCATCATGTGTCCAAATGGGTTACTTCACCCATCTCACAATGCCAGGTGATGCCTAACATTATTTTCTGCACCCACGCGCAGCACTGCTGCGTTCACTTGGCACACTGTCCTCCCTACAGGTCTGTCCTGCGGCTGGTCCGTGCCTTGCACTGCGCCTCCTGGACTCTTGTAATGGGGGTGTGATACTTCTGCGGCTTGTTGCCTCCTCACTTTCGCCCCCATCCCCCGATCCTGTGGCATCGCATTGTGTGGTCTGGAGCACCTCCAAGGCACTGGTGACTGTGACCAACCCCCTTGTGACGTCACAGCTGCAGTGGGCCATTTCTAACTGCATGGCCACCGAGCGCCTGCTAAGGACAGAGGTGGCATTGCATAGCCGGTTCACCGCCTTCGTGTACCCATCCATGCTGTGTCTGTCCCTGCGCCTTGCTCCACGTTCGTTGTCCATTTTGCTGCACAACAGTCTTACAGCCTCTGCCATGTCCCGCATGCCCTCAGCCACGGTGTTGTTAAGGCAGTATATGCCCTCCTTCATTTCACGCATGTTTGTGTTCATTGCCACCATCTGGCGTTGCATTGACCGCATTGTTTTACCTTGCAGCCGCTGCACCTTCAACATCTTCCCCTCCAGACCTGCAAAGACACTGGACTCCTCTCCCTGTGCATCAGGACTGTGTGCCCTTGGTCGGCGGCATCGGACACCTGTGTGGCCACGCTCAATGGGGGACTGTGTTCCTGGTGTCTGTTCATCCTCCTCCTGCATGGACTCTTGTGCTACCATGCTCTCCTCCTCTGAGCCCTCCATCTCCTGGAGACTACCCACTGTATACCTCCTGGCTCTCTGTGGTGGTGGTGGTGGTGTGACCTCAGCAGGTGACAGGGCCTCATCATCCTGGGTGTTGGTTTCCCTGGGTGCCTCTTCTGTCTCCCCTTCTGCAGCCTGGCGCGCTGGTTCGCCTGTGGATATAGAATGTCCTTTTACTCACTTGCCTAGCAGCATTGGTGTATCAATAAATTACATGATTGCCATTCATACTGACAGTCCTCCGCTTGCTTTTAACTGATGTGTGTGACATGCATTTGGGTTCAGTGGACTAACTGATATGCTATGTGTTAATTGGGATCACATCTCCCATGATGCATTGCTGGTTTTTTGCAAATCATGGACTGGAGTGGGATTCATACTAAGTGATTGGGGATTGGGGTTAGGGAGGGGGGGAACATCATGCTGTGCATGCATCTTACCTTGTATGTTGGCTCCTCTGGCTGAGCTGTCTGCGTCTCCGATGCCAATCACACTCTCCGGCTGGAGGGTGGACTCCACCAATTCTTCCAAGGGAGTTGGTGGAGGCGCAGTAGATGTCCCGCCACCTGTCTTCTTGGCTTGTTTGATCCGTTTAGCCACCCTTTCCTTGGCACGTTTGCGGAGGTCGTACCAGCGCTTCTTCAGCTTGTCTATCGAGCGCTGGGTGACACCTATGGCATTTATTTTTTCCTGGATCACAAGCCATATTTTTCTTTTTTGGGATTCAGGAACGTGCAGGGATTTTTTTCCAAAGAGCTGGTCGTGGTCCTTCACCACCTCCTCAATTAGTACCTCCAACTCCCTCTCACTAAATTTGTGTTTTCTCTTCCTCTCTCCAGCCTCCTTTCCCTTCTCCTGTGTGTCCATGGTTGTTTTTGTTGTCTGCAAGGTGGTTGCTGAGCTGCTCCTGGCTCTTTGGTTCTGCTCCCTGCCTCTCCCACTGCTTCAGGCTCAGTGTAACAGCATGTGTCAGGCCACTTCCTGCTTGTGAGGTCATCAGGGTGCACCGGAGTGGCTGAATCGCTAATTAGCGATTTTTTGAAATAGCGAATTCGCTAATACCGATTCGGTAATAAGGAATTGCTAATACCGATTCGTTAATGCGGATTCGGTAGTTATTTTAGCGATTATTAGCGATTCGCTATTTTTTTGCAATTTTTTTCTCTACATCGCACTTTGCGAGTTCTTAATAGCGATTCGGTAAAAATCGCTATTAAGAAATCGCTATTTGTGTTTTACCTACATCTGGCCCTTAATCTATAATTGGCTCATCGTGTGCTGGTAAACAATTTGACTTCCAACTCGACTAAATTTGGAACACTTCCTAAAAATTGACACTTTTGCTACAAAAGCATGGCCTTCTAAAAACGCTTGTAGGGGTTTGAATTATATAAACAAACTCAACTAGGACTTTGGCTTAAGTGACAATTCCAATACTGACTTTCAAAATTTTTAACCCTCTTAAAATGTTTTTAAAATGCTTTTAATGTTTTAAAAAAATGTTTTTACGTGGCTCACTAATAGTTTTATACGCTAATACTTAGAAAAAGTAGTAGTATGCTGGCATTTTTTATTATTGTTGACTATTCGGAAGAGGAGTGGGTGTTATATTTCATATAGATGTCCTAATATAGACATGATCCTATATGCCCTAATTTAGGCATGATCCTAGATGCCCTTATATAGGCATGCTCTTTCACCTACATTAGTTCCCTATACTACACAATAACGAGCTCTGAGGGTTGAACCTTATCTAGTGTGTGGTCTGGGTACAGAAGGAGGGTTTTCCCCGAACAAAGGCCTCCTATAACATCTCCAATGTGCTCATACAGTATGAATGAATATTCATGAGGGTTCTTGGAAACCAGGCAGTGGCAACATCCACCTGCATAACATTTACGTACACGGTTCATCCCATGCGTCATCCTCATCCCCAACAATGGCTAACACAAGGGACAAAGGGACTCTATATCCTTTTCTGTATAAATACAGCACCTCCTGCTAGTGTTAGACAGAGGGAACCGAGACTTCCAGCCGATACACTGACCAGAGCTGCTGAGGCTCATGCATGCAGTCGCTCCCGCTGACAGCGGTCTAAACATCCCTTGCGGGGTGTCCAACTTGAGACCAGGATAGGGTCCCACACTCTCTCTATTCAGGTAATGGGGTTCGACTAAATCCTAGAGGGATTCTTGGGTTTTACACCTACTCACATGCCAGGTACACTTAGGTACATCTAGATAGGCATCGTAGGAGTACGCGCACTTTTATCATGCATTTTATACTCATGTATGTATTCATGACTATTGCAAAATGGTAGAACTGTACTATCCTTTTATATTCACTGTACTGCTGATCATATATCTCTTCTACTGCCTAACGATTGTAGCAGCACATATATTTTACACTGGAAGAACAACTGTGCAATAAATTCTTATTGTAACACGCCCGACTGTTTCTTCTGTGTGCCTCCCTGAGAGAGACAGAAACGAAGTGAGCACGAGTGACTGAGCGAAAAGTAGTACATTGTTTCCACAATTCTGAGGGATCAGGGTTGTCATGTTCTGAGGTTGCCAAAAACTAATCTCTCCCCGATAAGAGGAGATTCTAGTGGCACTGTGAGCTAGCTAATGCAAAACAGGCTAACATACGCTGTGTGGGTGCTCAGAGTTAGTCTGCCACCAATCCCACAGTTTATGTTATCCAAAAGCGCAGGTCCTGTATGGGTACAATAGGAACTACACTAAAGTAATTGTTATGGTCTTTCAGGTTGGCATCTGATTTTTTGATGAGGGGGGTGATTTGTCCAAGTTTAAGGGAGGCCGGCCGGCATGGAGCCACTAAATAGGGAGGAGTTGATGATTTTGGTCCATATGGGGAAGATGATGTAGCTAAGATTTTTGACAAGCGCAGCAGGGAGGGCATCAGAGCTGTGCAACGCCGGCTTCATGTAGGAGAGTAGTAAGCTGACTACTTCTTCAGGGATACAGCTGAATTCAGTTCAAATTGCATCGTTTTTTAATTGTAAAGGGTTGTGGTTGGTGTTCTGGATGGCTTATAGGGGGACATTGGGGAGACAGCGGTTGGTTAGAGGTAGGGCCTTGGGTGGACCCTCGGCGTTCTGGGGGGCAATCATGGGGCATGGGGGTGGGTGGCAGCAGAGAGAGTTCAATGTTAGATATTTTTTCAGAGAAGAATGTTGCAAATTCTTTACAGGGCTTGGTAGAAAAATTGCATGAGTGTTGAGGGAGAGAAAAGGTTTGCTGCTTGATGATGTTGAAGAGGTCTTTGGTATTTTGGGATTTTAATCCTGATGAACAGCGTTCCTGTTCCATTTATTGCTTTCTGGGTGATACAATGCAGCTTGAAAGTGGATGTTCTGGCAACCGGTGGCCAATGGAGGCAGGAAATGTGGGCTTGTAAGCTTGTGGCTTTACATGCAATAGTAGTGTAGCGGCAGAGTACTGAAACCGTTGTAATCTTTTCATAGTTGTTAAAGATGATCCGTGGTAGAGGCTATTGGCATAATCAAGTTTAGACTAGGAGTGGGTGAAGAATTCCGCTCTGCCCTCGGAGTTCGCAGAGTTTTGTCCGCTTTCCGCTCCTGTGGAGTTCCGATAAACTCAGCGAAGTGACAATATTAAGGCGGGCTCTAGCGGGAAACAAATCACATGCTAGACCTCCTCCCAGAGAGATTTCTCATTGTGGGCGGTTGCGGCAGGTCGCAATCGCGCGAGTTGAGAAATCTGCC
This sequence comes from Calotriton arnoldi, assembly GCA_963921515.1. NCBI lineage: Eukaryota > Metazoa > Chordata > Amphibia > Caudata > Salamandridae > Calotriton > Calotriton arnoldi. Next base: position 791,593 of record CAWUFW010007457.1, on the reverse strand, counting down.
ATTTGCCCTGAGGAAGCTGGCGCTCGAGTAGAATATCTAATCGAGTGGCACAAAGCAGCAGTGCCCTGTGGTGCAATGTGTAGTGCTGTTCATGCTGAACAAACTCCTGGTGCTAAAAATGCGCCGCTGGCAGAACTCTGCGGAGAGCGACAGAGTTTTTCTAGCACTTTGCGGAGTTCTGCAGAGTAAAACTCTGCGAACTCCACTGAGGCCTAGTTTAGACAGTACAAGAGAGGTGGCATGGCCGAGCCAGTGACCAAGATGGCCGCCTGACTTCGAAGCTCCGGAGCCGCCTTCACCTTTTTTGGCCGCTTGCTGCTCCATTGCCTCTCTTGGGCTGAGACGGTGCGGAGTTTGGCTGCCTCATTAACGGAGGCATAAACAGAGGCACAGGGGCTACCTAGGAATCCACCCGAGATTCAAACTTTGCCAACCACGTATTGGGCCTGGTCCAAATTACAAAGATATTTACATGTACACTCCCTCTGCGCCCTGCACATACCAATGCCCGACAACCCTTGGCTATCCCCAACGACTAAAACGCTTACTAAGCGAACATTAGCCCGATTTGGTCTGCACACTGTCCGTGACTTCTTTAGGGGTGTGCAATTGCGTACAGTGGAAGACCTAACAACACATAGGGATGCATCATATATGGACAAATTCATTTTACATATGGTGTGCAGCGCTTTGAACAGGAGACTCCCATCCACGTCACAGGAGCTGGTGGTTTTCCTACCGCTCACATTAATCATCACGGCATCAGATGGGCATATCTAGTGTTACGACTTTATCACACGTCACTAACACTCTGACCACTAGCCGGGACGAAAGCTCGAGCGGCCTGGGAAAAAGATTTAGGTTATTCACTGCCAGACCAGACTGTACTGCTGTGAACAAACACGCTATGAGGTCGATTCCGATTCGGGCCGGAAAAAGCACCGACCGACTCGGAGCCGGAAAAATTACCGACCGACACGTACCAGTGGCGCCCGACACGCCAAGTACGATGCAAGCCGCGATAAATCCGACCAACACGTCAGGAAACCAAGCCGACCGACCGAGCCGCTCGGAAAATAGCAATCCGGCCGGAAAAACACGCGAATCCAACCGACCGACACGCACCCGGAACAAATCCGACCGAATCGTTCCCGCCAACTCCAACCCGCAAAGTACGATGCAAGGCGCGAAAAACACGACCGAGTCGGACGGAGGACAAGCCGTACGACCGACACGCATACAAAACCGAGCCGAAGCAACACAATACACCGCGACCGACGCGTACGCAGCATACAAAACTGCACAAACACAGCGTGAACGAAGCGGAAAACACCGTACGAGACCAATGCAGGGTCCGACTCGGTCACAAGAACGTTTCCAACATACACAAACAGCACAAAGGAAAAATCAACCAAAAAAGGCCAAACAAGCAATTACCAAGCCAATAAATACTGGGGGGGTGGGGACAGAGAACAAAGACACACCCACAACTCCACCTATATAAAGGACACAAATCACTACCATGAGCCTTTGCAAATGCCATTCCACTGCCAGCACCCAAGAGAAAGCAACCACACACCCACAGCTCATCCCTCACACAAGCCACACACCAGCAGCACACCAACAAATACCTACCTCACATACACCCAGCACAACACACACCCACACACCCTCACCTGCACACCAACACACACATCACCCACCATCACCACCCATCACCATGCCCCCCAAGAAGAATCACAAGTTCCTAGATTGTGAATTGGAAGTCCTGGTAGACGAGATCCTCAGGGTAGAGCCACAGCTGTTTGGCACATTGGTCCAACAGACCCCCATGTCACAGAAAACCAAGATGTGGGAGAGGATCATCAACAGGGTGAACGCACAATCACCATGTCGGCGCACAAAGACCGACATCCAGAACAGGTGGTATGACGTGCGCAGGAGGGTACGGAAACTGCTGAAGCAAGACTACATCAACAGCCAACACACCGGCAGTGGCCCTCCTGCCAAGCCAATATACCTCAGGCCCTGGGAGGAGAAGGTGCGGGCCATCCTACCGCCAGTGAGCATATATGGACTAGAGGACATCCCAGAGCCTGGTGAGTACACAACAAATGTACACAATATACTGCCACAAAACACACACATCACTGTCAAGGGGAGAGTCAAACCATGCACTCATAGCAATTACACAGCAACTAGAACAGAATCATCCCAAAATGTGTATGTCAGTCAGATAAACACAACACATGCCATCAAAAAAGTCACATCCAACTGTGCCAACACATGTACAAACACAACCACAACTACAGCTAGGCAGTGGCACAAATAGAACTAACACACACATCCACACATGTAGCCACCACAACAACACCAACACACAGTGAAGACCACTCAAAGGAAGGAATTCTGTGTATGCTGGCCAAGTCAGTGTAGCCAATAGCATCATGGGAGTCGCAGTCACACATATTGCCCCCCCCCAACTGTCCCATCAACACCACCATGAACCATGCGCACATCACAGGGAGTGGAGAAGGACTCACAAGATGGCTGACACTGGCTACTGCTGTGAGGAGCACAAGGCCCTGCTGGCAACTGTGCACCAACAAACAGCAGGACACCACTGACTGACATCCTGAGAGACAACTTACACTCCCTGCAATGCAAGCACAGTCCATGGTGGGATATCTGGCTGGCTGGGTGGGAAGGGGGACTTGCAGCACTGACCATAGTCACCAGCACCTCCCCTCACACCCCCCCAACACAAACTCCACAGTACCCACCTGGTAGAATGCAATGCCCTCCATCCTAACACAAGATCCCACAAAGCACCACCACCCTGGGTTATGTTGTGTGAAGCACAGGGACACTCTTGGGACTCTTAGCCAAACAACTGCCAGGACAACACTCCCAGCCATCCTGTCAGCACAGCCAGCCCACCCCACAGGGAAGCAGAGTCAAAGGAAGGAAGCATGGGCATGCTGGGAAGGGGGTGGAGGCAATAGCATGATGGGAGTCGTAGTCACAGACATTGCTCAGCCTCACAACTGGCCCATCAACACCACCCTGAACCATGCTCACATCACAGGGAGTGGAGAAGGACTCACAAGATGGCTGACACTGGCTACTGCTGTGGGGAGCACAAGGCCATGCTGCCAACTGTGCACCAACAAACAGCAGGACACCACTGACTGACATCCTGAGAGACAACTTACACTCCCTGCAATGCAAGCACGTTCCATGGTGGGATATCTGGCTGGCTGGGTGGGAAGGGGGACTTGCAGCACTGACCATAGTCACCAGCACCTCCCCTCACACCCCCCCAACACAAACTCCACAGTACCCACCTGGTAGAATGCAATGCCCTCCATCCTAACACAAGATCCCACAAAGCACCACCACCCTGGGTTATGTTGTGTTAAGCACAGGGACACTCTTGGGACTCTTAGCCAAACAACTGCCAGGACAACACTCCCAGCCATCCTGTCAGCACAGCCAGCCCACCCCACAGGGAAGCAGAGTCAAAAGGAAGGAAGCATGGGCATGCTGGGAAGGGGGTGGAGGCAATAGCATGATGGGAGTGGTAGTCACAGATATTGCTCAGCCTCACAACTGGCCCATCAACACCACCCTGAACCATGCTCACATCACAGGGAGTGGAGAAGGACACACAAGATGGCTGACACTGGCTACTGCTGTGGGGAGCACAAGGGCATGCTGGGAACTGCACACCAACCAACAGCAGGACACCACTGTCAGCCATCTTGCCATTGCCCTCACACCCACACACACTGAACTCCCCACAAAAGCAAGTAAGTATGGGAATGCTGGGAAGTGGGGTGGAGGCAATAGCATGATGGGAGTCACAGTCACAGACATAGCTCACCCCCACAACTGTCCCATCAACACCACCCTGAACCATGCTCACATCACAGGGAGTGGAGAAGGACTCACAAGATGGCTGACACTGGCTACTGCTGTGGGGAGCACAAGGCCCTGCTGCCAACTGTGCACCAACAAACAGCAGGACACCACTGACTGACATCCTGAGAGACAACTTACACTCCCTGCAATGCAAGCACGTTCCATGGTGGGATATCTGGCTGGCTGGGTGGGAAGGGGGACTTGCAGCACTGACCATAGTCACCAGCACCTCCCCTCACACCCCCCAACACAAACTCCACAGTACCCACCTGGTAGAATGCAATGCCCTCCATCCTAACACAAGATCCCACAAAGCACCACCACCCTGGGTTATGTTGTGTGAAGCACAGGGACACTCTTGGGACTCTTAGCCAAACAACTGCCAGGACAACACTCCCAGCCATCCTGTCAGCACAGCCAGCCCACCCCACAGGGAAGCAGAGTCAAAAGGAAGGAAGCATGGGCATGCTGGGAAGGGGGTGGAGGCAATAGCATGATGGGAGTCGTAGTCACAGACATTGCTCAGCCTCACAACTGGCCCATCAACACCACCCTGAACCATGCTCACATCACAGGGAGTGGAGAAGGACTCACAAGATGGCTGACACTGGCTACTGCTGTGGGGAGCACAAGGCCCTGCTGCCAACTGTGCACCAACAAACAGCAGGACACCACTGACTGACATCCTGAGAGACAACTTACACTCCCTGCACTGCAAGCACGTTCCATGGTGGGATATCTGGCTGGCTGGGTGGGAAGGGGGACTTGCAGCACTGACCATAGTCACCAGCACCTCCCCTCACACCCCCCCAACACAAACTCCACAGTACCCACCTGGTAGAATGCAATGCCCTCCATCCTAACACAAGATCCCACAAAGCACCGCCACCCTGGGTTATGTTGTGTGAAGCACAGGGACACTCTTGGGACTCTTAGCCAAACAACTGCCAGGACAACACTCCCAGCCATCCTGTCAGCACAGCCAGCCCACCCCACAGGGAAGCAGAGTCAAAAGGAAGGAAGCATGGGCATGCTGGGAAGGGGGTGGAGGCAATAGCATGATGGGAGTCGTAGTCACAGACATTGCTCAGCCTCACAACTGGCCCATCAACACCACCCTGAACCATGCTCACATCACAGGGAGTGGAGAAGGACTCACAAGATGGCTGACACTGGCTACTGCTGTGGGGAGCACAAGGCCCTGCTGGCAACTGTGCACCAACAAACAGCAGGACACCACTGACTGACATCCTGAGAGACAACTTACACTCCCTGCAATGCAAGCACGTTCCATGGTGGGATAACTGACTGGGTGGGTGGGTGGGTGGGAAGGAGGTCTGGCTGTCAACCAAACACAATCAATGCAGACCATGTTCACACCCCAGAGAATACATAGAAATGCCCAAATAATGCAGGACAATGTGCCACACCAATATCAACCCCTGACTGTGACGACTTAGGACAATACAATGTACAGGCCCGCACACCGAGGCACAGTCACAACTGTCAGGTGTGTCAACCACTGATGCCTGCAGAAACATGACATACATTGTTTGTGTCTCCCAAAAACAGGTGATGATAGGGACACAGCAGCAGACGCTGAGGAGTCCCAGTCCCAGGCTCAAGAGGATGCCGAGCTCACTGGCGTCGTACAGCCTCTGTCCTCCTCGGACGATGAACAACCTGGCACATCCGGTGCAAGTCAACTTGCTGCACCAGCAGGACCACCAGCTGCAGCACCAGCAGGTCCACCAGCTGCACCCTCTGCACCCACCCCTCCAACGACTGTCACCACGAATACCATCCCTGCCGACATGGACAGAATAAGGAACAACACCAGCGCAGTGACCCTGGACCAACCTGGGGCCATGGACACCACCACCACCACCAACCCCCAAGGTGGACCAGGGTTATCTGTGCGTGCAACTGCACACACTGCACATGTCAGCAGGGGTGGTGGGAGGGGTGGGAGACAGAGGTCGCTGCTTGCAGACGTTGCTGGTGTGCATGAAGACCCACAACTGGTACGCATAGCTGATGCGTACCAGTCCAGCACCGGAGAGCTCAGCCAGGTAGTGGGGCTCCTCAGAGACATCAAACAGCAGCAGGCTGCCCATCATGCCCGCTTGGACTCCCACATGTCCCACGTGGAGTCACACATGTCACGTGTGGACTCCCACATGACCCGCGTGGAGTCCAAGTGGGATGTACTACATGAGATGACGGCGGTGCACAGGGACATTTTACAATGCCTCCGCCAGATGAACAGCAACCAGTCCACACCTCCCTGTGTGCCAACAACATCTGGTACCGAACAAACTGCAACTGCCACAGGGAGGGAGGAGGACTCTGGCGGAGAGTCCCCTGCACCGCAGCAGCCTGCACTTGAGGGCCCCCCCAAGAAGAGGGGTCGTCCGAGGAGGGGAAAGTGAGAGGCTGATGGCCAAGCGCAACTCCCAGGAAGCCTGAACCTGTTCTGGATTTTCGCCTTTGTGCACAGACTGTTCACCCTGTTGATGGCAACACTACTCCCACACATTGCATGGGGAGTACAAGTTGGAACAATGTGTCAGACAACTGTGGCCCCGATACTGGGGATCCTGTCTACCTGGACTTTCTATTCATCTAGGAACTTGGGATTGCAAGATTCATGTACAGCACAATCCATCCTATGCACTATTATCACAGATGTATCACAATAAACACAATAATACACCATACTTGCCTCTGTCGTGATTCCAACGTGGGTGCTGTTATGGGGATGATGAACAGCAAAATTACACTGTGTATGCGAACTGCAACAGCAAGGACAACACAGGCATGTGAGTACAGGCAACGTGACACATATGAGGGAGACACACCACCAGGGCTACACAACACATACACACCTAGGCCATCTGACTCATTGCCTACACTGATGTTGCCAGGGAAGACGGTGCAATGCACAGACACCACACCCATTCCCAGTTGCAGTCAAGTAGCCCACAGGTGCAGTAAGCAAATGGCAGTCAAATGTGTGACCACAGACAACGCACATCACTAAGTGAAGCACAGGTTTATTACACAGTAGCAACATGCCGTAACCACTACAGATGCAAGGTAACCCCACCTGGTAGCGGGCACACAGTCAACAACTGTAGACAGAAGGAAGTCCATGGGTGTGGCGCACATCACCTGTAGGGACACAACAGCTACCAGCCTGGATGTGCAATCACGTCGTCGGTGGACACAGTTGACCAAACGAATCTGAAAGTACCCTGTGAAGGACAGAAATGACACACAGTCAAAAGCAATGGAGTACAGGACAGAACAGCAAAACTCATGCACAATACATGTTAACCACCCAGAACCAAGTTAGCATGTGAACACTGTTGGGGAGTACAGCCCACCTGTAAGCACACATCGCAACACACATCCAGTCAAGTAGCCCATGGACACACTCCAACAGCACCAGAGCACCACCCACACATCATGCCAACTCACATCATTGACATGACACCTCAGGATACTCACATTCAGCTAAAGAAGTTGGTGATGAGCTGTGTGCGGACATCACCATCACCATCATCATCATCATCGTCACTGGCATCGTGGTCCAGGCCAGGATCCTCCACAGGTGGCGGATGTTGGTCATCGTCATCCTGGATGAGAGGCAACTCCTTCCGCACTGCCAGGTTGTGGAGCATGCAGCAGACGATGATAATCTTGCACACTTTCGCAGGGGCATATGGGAGGGACCCTCCGGTCTTGTCCAGGCAGCGGAAGCGGCTCTTCAGGAGACCAAAGGTCCGCTCAATCACTCTCCTGGTCCGACCATGTGCCTCATTGTAGCGCATCTGGGCAGGTGTCACAGGGTTCCTGAGGGGTGTCAGCAACCACGGCATGTTGGGGTATCCCGAGTCACCTACGGACAGACAAGTGCACATCAGCTGACTTGGAAAAGTGGGCGGAATACTACAGATCAGATCACACACAATGGCACAAAGTCAGTACACACCGACAAGCCAGGCACGCTGGTTCTGCATCTGTGCCATCAACCTGGGGATGCGACTACTCCTCATCACAAAGGCATCGTGTGCTGAACCAGGGAAACGGGCACACACGTGTGTGATGGTCATGTCTGCAAGACACACCACCAGTGCATTGACCGAGTGGTAGTGCTTGCGGTTCCTGTAGGCCTGCTCCTGGGCCTGTGGTGGTACCAAAGCCACATGTGTCCCATCAATGGAGCCAATGACATGCGGCATCCTCCCCAGGGCATAAAAGTCACTCTTCACGTCAGTGAGTCGTCGCAGTCTAGGGAAATAGATGTACCGGTTCAGGAAGAGCAACATTGCCGCCAAGAAATCGCGGAGCACACGGCTGAACATGGTCTGTGACATCCCACCAGCAGACGCCACAGTATGTTGGAAGGTACCGGTGGCAAAGAAGTGTAGGGCTGCCATCACCTTCACCTTGGGGGTCAGCGCTGTAGGATACGGCCGGCCAGGCTGCAAATGTGGGGACAACTGCACTGCCAAATCCTCAATCAGCTGCCTGGTGAAGCGGTACCGTCGGATGCTGTCCCGTTCCACCATCGTTGCCAGGTCTGGGAATGGCCGATGGACAGCAGGAGCCCTGCAGTGCAGAGGAGAAGTAAGCAAGATCGTCAGTCACCCCACATATGCGGCATTGAACACACTCAAGATCCCAACATACATCATCATGAGGCACAACTACATGAAGTGTGCAGTACCGGAACGACATGTATGGTACATACATGGCCAACATCTGTCAACACGGTCCTACAGGTGGCATCAATTTGTCCCAGGTTGGCCCATTGGATATCATGATGCTGTGTCACAGTCACCCCCCAGTGACATGTGAGGACAGATGTGCCCCAGGCACCACAGCTCAACGACAGGCACATTCCCAGGGACCCTGTAATGCCACATGGACACTGGCATCACCTGGAGTATCATGTGTACACCACAACAAAACAAACATGACCCCCACAGGTAGTGGCCACACTTGCCATGGCAGGAGAGCCATGGACGTCTGTGACACACACGCACAACATCAGAGTCCATGCACACACAACGTGGATGTGGAGACTGTCTCCCATTGTGCACATGAAATCAGAGACATTGTAAACACTACATGCACAAAGACTGTGGAGGGCCATCACTATTGTGCCACTGGGACACCCTGGCTCAAACATACCGTCCCACATGGGACTCACGGGGTATGTGACATGACATACACAAACACCACTGTGAAATGTGACCATGGCACATGCACAGATATGAACAGTTGCACATCACAGTGGTCACGTACACGTAACACCCAGGATCCTGTCCCCATTAACACGTGCACAGCCTGGGGGTGGCTGCCCACAGGTGACACCCACAGGACAACATGTACACCAACATACACACAATAGGAAATGCAGCCTTACATGCCTTATGATAAGGTTTGGACAGGCTGTCGTGATGTAGGTGTGCCCCTCACTCCCTGGGAGCTATCTGTGGCTGGCATATGTCCATCTGAGATAGGCATGCTGACATATGCCAGTCACATGTACAGTGATGCGTTGAACAGCAATGGACCGATCGGTGCCTCCGGCCGGCCCATTGCATTCAATGTGTGCGGGTACGCGTTGTACCCCTGTGCGCGTTGAACAGCAATGGACCGATCGGTGCCTCCGGCCGGCCCATTGCATTCAATGTGTGCGGGTGCGCGTTGTACCCCTGTGCGCGTTGAACAGCAATGGACCGATCGGTGCCTCCGGCCGGCCCATTGCTTTCAATGTGTGCGGGTACGCGTTGTACCCCTGTGCGCGTTGAACAGCAATGGACCGATCGGTGCCTCCGGCCGGCCCATTGCTTTCAATGTGTGCGGGTACGCGTTGTACCCCTGTGCGCGTTGAACAGCAATGGACCGATCGGTGCCTCCGGCCGGCCCATTGCTTTCAATGTGTGCGGGTGCAGCGTTGTACCCCTGTGCGCGTTGTACTGCAATGGACCGATCGGTGCCTCCGGCCGGCCCATTGCATTCAATGTGTGCGGGTACGCGTTGTACCCCTGTGCGCGTTGAACAGCAATGGACCGATCGGTGCCTCCGGCCGGCCCATTGCTTTCAATGTGTGCGAGTACGCGTTGTACCCCTGTGCGCGTTGTACTGCAATGGACCGATCGGTGCCTCCGGCCGGCCCATTGCATTCAATGTGTGCGAGTACGCGTTGTACCCCTGTGCGCGTTGAACAGCAATGGACCGATCGGTGCCTCCGGCCGGCCCATTGCATTCAATGTGTGCGGGTACGCGTTGTACCCCTGTGCGCGTTGAACAACAATGGACCGATCGGTGCCTCCGGCCGGCCCATTGCTTTCAATGTGTGCGGGTACGGCGTTGTACCCCTGTGCGCGTTGTACTGCAATGGACCGATCGGTGCCTCCGGCCGGCCCATTGCATTCAATGTGTGCGGGTACGCGTTGTACCCCTGTGCGCGTTGAACAGCAATGGACCGATCGGTGCCTCCGGCCGGCCCATTGCTTTCAATGTGTGCGGGTGCAGCGTTGTACCCCTGTGCGCGTTGTACCTCAATGGACCGATCGGTGCGCACCCATTGACAATGGGCTTGCCTGGCAACGGACGCGTTTTCGAATATTCGAACGAGTCGGTTGCTGTAAAATCAGTTGGTCACCCACAACAATGTTGCAAAATCATGTATGTCATGAAGTTGAAATTTTGAAGGATGCTGTGGGCGTGTTTTGGTGCTGCTATTCCATGGATTGGCCAGATTCAGAAGATGCAAACGACTTGGACCTATCACTTTGGACACAAGGGACAGTATCTGCCTCTCCAGCACATATATATTGCTGCATGTTCCCCTGAGAGCCCACTTGCCTGCACTACATGCTCCAGGACGACATCTGCCACTGCACTGCTGCTGTCTCTGCCCCTCTGGACCCTGCAATGGCACGTACTGTGGAGAGAGCCCCAGCCTTCAGCCTTGAAGAGAACCAGGCCCTGCTGGACAGCCTACTTCCACAGTACAGCAAGCTGTATGGGACACCAGGGGAGCAGGTGAGTGTTCTGTGCACTGCCTTTCTGAATGTGCATTTTGTCTGACTAGCAAGGCTGAGAGTCAGCACACCACTGGCTAGCAGGCTCACTGAGTAGTTGTCACCCCCCATAGTGTGTAGTGACTTGCACTGGACAGGTATGGTGCAGTGACAGTGCTTCTGAACAGGGTTTTACTCCCCATGCAATGATACCATGTAGTGACTTCTGGAAAACTGTCCATGGGCAGCCGTGCACTGCCTGGGTACACCATGTGCCCCTGTGATTGCGACATGTATATGCAACTGTGTCATGCACGGATATGTTGCATGTGTAGTAATGGCCTTATCACTTTGTCATCCTGACAGGCTTCTGCCCATCGGAAGCATGAGATCTGGAAGGACATCGTCCGGGCTGTCCGGTCCGTGGGGGTCTACAAGCGCCGGATCCGCAACTGCCAGAAGAGGTGGCAGGACCTTCGGGGCTGGACCCGGAGGATTGCACGGGTCCAGCTGAAGCTGTCGCCTCCTCGCAGGAGGGGCGGAACACGGACCCTGACCCCCACATGCTCAGGATCCTGGCGGTGGTCTTTCCAGACCTGGATGGGCAGCTGAAGGCCAGAGAGCAGCAAGGAGGGGGTGAGTCAAAGACTGCACTGTGTACTCTGTCTAACATGCTATGTGCCCTCCTCGGGCCAGGTTGAACTGCCACAGTACAGCAGTCATGTTGTCCAGGAGCCATGTCCCTCTATTGTGCACTGCCCACTCCTCATCTGATACCCAGGTGTGGCCCTTACATGCAGGGAATTCTGTCACTTAGGACTGTGTCCTTGCAGTTTGCTTGACTCAAGGTGGGAGACAGCATCTGTTTCCCTGACTCTGTGGTGGGCATCATGGGTGGGTCCATTGCTTACACAATGCCTGTATTCTGACATGTATTCAGCGTGTTACTTTGATCTGTGGTCCAATTGCTGAGCTGATCCACCACATGTGGCTGGGGTACCTGGCACACACCCATGCTGCGGGTGGGAACAATGTTCGGGCCCCAGGAGTATGTATATGACGTGTGTCACACATACTTAGCCAGCTGCCTACAGTCCAGGGCTCATCCCTCATTCATGTGGGGCTGGACAGTCATGCCTACTCCAGGCCATACAATACACTCTGTACTCCCACTCCCGTGTATCAGAGGACACATTGTGCACAGTGATTTGACCCCTCAGGTGTCTGCCTCTGTGTCAGTGTGCTGTGGATTAGTCGCCAGGACTGCTGTGGAGTTTCTTGGTAGGGGCTCAGCATGCCACTGGAGATGTGACCATAGGAGACGATACTTGTGTGACACATAGGTGTCTGATCAGCTGCCCATGCAGACTGGGGCATGTAAATGTGAAGTTCAGGCAGCTGTTCCCCATGCACAGCAGAGTGTGAGGGGCTCAGGTTCAGAGGGTAGTGTCACAGGTCTCCCATATGTCCAATAGGTATGACCTGGACAGATGAGGGTTAAGAGGATGTGTTGTGGGGGGATGTACATGTGCACTTGTGCAGCTCCAGGACTTGCATTCCCCATGACCTACTATTGTGACACAGTGCAGAGTGTTGTTGTCTGGCTGCAAAGTCATACATCACTGAGACAGTGATGTATGACTTTGCAGTCATGCCTCCGCCATGGCATGTGTCTACTGATTGGTGATCCTGCAGGGGAGTGACATGTGCTACATGCACACCATAGTGGCGCTGGCTATCAGGACATGGGTGCATCATGGTGTCTGTCGCTGGTATGCATCACATGCATTTCCTATTTGACTCTGGGCATCCCTTACATCCGTAAACCTGTACTGACTCAGTGGCAAGAGCTGTGATGTGTCCACACCGTGTCCTCTGCACTGTCCAACTACTGTGTACTTGGTGCATGTGTCAACACTGGGGTGTTGCAATCCAACAGACACCAGACAGATGGGTGCAAGGCCATGTGGGATGTGAGTGCCATGCTTGGCATCAGACTGACAATTGACTTCTCCTGTTCAATTAGGGCACTTTTAGCAATGTACAACTAATGATGCCAGGGCTTGCTCTGTAATGTGCTGTGCTCACAGTGGTGTGTGCGTTTGGTGCAGGTGACTGATGTCTGTCTGTTTCCCCATTGTTTGCAGATACATCCACGGCCACGGAAGGGGACAGCTCCACGGACCAGGAGGAGCCGGAGAGCCAGACTGGGTCAGCAGCCGAGGAGTGGTCGGAGGGACCCAGTGGCACGGAGGGCGAGGGGAGCCACACCGAGGAGTCCTCAGCAGCATCCACCTCAGCTGAGGACCAGAGCAACTCGGAGGATGACTCCCTTGTGGAGGCGGGTGTCAGCAGCCACCACACCCCAGCTAGTGTTGCTGTCCCCGCCACCACCAGCACCACCACCGCCCTCCCATCGGCTCCCATTCCCCAGGTCCGTGGAGGCTCCCATGTCCGGGAGCGTGTCTCCTTTGGGCCAGGCACCGCACCCCCTGCCCCTGTGTCCCCTGCTGCCCTGAGTGAGGAGTCTGTGTACCTCCTTCGCCAGCTCCATGTAGGGCAGACAGCCATGCTGAGTGTCCTCCATGCGCACACCGCGCTGTTGACTCAGCTGGTGTCGTTCATGGAGGGCATCTCATCGGGCATGTCTGACCTACAGAGGGGCAATAGGTCCATGGACTCCTCCCTGACGGCAGCAGTGTCCCTCCTCAAACGGTCCCTCACCCCTCCTGCCTCTGCTCCATCCACACTCCCCAGCACCTTACCCATCCCAGGCACACACACACCGGCACAGGCACACACCAGCACACACACATCCAGCACACTGACACACACGCCAATGACAAAACGCACACGCACGCACATTCAGGGGACTGAAGCCAGACTCACAGGGGATGGGGCCCTGGAACACACACACGCATCCACATGCACTGCGCAGTCCTCAGTTCCCTCTCCCTCCAAAGCACCCTCCCTTGCCTCACCTGCAACCCCAAAGTCACAGCAGCTCTTCCTCTGTGACCTCGGCCTCTTCCCCACCGATGAAGCTGCTCCAGCATCCCGGGGGAAGAGGAAGCCCACCCACACGGAGCAGAGTGCCCCTCGCCCCCGGACACCCTCCCCCAGGCGCAGACGGACTGAGGCCCCCACCCGCAAGTCCCCCAGAGTGCTAAGAGCAAGACCCCGCCACCGCCCTGCAGCTCAGGCACAAGGTCTCCGTCCTCCATCCCTCAGGCCCCCACTGCACAGGTGCCCCCACCACACCCTGCCCCAGGTTCCCCCACCCACAGATATACCATCCCCAAGATGCTCCGGCCTTCTCCCCTGCCACTTGCTCTCCCAGCACCACACCCCCCGCTGCGCTTGTCTGTGCCACTGATGTGGTGAGGGTGTCCTCCCCCTCTGTCCAACCCACCTTGCCTGTTCCCCATTCTCCTCCCCTGGAGGTAGGCACTGCAGTGGAGTCCACTACCGCCCTGTCTGACTTGGGCACTGCAGTGGCGGACCTGTCCACCCCATCTGCAGGGTCCACTGCAGTTGTGCCGGCACCCACGACATCTGTGTCATGCCCCCAGTTGTGCCGGCACACACCATGTCAGACACCTCCACTGCAGTTGTCAGTGGCTCTCCAGCACCCACCACCCCTTCCCTGACTCCCCCTGGTGAGCCCTGATCCTGATCCTGTCCCTGCGGTGCCTGGCCTGCCCCCCCGGTTGCCCCTCCTAGTGGATTGTCCCTGGTATTGTGCAGGCATGCATAGGGTGACATCTGCCAGTGTCACCCTGTTTGAACTTTGACAATGGACTGGCCATTGGCCTTTGCTCTAATTTCTTCTGGACGTCGTTATCAAACAACACATATGCTGAATAAAGCAACTTTCTTTTCTCTAGTGCTCATGCTTCAGATGTACATGTTGTTGGTGCAGCTAACCATGCCCTTGCTGCAGTGATGGTGATATCTGGTCTCATGATTATGAAGTGTTACTGTGCAGGAACCCATGTGGTCCAGGGGGTATGTGTCCTATCATGTGGTGTATCCATGTCATCAATAGCAGCATCTGAGGGTGTCATGTGTTCAGTATTTGGCAATGGGTTTCCTACTTACATTGGCAATTTCATATCTGTGGCTTCCACCCCTGCACATCTGTTGTGCCTGCCATCGTTGCATTTGTCTACTTCCCTGACCGTGTTGCCATCTCCAGTGGACATGCAGGTTTGGGCATCAATGGGGAGGGACTCATCCGTGTAGTCAGTGCAACATTGCTATACAAGTGTGTTGGATCTGTGCTGATGATTCCGTTGGCACATCCATGACCAGGCTGATGTGATGGGAGCCCTCATTTGGTGCTAATTGTTGATTGTGTGACCAAGTGCTCAGCTGACATGATGGGGCCCTACTGAGGCAACATATGGCACAGCTTTCCTCACACAGGAGTGGAGTCCCCTCATGGCAGTGTGTACACGTGTGACATTGCCTGCGCCCAAGGTGTGTGTTGTATGTGCATGTCTGTGTGTTCACTTCCATTCATCTGCGCATGCTGTGATCCCTAGTGTTGTACCTGTTTGTGATGCTTGCTGACTTGAGCTATGTTCCCCAAAGTCTTCTCCCTGTGTTCTCTGTGATGTGGGTGCATGGCACATTACTGGTCATCAGGGTGTCACCCATAGGTGTGTTTGCTGTCAGGGCAGAGTTTGTGTGCAGACGCAGATGGGTCACAGTCAGGTTTCCCTTTGGCACTTGTTGTTTGCCCCTGTCATGTGATTTCCAGTTTGTGTTATCTTTCAGTGATTGTGACACGTTGTGTGTGTGACTGCTGGCACTCCTTAGGGTCCGGGCTGCAATGTTGGTTGTTGTCTATGTGTGTTCTTTGTGGGTGACCTTGGCTTCTTCATTGGTGTGTGACTGTGGCTGGGATCCCATTGGTCGGTGTGGTATTGCCGTCATGTCCATGTACAGCGTAGTGTTCAGTGTGTCAGACATTCAGGAGTCTTGTTGAGTGTCCATGTGTGATGTGTTTCTACACCTTGGTTCCCACCCACCACCCTGGAATAGTCATGGGTGCATGTGCAATGTCACCAGTGCATGTGTACTTCACTGCTGCACATTGTTGGAGGTCGAGGGGTGTGGTCTTGAGTGTGTGCAGATGAGAGTTGTTGCCCGGCTAGGCCCCTGCCTCCATGTTGGCCTTGGCTTACTGGCCATGCTGATTGATTTGTGCTTGTGTAGGTGTGATGGTAGTTAGTTGCTCAGGACACCTGACTGTGGTTCACAGTGTGATCGACATTTAGCTTTGTCATCACAGTGGTATTTTTATTCAGCCCAGGGTCACCACATTGTGGGGGCCCTGGGGGTGGTGCTGTGGTGTGTCTGTGACTTGCTGTGTCAGTTGTTGTTCCTACGTGCCTGTGTGACATGTGTGTTTTGTGCTCCCTCTCACCTGTCAATGCCTGCTTGCCTACATAGGGGATTTGGATCCATGAGTTACCTTAGTGTGGCAGTGTATGCACATCTGTATGATTGGTATTCAGCTCTCCTCATGTGTTGTGTTGTTGCCTGGGGACACTGGCACCCCCACCCCTCACCTGCTGTGTATGATGACAGTGTTGGTCTGCCTGTTTGTGTTTGTGCATCTGCACCACTGCATTGGCATATCTTGGGTGTGCCATTGGCTGTATGTTGTTTGGTGTGTTTCCCCTGCTGTCCCTGGGACTCCTAGGTCATCGGTCAGCACAGTGATCATGGTTTGTGTGTCCCATTGCTGCCATGGTATGGTATCTGTTCACCTCACATCTGCTGTCTCCACAGGGTATCTGCATTTGTGTGCCCATTGGTGCAAATATGTGGTTCTGCATTCTGATGGTCACTTCTGTCATTGTGTCATTGATGACTGTTGACGGTCTCAGCCCCCATGGGTGTTGTTTGTCTGCACATGGCCAAAGGAATGTTTCATTTGCACTGCAGTATTTGTCTCCCCCAATTTATGTTGCAATGGGACACATACACTACTTTGCCACAGATGAGTTTTTGGTTCTGTGACCAGGAATGATCCATGCAGTTTGGCAGTTGCAGCTCTTTCTTTGTCAACAATTACCTTTTGGTCACTGTGATGATGAGGGTGTAGACCCCATTGCCACAATGGTCAAAATGTGCTTCAGCTATGGACCCCACACTTACCTTTTGGTCACTGTGATGATGGGGGTTTAGACCCCATTGCCACAATGGTCAAAATGTGCTTCAGCTATGGACCCCACACTTGCCTTTTGGTCACTGTGATGATGGGGGTTTAGGCCCCATTGCCACAATGGTCATGGGCTGCTTGCATTGTGGGTGCCACACACATATATGTGTGGCACATGTGCTAGGGGGTCACATTGTATGTTCAAAGTCATGTTCGGTGTTGTAGGCATTTGACACAGCCTGCTCACACGCTTGTCATGGTGGTGGGGGGATGTCTTAATCTTGCATTCCCTAGGTTGTGGTGTGCTTGTTGTGTCATGCATTGTCCATCCTATGAGTGGGGGTGGTAGTAGTGGTAGGCATCCAGCCCCCTGGCTAAGGGTGGTAGTAGTGGTAGGCTTCCTGCCCCCTGGCTAAGGGTGGTAGTAGTGGTGGGCATCCTGCCCCCTGGGTGAGGGTGGTAGTAGTGGTAGGCATCCTGCCCCCTGGCTAAGGGTGGTAGTAGTGGTAGGCATCCAGCCCCCTGGCTAAGGGTGGTAGTAGTGGTGGGCATCCTGCCCCCTGGGTGAGGGTGGTAGTAGTGGTAGGCATCCTGCCCCCCGTGGGTGAGGGTGGTAGTAGTGGTAGGCATCCTGCCCCCTGGCTAAGGGTGGTAGTAGTGGTGGGCATCCTGCCCCCCTGGGTGAGGGTGGTAGTAGTGGTAGGCATCCTGCCCCCTGGCTAAGGGTGGTAGTAGTGGTGGGCATCCTGCCCCCTGGCTAAGGGTGGTAGTAGTGGTAGGCATCCTGCCCCCCTGGCTAAGGGTGGTAGTAGTGGTAGGCATCCTGCCACCCTGGCTAAGGGTGGTAGTAGTGGTGGGCATCCTGCCCCCTGGCTAAGGGTGGTAGTAGTGGTGGGCATCCTGCCCCCCTGGGTGAGGGTGGTAGTAGTGGTGGGCATCCTGCCCCCTGGCTAAGGGTGGTAGTAGTGGTGGGCATCCTGCCCCCTGGGTGAGGGTGGTAGTAGTGGTAGGCATCCTGCCCCCGTGGGTGAGGGTGGTAGTAGTGGTAGGCATCCTGCCCCCTGGCTAAGGGTGGTAGTAGTTGTGGGCATCCTGCCCCCTGGGTGAGGGTGGTAGTAGTGGTAGGCATCCTGCCCCCCGTGGGTGAGGGTGGTAGTAGTGGTAGGCATCCTGCCCCCTGGCTAAGGGTGGTAGTAGTTGTGGGCATCCTGCCCCCCTGGGTGAGGGTGGTAGTAGTGGTAGGCATCCAGTCCCCCGTGGGTGAGGGTGGTAGTAGTGGTGGGCATCCAGCCCCCTGGCTAAGGGTGGTAGTAGTGGTGGGCATCCTGCCCCCTGGGTGAGGGTGGTAGTGGTGGTGGGCATCCTGCCCCCTGGCTAAGGGTGGTAGTAGTGGTGGGCATCCTGCCCCCCTGGGTGAGGGTGGTAGTAGTGGTAGGCATCCAGCCCCCTGGCTAAGGGTGGTAGTAGTTGTGGGCATCCTGCCCCCTGGGTGAGGGTGGTAGTAGTGGTAGGCATCCAGCCCCCCGTGGGTGAGGGTGGTAGTAGTGGTAGGCATCCAGCCCCCTGGCTAAGGGTGGTAGTAGTGGTGGGCATCCTGCCCCCTGGGTGAGGGTGGTAGTGGTGGTGGGCATCCTGCCCCCTGGCTAAGGGTGGTAGTAGTGGTGGGCATCCTGCCCCCTGGGTGAGGGTGGTAGTAGTGGTAGGCATCCTGCCCCCGTGGGTGAGGGTGGTAGTAGTGGTAGGCATCCTGCCCCCTGGCTAAGGGTGGTAGTAGTGGTGGGCATCCTGCCCCCTGGGTGAGGGTGGTAGTAGTGGTAGGCATCCAGCCCCCTGGCTAAGGGTGGTAGTAGTGGTGGGCATCCTGCCCCCCTGGGTGAGGGTGGTAGTAGTGGTAGGCATCCTGCCCCCGTGGGTGAGGGTGGTAGTAGTGGTAGGCATCCTGCCCCCCGTGGGTGAGGGTGGTAGTAGTGGTAGGCATCCTGCCCCCTGGCTAAGGGTGGGAGTAGTTGTGGGCATCCTGCCCCCCTGGGTGAGGGTGGTAGTAGTGGTAGGCATCCTGCCCCCCGTGGGTGAGGGTGGTAGTAGTGGTAGGCATCCTGCCCCCTGGCTAAGGGTGGTAGTAGTTGTGGGCATCCTGCCCCCCTGGGTGAGGGTGGTAGTAGTGGTAGGCATCCAGCCCCCGTGGGTGAGGGTGGTAGTAGTGGTAGGCATCCTGCCCCCCTGGCTAAGGGTGGTAGTAGTGGTGGGCATCCTGCCCCCCTGGGTGAGGGTGGTAGTAGTGGTAGGCATCCTGCCCCCTGGCTAAGGGTGGTAGTAGTGGTGGGCATCCTGCCCCCTGGCTAAGGGTGGTAGTAGTGGTAGGCATCCTGCCCCCCTGGCTAAGGGTGGTAGTAGTGGTAGGCATCCTGCCACCCTGGCTAAGGGTGGTAGTAGTGGTAGGCATCCTGCCCCCCTGGCTAAGGGTGGTAGTAGTGGTGGGCATCCTGCCCCCCTGGGTGAGGGTGGTAGTAGTGGTGGGCATCCTGCCCCCTGGCTAAGGGTGGTAGTAGTGGTGGGCATCCTGCCCCCCTGGGTGAGGGTGGTAGTAGTGGTGGGCATCCTGCCCCCGTGGGTGAGGGTGGTAGTAGTGGTAGGCATCCTGCCCCCTGGCTAAGGGTGGTAGTAGTTGTGGGCATCCTGCCCCCCTGGGTGAGGGTGGTAGTAGTGGTGGGCATCCTGCCCCCGTGGGTGAGGGTGGTAGTAGTGGTAGGCATCCTGCCCCCTGGCTAAGGGTGGTAGTAGTTGTGGGCATCCTGCCCCCCTGGGTGAGGGTGGTAGTAGTGGTAGGCATCCAGCCCCCGTGGGTGAGGGTGGTAGTAGTGGTAGGCATCCAGCCCCCTGGCTAAGGGTGGTAGTAGTGGTGGGCATCCTGCCCCCTGGGTGAGGGTGGTAGTGGTGGTGGGCATCCTGCCCCCTGGCTAAGGGTGGTAGTAGTGGTGGGCATCCTGCCCCCCTGGGTGAGGGTGGTAGTAGTGGTAGGCATCCAGCCCCCTGGCTAAGGGTGGTAGTAGTTGTGGGCATCCTGCCCCCCTGGGTGAGGGTGGTAGTAGTGGTAGGCATCCAGCCCCCGTGGGTGAGGGTGGTAGTAGTGGTAGGCATCCAGCCCCCTGGCTAAGGGTGGTAGTAGTGGTGGGCATCCTGCCCCCCTGGGTGAGGGTGGTAGTGGTGGTGGGCATCCTGCCCCCTGGCTAAGGGTGGTAGTAGTGGTGGGCATCCTGCCCCCCTGGGTGAGGGTGGTAGTAGTGGTAGGCATCCTGCCCCCCTGGGTGAGGGTGGTAGTAGTGGTAGGCATCCTGCCCCCGTGGGTGAGGGTGGTAGTAGTGGTAGGCATCCTGCCCCCTGGCTAAGGGTGGTAGTAGTGGTGGGCATCCTGCCCCCCTGGGTGAGGGTGGTAGTAGTGGTAGGCATCCAGCCCCCTGGCTAAGGGTGGTAGTAGTGGTGGGCATCCTGCCCCCTGGGTGAGGGTGGTAGTAGTGGTAGGCATCCTGCCCCCGTGGGTGAGGGTGGTAGTAGTGGTAGGCATCCTGCCCCCGTGGGTGAGGGTGGTAGTAGTGGTAGGCATCCTGCCCCCTGGCTAAGGGTGGTAGTAGTTGTGGGCATCCTGCCCCCCTGGGTGAGGGTGGTAGTAGTGGTAGGCATCCTGCCACCCGTGGGTGAGGGTGGTAGTAGTGGTAGGCATCCTGCCCCCTGGCTAAGGGTGGTAGTAGTTGTGGGCATCCTGCCCCCCTGGGTGAGGGTGGTAGTAGTGGTAGGCATCCAGCCCCCCGTGGGTGAGGGTGGTAGTAGTGGTAGGCATCCAGCCCCCTGGCTAAGGGTGGTAGTAGTGGTGGGCATCCTGCCCCCTGGGTGAGGGTGGTAGTGGTGGTGGGCATCCTGCCCCCTGGCTAAGGGTGGTAGTAGTGGTGGGCATCCTGCCCCCCTGGGTGAGGGTGGTAGTAGTGGTGGGCATCCTGCCCCCCTGGGTGAGGGTGGTAGTAGTGGTAGGCATCCTGCCCCCGTGGGTGAGGGTGGTAGTAGTGGTAGGCATCCTGCCCCCTGGCTAAGGGTGGTAGTAGTGGTGGGCATCCTGCCCCCCTGGGTGAGGGTGGTAGTAGTGGTAGGCATCCAGCCCCCTGGCTAAGGGTGGTAGTAGTGGTGGGCATCCTGCCCCCCTGGGTGAGGGTGGTAGTAGTGGTGGGCATCCTGCCCTCCTGGCTAAGGGTGGTAGTAGTGGTGGGCATCCTGCCCCCTGGGTGAGGGTGGTAGTAGTGGTAGGCATCCAGCCCCCTGGCTAAGGGTGGTAGTAGTGGTGGGCATCCTGCCCCCCTGGGTGAGGGTGGTAGTAGTGGTGGGCATCCTGCCCCCCTGGCTAAGGGTGATAGTAGTGGTGGGCATCCTGCCCCCCTGGGTGAGGGTGGTAGTAGTGGTAGGCATCCAGCCCCCTGGCTAAGGGTGGTAGTAGTGGTGGGCATCCTGCCCCCTGGGTGAGGGTGGTAGTAGTGGTGGGCATCCTGCCCCCTGGCTAAGGGTGGTAGTAGTGGTGGGCATCCTGCCCCCCTGGGTGAGGGTGGTAGTAGTGGTAGGCATCCAGCCCCCTGGCTAAGGGTGGTAGTAGTGGTGGGCATCCTGCCCCCCTGGGTGAGGGTGGTAGTAGTGGTAGGCATCCTGCCCCCGTGGGTGAGGGTGGTAGTAGTGGTAGGCATCCTGCCCCCTGGCTAAGGGTGGTAGTAGTTGTGGGCATCCTGCCCCCCTGGGTGAGGGTGGTAGTAGTGGTAGGCATCCAGCCCCCGTGGGTGAGGGTGGTAGTAGTGGTAGGCATCCTGCCCCCCTGGGTTGGGGTGGTGGCGCGCATTCAGGCCCCTGTGTGCATATGTGGCATTGGTGATGGGCATCCCGCCCCTATGGTGCTGCTGTTGCTGGTGTAAGTGTTGGAAATGGCCCTTTTTGCAGGGTCACCCCTAAACTTTTTGCCTGCCTCCTGTATTTTTGCTGACCTGTTT
The DNA here is from genome assembly GCA_963921515.1 of Calotriton arnoldi. Classification (NCBI taxonomy): domain Eukaryota; kingdom Metazoa; phylum Chordata; class Amphibia; order Caudata; family Salamandridae; genus Calotriton; species Calotriton arnoldi. Next base: position 769,433 of record CAWUFW010007457.1, on the reverse strand, counting down.
CTGTTGGTTTTATGACTCTGGGCACTTTACCACTGCTGTTCAGTGCTAAAGTGCATATGCTCTCCCCTTGTAAATATGTCTATGTGAATTGGTATATCCCTGATTGGCTTATTTGGTTTACCTGTTAGTCCCTAGTAGTGTGGCCTGTGTGTGCCCAGGGCTGGTAAACCAAATGCTGCTGGTGGGCATGCAGTGCTGGTTTGCGCCACCCACAGAAGCAGCTTGTAAAGTGTGTCTCAGACCTGCCACTGCAGTGTCTGTGTGCAGTCCAGAACTGCCATCTTGGCTGTGAAGTGCACCCACTTCCCAGCCCCTGAACCTTCCCTTGGCATCATGTAAGTCACCCCTATGGTAGGGCGCATTGTATGTGTAAGGTAGGACATGCCTTGGTGTGTGTAGCATGTCCTGGTAGTGAATTACACCCCATTTCGTTTTTCACTACTGTAAGGCTACCTGTTCCTCATAGGCTAGAATGGGCAGTTTGACTATTACATTCTATAGTCCTAACTGACCCAGGAACATGGTAGAAAAACGAATTTAGTATGCCTGAGCTCAGAATATTAAAATACACCTTTTAGTGAAGTTTATTTTTATATTCTGTGTTTGAAAATACCACTTTTAGAAAGTAGGTATTTTCTTGCCTAAGCCTTCCAGTGTGCTCTGCCATTATGTGTATTGGCTGTCTGGTTTTAGAGGGGCAGGACAGGCTGAGTCAGACCTGGGTTGAATAGAGAGATCTGCATTTAGAGTGTGGGGAGGGGTGGCTCTTTGATCTGAATAGGGCTGTGCCTGGCAAGGTGAATGCTGGCTCCACCTCCCACTGTGTGTCTGCTAGCAGACCCCCTCTTTCTGAAAGGAAGGATGCAGCCTGGTAAACAAAGTGCTCCAGGCCTGAGCAGAACTGGTTCTGGCTAGGTTCAGGGACTGGTAGCTGCAAGGATCAAAGGCTTTTGGGGTATAAATATCTGTGCTCAAACCCCCTACTTTTGTATTGCTTTTGGATCTGGAGAGGAAACTCTGTCCGTGCCACTGGAGGAATCTGCAGGAAGTGACTGTCCTTGTGCTTGTGTGTTGTTTCTTGCACTGGCCTGCAGCAGTGACCACTGGACCTTGAAGAAGAGAGAAAAGGACTTTTGAGAGAACTTTTATTTTTGTTACAGCAATTACCCAAGGGCTAGGAAAAGAGCTAGCCTCCTGCTGGAGTCTCAGGCACATCAGACTCCACCACCAACCTCCTGCTTCCTCCCTGCGAGGATTGCTATCTGCTGATGAGGCTCCTGTGAGTTCCAGGGCCTCTAGTTTGCTTCAGAGAAAAGAGTGCTGAAAATCGCCGCTAACGCACGTTTGCGAGCCGCTGCAGTCGAGAGCGCTGGAAAAATCATCGCGCTGCTGCCGCTGAGTGCTCGCAACACGAAACCATCGCTAACGCCCCTTTGCGAGCCGCTGCAGCCGAGACGCGCTGGAAAAATCATCGCGCGGCTGTCGCCGGCGCTGCAACCCCTACAGAATCATTGCTTCAAGACATCGCATTGCGGACGCCGTGCGTCCGCCATTTTCATCGCATCGCACCGGATTTACGTCGCTCCTCGCGGAGCGCTCATTTCTTCGCATCGCAACACGATCGCACAACGCAACAGGCTCGTCGCATCGACTTCTCCCTCGCGGCAAGAAAGTCATCGCATCGGCGGCCTAGCGTGCAGAAGTTTGTCGCATCGTCTCCGCACACGCAACAGGATCGTCGCATCGCCTTCGCCCTCGCGGCAAAGGTCTCAGCGCATCGGCGGCCTAGCGTGCAGAAGTTGGTCGCATCGTCTCCGCACGCATCAGCAGATCGGCGCATCATCCTCCCTTGCGGCAAGGATTTTAACGCATCGCCGGCCTCGCGTGAGGAAAATCATCGCTACCACTTCTTTGCGACATTTTGTTGGTTTTGCTACTAAACCCAGGTACTTTGTGAGAGAAAGGGTCGCAGAGACCACTGCCTTGAATTTGAACCTTATTTTTGCAACCTCTGAACGAGAAAGGGCGCAGAGACCCCTGCCTTGAATTTGAACCTTATTCTTGCAACCTTTGAACTATCTTTGACAGCCCTTCAACAGCTATCCTATTTTTGACAGTATTGTGGCTTTTACAGTTATTGGTCTTGTGATAAATCTGCCTTTATATAAAGATACTTATTTTTTTATAACTACTTGTGTGGTGTCCCTTTGTAGTGTTCCTCACTGTGTTACTGTGTATGGTCATAAATGCTTCACACACTGCCTCTGAGATAAGCCTATCTGCTCGTGCTACGTTACCACAGGGTTGAGCAGGGGTATCAAGGAGGGTAGCCCTCTTACTCTGACTTAGGAAGAAGGGTCCCTACTTGGACAGTGGCCAGCCATTGCCAACTAGAGACTCCCATTTCTAACAGTAAGTATATTCAGATTCCCAGTGTATGTGGGTGATGTGTCGTGTACGTGTTGTATGTGTTTTGTGGTTGGTGTCTGACTTACCTTCTGCGCCGTACGCGTCCGTGCCTGTTCCGGTAGTAGATGTAGAATATTGGTATGATCGGGACGAAGGGATTCATGGTTGGTTCGTGTCGTTCGTCCTTCTCGTTGCTTCGCGTCGTCCTCGTCGCTTGGCTTCGTCCTCGTCGTTTCGCTTCGTCCTCGTCGCCGCGTCGTCCTCGTCGGTGCTGTGTTCGTCTCGTAGCCGTGGATCGTGTTGTGGCGCGATTCGGAGCTTATGTGCGCCTCTCCCGGATGCTTTGACGTGCCGTGCGTAGCGGCGGGTTCGGCGCGTACGGAAGCGCATCGTACTTGTCCGGCCGGACGGGGCTGCATTTTCCCTTCCGTGCGACTCGATTCGGCGTTTCCGGATTCGCCTCGGTCGGAGAACAGGACCTGGTTTGGGTGAGTCCGGCTCGGCCGGAATTTTGCTGTTGTGCGCATCGTACTTGCTCGTTCGGTGTGCTGTACGGATCGGTCGGGAAACTGGCTTTCGCATGGCTTTTTCCCGACCGAATAGTATTGGGTGCGCCTCCGACCGAGATCGGAATCGGCCCCTATGTGTCCAATAATCATAGGCACACATTGCTACATTTTAAATACCTACAAAGAGCATCCATTACACCACACCTGCTGGCCAAGATGGACCCAATCAAACCACACACCTGTGCTAGATGTGACATGGACCAGACGGACTTTACACTCTTGGCTTGGAACTGTGGACCCATATTGGCATATTGGGGGGGAGGTTTTCCACCAGTTGTCCTTGATGATTGAATATACTATTCTACCCACTCTGCTAACAGCCCTGCTGGGTTATGTCAAGCCATAACAGGCGGGAGTGCGGAGATTTGCTGCCATTGCCTTACTCATTGCCAAAAGACAGGTCTCGATGAACTGGGGAGGAACACAGGTTCCAACAGTGAAAGCCTGGAGGCGTGATTTAATATACTGCGACACCACAAGCGACATATGCGCCACACTGCAGCCACCTGCCTCACGACCCAAAAATATATGGCAACCACTGAGGGACTACTTGCTGGCACATCAGTTAAATGCAGATTAATATGTACGCACAGCAATCCCACTCGCGAGAAATTCCCTAATGTGGTTCCTCGGATAAATGGTGGAGCTATGATAATGCCCTTTGGTGTGCTGGATGTTTGCCACTTACCTGAGAGCGAAAGTATACATCCATACAGGCTGACTACAAGTTCTGAATCACAGAGAGGCCCCTAGTTGATGGGGGCCGGGTTGGAAACAGTACCTGCCCCTCATTGGACTACCTATGAGTATTCTCTGGACTATGGGACTACAAAAGTGATGTGTAACAAATTCAACCTGTTTGTTATCGACAAATACCAAGAAAAAGCGGACTAGATGTTATATTATTCCTTCTCGCTGAGAAGGGCTCTGTGCTAGTTTTACTGTTTTTTTGTTTTTTGTTTCAGTTGTTTCTGAAGTCCCTAAGAGATGATGCCTCGCTGATTGATAACGTTGTAATTACACATTGCTTCGAAAACTTCAATAAATAAAAGTTTTAAAAAAAGACAGTACAAGAGAGATGGTAGCTTGGACCTTGTGTGGAAATCCCAGGTGGGGGAAGATGCGTCACAGAGTATTATTGTATCCAAGCTTGATCTTGCTAGTTTGTCCACTTGGGCATTCATTGATAGCTTGGAGTCCATGGTAATTCTGAGGTTTCTTACTTCCTTAGATACTTTAGGCGGTGTTCCCAGATTGTCAGGCCAGGCAGCGAGTAGGTCATAATATTTCTAATTGCCACTTGTGAGTATTTCTGTTTTGGAACTATTCAATTTGAGATGGCCCCAAGTCATCCACTGATCATCGGCTCTGAAGCAACTGAAAATTTGTGAGTTTCCAATGTCTTTGGGGTTTTCCACTTTAATGAGTATTTGTGTGTCATCTGTATAGTTATAGCATGTGAGGTGAAAATCATTGATCCATGTCAGTAATGACTTCATGTAGAGGCTAAAAAGCATGGGTGAGGTGATAGAGTCTTGAGGGACCCCTGCTTTTGTGAAGTACGGTTTGGAGAAGAAAGAGGAGGTATGGATGACATTTGTTCTGTTTTCTATGCTGGCTTCGTAGAGTCTTTGTATTAGAGTATCATGGTCAACCATGTCAAAAGCAGCTGAGGGGTCCAAGAAAAGTAGTGGAATAGCCCTGATGCGGTCGACTGGGTTCTTAAGGACATCCCAGATGGCAAGGAGTGCAGATTCTGTACCTCTTGTTGAACAGAATCTTTTTTGGAAATCTGAAAGTATGGAATTATCTTCAGTGAATTGCCCATGAAAGGTAATTGGTAATTGGTCTATAGTTGTTGGGGTTAAGCAGGTCCAAGTTTGTTTTCTTTAGTAATGGGCGTATGTTTGACTTTTTTAGGTCTTCTGGAAATATTCCCATAGTTAATGAATTGTTGATGATTATTCTTACTGGTGTGGCAACAGAGGTAGTTAGAAGAATTTTCTTGTTTGTTTGTTTTGGATATGGGTCAGAAGGGTTGCCAGCAGGCCTGCTTGTTTTGACCAGATCCATAAGTTAAGTGAGTGATATTTGTTGGAAGGAATGCAGAGGCTGGGTTAGACTACTCTTGGAGGTTTTTTTGGAAAAGGGTTAATGCTAGTGGTTTTCCTTTGTTTTAAATAGGAGTCCAACGTGTCTGCTTTGGTTGTGTAATGATTTGCCAGTTTCTCTGTGAATTCTTGAGTAATGGGATGAGATCCTTCTAGGCAATTCGATGAGAATTGTCTAGAATTCTTTATTTGCACATTTAACATGTTGAATTCTGTCTGAAAAGTATCTTTTTATGACTGCTGACTTGTATAATCTGTTATGTTTCTGTAGGTGAAGTTTGTCTTGATTGGTGTTTGTTTTGAGCCAGGTGCATTGCAGCTTTCTATTTTGCTGTTTAATCTCTTTTAACTCTGTATTTCTCAAAGGTGCCTGTTTTCTTTTCTCCTGTTTTGTTGTTCTTTGTGGCATTAAGATATCAAAAGCTTCCTGTAGCCACTCATATCGTTTTTGAACTGAATTTATTGTGCGTAGGGGCCCATTACGATACCCGGCGTAAATAAATCCGCCAGGCATGGAAGCGGCAAAAATCCGCCCGCATACACCGTCTGAACACCGACCACGCCATTACGATAACACAAACCGAAAACCGCCATCGGCGGAAAAATCACACAAAATACCGCCCGCCATCGTCCGAGTCGGAGTCAAACCGCCCGCCACGGACGGAAACACGCCCGACAACACAAAACCGCCCGCCCTCACGGCCGACACACCGCACGTGAAATTACGATCGCACCGCCATGAGCGCGGGAAAACCACAAATATACCGCCCGCCAGCGCAAACAACGCCGATGCCAATCGACACGGCAGAAACCATGGCGCCCACGTCCCTGCACAGAAACCATCCGCTCACAAAACCAATAGCACACAACATGGCCAATAAGTCCACACAGCAAGGCACGCACAAATACACAAGCACAGTACACATCCCGAAAACACCCCCCCGGACAAACAAAAAATACAAAGGACAGAACCCCAGACACAACACACCTGAAAACAACAGACCATGAGGACACACCCACATAGGTAAGTACAAAAGCAGCACTCCCACAGACCACAACCCCTTGCAACATTGCAAACCAGAGAGGAGAGGAGAGGACACAGTGACACAGCGAGGATAACAGCACACCACAGAAACGCACACATCACCACCACCACCACCACCAAACACCGGCACCACAAACCCTCTGCACATTACACAACACACACCGCACCAGCACCACAAACACCATGGCACCACAAAGAATGCCCAAGTTCACGCCCATTGAGCTGACGGTCATGGTCGACGAGATCATCAAGGTGCACCCACAAATCTATGGGAACATGGTCCAACACACACCACTAGCCACCAGAAACAGAATGTGGAACCGGATCGTAGACCAGGTCAATGCAGTCGGGACCCTGCCCAGGAACAGAGTCGAAATTAACAAACGGTGGAATGACGTCAAGAGCCTGGTCAAGAAGAAGGAGGGCAAAAACAGAGAGCTGGCTGCCGTCACTGGCGGAGGGAATCCCGCGCTCTTCAAGACCTTCAAAGCGTGGGAGGAGAAGGTGCGAGTCATCATACATCCCGAGATCCTCGCCGGATTAGCAGGGGGAGTGGAGGCTGGTAAGTACAAACTAATGTATACCAGCACACCGCTATGTACTCACATGCACTACCACCATGCCACAGCTCCCAGGGACAAACACCCCCATGTCCAGCACACAATACACGACACACACATGCAACAGACACCACCACACACAGCCCAAACAGAACAACTGTAAGATGCGTGGGGACATGTGTACATTCAGCCAGCCACGTAACCACCAACAGGTCCCCAAATATGCCAGAAGCGCCACAACGAGCACCCACCACACCCATGTGTCCGCCACAGCTGCACAAACCGACAAGTAACAGGTAAGTGGCAGGAACACAAAGTGCAGTGGGTGGGACGGTGGACAGCCCAAGTACAACACACACCAGGCCCCTAGTCCCACAGCACAGCAAGGAGGAGCATCCCCCACACCCCACAGCCACGTGTCAGCCACCGCAGTGCACAACGACAGCCGAAAGGCAGACATCACGGTCCACAGCAATCGGTGTCAGTGGGTGTCCAGCCACCCCCACGACCCACAACACCCCACCACCCCCACAGACCTGCAACATGGAGCACCCCCGCTTAGAGCCATGTGGCATCCAGTACAGTGCACGCACGAACAACCTGCAGGTGGGAAACTGGACAGGGCTGGATTACTGGAGGTATGAGGACCGGCACACGACCAACACATGGGACATGTCACGTAGCAGACGAAAACGCAGCACCGCCCACCGTCACGAACAAGTGAACAATGTGCACACGGACATGAACAACAGACTCACACCCCACATGACCCATCACAGACATAGCAACACCCAAGGAGCCACGTCTGCATACACAAGCCACACCGAAAATAGTACCACACGGCAGCCACTGTGCAACTCATCACACACAACCGAAACACCATTGAAGTCCTGTCCATGTAGCCCCTACTGCCTGTCAACCACACACCCCACAACTACGCCTATGTAAGACAAACAACACTAGACGCAACAGAGCGGAACAACAGAAATGCACACGAACACCACTGAACCCATCAAACACACAGACACACCATGCACATACAACATACCATCCATCCCATCCGTCAGCCCCAGTCTCATGAAAGGCATGTCATCCGCACAGCTGCCACACATACAGCAGTCACGCTAAGATACATGCCCATGACCAACCATGTGCCAGAAGTCAATGAAGCGCACGACACACTGTGAGCAACAACACACAACATGGGCCACACCCCCCACGAGCACTGCAGTGATGCACATGGCACAGGGCAGCACGCACACCAAGGAGATGGGACAACTGCAATACGTTGGCTTTCACACACAACCATCACTCACTCATAACGATGCGTCCAATGCCATGTCCAGTAATCACAACAGACAGCAAATATGCAGGCCATGTCAAGCATGCACACACCTCAAACCATGCACTGTCATGCTGCCACAACACATGTCACGTTCGGCACCCATGGCTCACAGCATGTACCCCAAAAGCATATTCCCTCCCAAAAGCGAATCTGGGGCATGGCCCCCATGTTGCCGTATGCGTTCCTAAGCGTTCTATTTGAACCCCAAAAGCATATTCCCTCCCAAATGCGAATCTGGGGCATGGCCCCCATGTTGCCATATGCGTCCCTAAGCATTCCATTTGAACCCCAAAAGCATATTCCCTCCCAAAAGCGAATCTGGGGCATGGCCCCCATGTTGCCATATGCGTTCCTAAGCGTTCCATTTGAACCCCAAAAGCATCTTCCCTCCCAAATGCAAATCTGGGGCATGGCCCCCATGTTGCCATATGCGTTCCTAAGCGTTCCATATGAACCCCAAAAGCAAAGTACAAACCAGACCCAGGATGGGCCAGGAGCCCGCATACACCAGAGTCACAATGAGTAGGGGCACAGCAACACACCCATCGGCATGGCCAATCCGTCCCATGCCACATGTGCACAGCACACAGTCCCATTGCCAAGCACACACAACTACAAATGCCACAGCCACACACTCGCCTCCGGGAAACCCATGTACGAGATTGCACGAACTGCCAATGTCAGACGACAAATACATACTTCGCCAGGTGCAACACAATAACAAATCTCATTCTCTCCACAGGTGACGAACTGCCGGATGCTGGGGATGGAGACAGCAGCCAGCACAGCCAGCCTACAAGCCCCCAACGAGGACACACGGATGTGGAGGATCTGTCCTCCTCTTCGGACACGGACCACCAAGCAGGCCCATCTGGTGTGGCAGGGCCCAGCCGCTCCCCAGGACCCCTCCTACCCACCAACCCATCATCCAGGGCTGCTGAACAGTCCCAGCCCCCTGCTGCCACTGTCGTTGCGGCCACACCCACGGTCATTGCGGCCACACCCACGGTCATTGCGGCCACTACCACTGCCGCAACCGCCACCATCGCCGCACCGACCACCACCGCCGCCACCACCACCACGTCTTCGCTGGCACCAGCCCCAGCGCAGGTGGTGGCCCGGACGACTGGATCCACCCTGGGAGCCACAGCGAGGACCGTGGTGAGCAATGTGGCTAGTGGGCAGGCCGGTGGCAGCAGGACTGGTAGGAGGAGCAGGGTCAGGGAAACGCCAGCCTCCCCTGGGAGCCATGCCCTGCCTCAAATGGCCAGAGTCCTTGGGGCCTATGAGGAGGCCCAAGAACAATGGGTCAGGTCTGCTTCAGACACGCGGGAGGTGCTGGGGGTGCTGAGGTCCATGGACGCCCGTATAGGTCAACTCGTGGACCTCATGGGCCAGCTGGTGGTGGCGGTGAGGACACGGCCAGGGATAGCAGCTCCCCCTCCGCCACCACCTGCCGGGGCGCAGGGTCGAGCAGCAGTGTCCAGTTCCCCTGCGTCCACAGCCAGTGAGCACACCTCAACCACCAGCATGTCGCAAGCAGGCACCCCCCTCGCAAACGTGGAAGGGGCCGTCCGAAGAGGAAACAGATCTCCCGGGAGGACTTCGCACGCTCCAGTCGCAAGTGAGGCAGCCAGCCAGCCTTCCGCCAGCCTTCCTTGACCAGCCACTGCATTGACTTGCTCTACGATCCCACTCCACACAGCCAGCTGGATGGCATGTGTGTGTTGGACTATGGACATAGAACCAGTGGGTACACCCTGAGCATCACGCAGCCATGACCGACAGCTCATTGTCACTGCACGCACCACTTTTGTCATCACCTTACACACAATCACATGTCACAGTTTGGAATAAATGCACCTTTTTCACTAACTGCTGTTTGTGCCCTGTGTTTTATTTGTACGGAATACAACGGCCACCTTGGGCGGAAAGGCACCTGATGCGTGGCATGGCAATGGAATCCGGAGGGCCTGTAGGGACCTAGGGGTGGGAGACAGAACAGGAGCACATTCAATGAGTGTGTCACACACCCATCACACAGTACATGTCAACAACTACAAGCAATGTACACACATCGCACAGAGCAATAGGGCACAATGCCACAGTCACCAACAGTGGCATACTACCCTGGCCATGGAGCGTTGACACACAGCACGTAGTGAACAAACGGCCACCCTGACACAGCACACACACACCTGCACAGATACAGCCACATCAGCCGTCGTACATGGACACTCACCGTCAAGTGAAGTAGCGGGCGATGAGCTGCTGCCGCACATTACCAGCTTCCTCCTCTCCGCTGTCCTCCTCACACGAGCTGTCCTGGTCTGCGGGCTGGGGCCCTGGTTGATCTCCGTCATCCACAATGAGGGGGATCTGCTTACGAATGGCCAGATTGTGCAGCATGCAGCACGCCACCACTATCTGGCACACCTTCTGTGGGGAGTACGCCAGTGCACCCCCGGTGCGGTCCAGGCACCTGAACCTGGACTTGAGGAGGCCAAAGGTACGCTCGACCACACGTCTGGTCCTCCCATGTGCCTCATTGTATCGATCGTCTGCTGGGGTGCGAGGATTCCTCAATGGACTGAGCAGCCATGCCCCATTCGGATACGCAGAGTCACCTGGGTGTGAGGGACACAGAGAACCGTTGCTATTCCAACTGGACAGGGGACAGCATCGCACAACCAGCACGCTACACCACTCCACATACTCACCGACAATACAGCCACGATCCTGTTGCAGATTGGCCATCAGTCGTGGCAAGATGCTGTTGCGCATTATGTGTGCGTCATGTGCCGAGCCTGGAAACTTGGCACACACGTGGGTGATCACCATGTCCGCAAGGCACACCACTTGCACATTCAGGGAGTGCGTGTGCTTCCTGTTGCGGTACAGGTGCTCAGTGGCCTGTGGTGGAACAAGGCCAACATGTGTGCAGTCAATGGCTCCAACGACGTGTGGGATTCTGCCAAGGGCATAGAATGCACCCTTCACTGCCGCCAATTCACGAGCCCTGGGGAAGCGGATGTACCTGTTTCGGTACAGCATCATGGCTGCCAGTACATCCCTCAGCACCTTGCTGAACATGGGCTGGGACATCCCTCCTCCACTGCCCACTGTGTGCTGGAATGACCCAGTGGCGAAGAAATGCATGGCGGCCATCACCTTAGCCGTGGGGGTGACAGCAGTCGGATACACCCTGCGGGGACGGAGATGGGGCTCTAACATGGCACACAGTCGATGCAGGGTTGGCCTGTCCAGCCGAAACTTCCTAATAACCTCTGTATCGTCCATGTCCGCCAGCAATTGGTATGGGCGGTCAATGTTCGGTCTCCGCCTGGGGAAAATGGCAGAGGACACATGTCAAAGCAACACAACACATAGCAATTTCGCATACACATCACTGACATGACTGAGCAAGCACATGAGCCACAGCCCAGCTGTCAAGCTGGGACGGCACGGCCACAATACACTTACACAGGTCTCCCAACAATGGCAATGGCAAGTGAGACATACCACTGCCATGTGCATGCACATGGGGATCTAGGCCCCAATGACTTGCGTGGCGTGCTGATGGGGACTGACTGCATATTCGTCAAGCGGCAACGCCACGGCAACATGAGTGTCTGCTGAGCATGGAACTGCTTCCGAGGCTGGATGAGTATGGCACACGACGACGACGATGTGGGCACAGGCTGAGCGGCCAATACAAGTGGGACCTGTGGCACGAGGGGATATGAGACAGTAGTAGGTGTCAGCACTGCACCCTATGTACAGCACTGTACGGATCACACCTCCCGAAACATTGACAGGTGTCCACATTGACAGCCCCATGCCAAGACGGCTGTGTGCTTGCAGTCACACGTCACAGGTGAGAGGTTACATTGCACGTGCCAGGTGGCAGACGTACATAGTGGGAGCTGGCATGTGTGTGCATGTGTCTCCTGTTCAGGATCCACCAGATGGGCGCTGACTCTGTACTGAGCATTGGACACAGCATGTTCCGTGGAAGGCTTGTGTGTGTGGGATGGTGGCACTGGATGTGCCTCCGTTGGGTGGGGGGCCATGCACAGGGCGGGTACGTCGATGATTGCGCATTGTTGGTCACGGTGGGTGCACCAACTAAGATGTGTTGCCCTGTGTTCAATTCCTATGTCCGCATGATGATGGACTGTGGATGTGGGCAGACTACACATTGGTCGATGTGCTGTCTATATGCATGTGCCTTCACACCAGGCACAGCTGCCCCTGCACATGTGACCCCTGCTGGACTCGCTGCTGGGTCTGTGGAGCTGATGCACCTTCTGTGCGTGGGGCGGACAGCTCTCCTCACTTCCCTCATTGCGCATGTCATGTCTTTGCCGCAGGTGACATGGATCATGGAGGGCCCACATGTACGCGTGGGTAGGCTACACATGATTGTTCACTGGTCGCCACCCCAGTCAGTGTTTCGAATGGGAAGGTTGTCGTGCTGGTGGTATGTTCGATGTGGCGGATGGGCGAGCCTAGGTGCGGGCTTACATTCCGGACATGGGGGGTAGTTGGATTGGCGACTAGTTGCAGTACACACGGGACACGTCTCTTCCTTTCCACATCTGGGTCATCCCTTGTACTAACTGACAGTGATACAGTCATCTTCGCCCCAGCCCTCATGTCCTCCCCTCGCCCCCCAATATGCATGCTCACCTGCGAGGCTAGCGCTTGCACAGGCAGCCCCAAGCTCGCACCAGAGAGGGCAAGGAGTGTATGTGTGGGTCCAGTTGCACGAGTGGGCTGTCTCAGGGTATGATGTGTGGCGGGACGCCGTCCACCTGCGTGGTGCCCCAAATGGAGACCCGGCCTGCATGGACTATGCATCACAGTCTTCGCCTTCCGGATCCGCCACCTGCGACACCCAGTGGCTGTGGCTGCCCTTGCGGCCATGCCGCGTCCGTCTGTGGCTGATGGCCCACACATTCACTCTTTGGCCTCTCTGGGGAGGGCTCGGGGGTGGTGGCGCACGCGCTTGCACTTAGTCGCAATGGCATGTGGCGTGGTTGGTATGATGGGCAATGGATGGGATGGTGCGAGCCACCTCCTGTGACGTCAGTGCTGCTCGTGCTGTGGTGCGTCCCCCCTACACTTCCATTTGACTTTTTGCCATGCTAGACGTTGAGGTTCTATTGCCTGCGTGATATGACCAGGAGGAGCGCGAGGAGACCTCTCACACACCATGCTCCACTGCCATCCCGTGCCCTGTATCGCCTGTGCGGATTGACTATGTTGGGGTTACACCTGGTCGACTGGGGCTGTGTGTGCCTTGTCAAGGGGCATGGCGGGCGCACAACAGGATCCTGCTTGTCCACAGAGGGTGGGCTGAGGTGCGCCTGGTACCGCTATGTACGTGTGCCCGGCTGCTGTGCACACACGTGTTCACTCCCCCCCGACAGGTGTCCTCTCACTATGCCCAGGGAAGCGGTGGTGTACTGTTCATGACCCCTCCCAACACGGCGTGCTCCAACTTGGCATGTGCGCATCTACCCGTCACACCCACCCACCTGTGCACTGCGTCCATACGACTTCACACGGCACATGTGTGTCTTCCACAGTTGTGCTACTCATTTGCGTTGTCATCCAATACCAGTGGACTACATGGTCATGTCACGACTGCCGTGTACTTCACATACTCTCATCCTCTCTCATTCGTACATGTGAAATGAGTCAGCGGAGACAGTTTTGGTTTCAAACATTATATTGAGTCTTCTGTCCTCTGTGATGCAGTATAGTGGACACTACTGGCAGCGGAATACATGTTGAGGATATACTGAGCATGATTGCAAATGGGATAGGGTGTGGGGTTACATGTGATTGGCTGTTGCATGTGGGATGTGGGCTTCAGAGTGACATCTGCTTGGCCAAGGCTGTGCTAATGTACATTTGCGTATAGCTGCGGAGCTGCGGACTTTGACACAGACGGTATACATGTAGCCTACCAGACCGCTTGGCATCATGGGCACAGTCCATCTCAGTTCCATGTGACAGGTTTGCTGCGGTTGTTCCTCATGCACGCGTGCATGTGAGATGACATCAGGGCATGGGCTTGCGTGCATGCAGCGGCGTGCCACTTGTTGTTGCACTGTGGTGGTTACTGGACATGTCACAGTCACTGGGGTCGTGTTGTTGTTGTATGCACTTGACGTCCATGCAAAGGTCCTGGTATGGGATTCCCGGGGCGGGGGTGGGAGGGGTGCAGCACCCACAGACTCCAGGCGACCTATTCATGTCCACTGAGCGGTGTGTGTGTCCATGGGCGCTGGATCCATGTCGTGTCCTGGTTGTTCGTGCAGTTCCGTCCATGTGGGTGCGATACACAGAGCCCATGCCACTGCCTCCCACGATGCATGCGGTGTTCCTGGATGTGATGGGGAACAGTGTGCATGTCCCGGTCATATCCGATGTCATGGCGATGTCGTTGATGGTGTGGTTACAGTTGCCGGTCGTTTGGTATGGCTGTTGTGGTGGTGACTGGCCAGTCCGTGCGGAAGCTAAGCATGGGTGCGGGGTTGGACATCAAAGGTCACTCGGGGAACCTGCGTTGTGGTCCGACGTATTTACAGGTTGTCAGGTATGCGATGCCGTCCAGCAGGGCTTCCATGTCATTGGTGGTGTACATGTTTGCCAGCCAATGTAGCGGATGGTGGCTGTCAAGGTGTTGTTCGTAAGTTGTCCCTTGGAGGACCATGATGGGGCATGCTGGGTGACATTCGATGTAGCTGTTCTCGATGATCCGTCGTGTGGAGGCACAGTGGTCCCATTTCAGTGCGGGTGCGATGTTGGCCACATACGCCATGCCCCCATAGGCAGAGCAGGCCCTGTCGTGTGCGTCCAGAGGGAGGAGTAGTGGTAGCAGGTCCGCCTTCAGACATGCCGGGTTGGAGAGGCATATCTCGACGGGATGCTGGTAGGGACACCTCCGACAGTAGAAGACGGGCATGACGCAGCTGAACAATGTGATGCGGTAAGTCAGTCGGTAACTTACGTTCAGCAGGGACAGGAGATCGCATCCCAATGTATGGAACAGGTTGGTTTTGTACAGCTTGAGCTGTTCGGCGTAGTTGGGTAGGTGTGTTGCGGTTGCCATTTCGCAGCGGTGCGTTGTGGTGGCGTGCTCCGGCTGTGTGTGCAGTCTGCAATGTGCACGCTCCGAGGTTGCTGTGAGCTCTGTGTAGTCGTAGGGAGACAGGACTTGTGTTCTGTTTGCTTGTTTGGAGGACACGGGCCCTCTTCCCACATGCTTCTCAGACAGTTCAAGGTCAGTGATGTGTGACTCCTTCCAATTAACTTGCATGTGGCCGACATGGGGGAGTGTTTTCTTCTTTCTTCCCCGTCCGTTGTGTGCTTCTGTGATATGCGCTATCTGCCCTGTGGTCGGTCTCCTCGGCATGCCTGTGTTGGTCTATTCTTGGACAATGGCTGTATTCACCGGCTTCTGTCGTAGGGCTGTGGTTTCGGAGTTGGAATGGAAGGTCATTCAGTGCTGTCTGCTCTCCCTTGTGTGGGCGGCAGGCTGCCTTTCCGCTCTGCGTTGGGCCTTGTGTGTGAATGTTATTCTTGGGCCACCTGTTGTCGGTCCCCGGGCTCTTTGGTGTTCCGTTTTATATGTCTTGTTCATATGTGCAGGGTGGTATGGGTTTTTCAGTGTGGTACTGGCGTTCCTCTTCCCGAAGGGGCCCTGCTTCTCCTAGTTGGTGTTGCCGCCGCTGTGTGCTACGCCATGTTTGTTACACTGGGGTGTGTCCTGCTGTTGCGTGACTTCACTGACATGTGTGCGTCGGTTGTGTGGCGTTGGGTGTTGTCCGTGAATTGGGCGTTGGGGACATGTCTGTGGCAGGCCTGTCACGTGTCATGTGCGTTCGGGGTGGGGCTGATGTGTGTGCTGCTTGGTTGTGTCCCTGTGTCTGTGTGCGACGCATGCATGGCGCTGCGGTTGGCCTCTGCGTTGTGCGCATGTGTGGCGGCGTCATCGGCGCTTTGGGGCCGTGACGGGGTGGTTGGTTCCTAGTCCCAGGTGGTGTGTACACATGTGTTCCGCGATGTTACGATTTGGCCTGTGTGTCATATGTGGATGCAATGGTGGATGTGTAGTGTACACGCGCTGGTGGGGGGTTGTCCGCTTTTTCCGCCCTTGCACTGTGTGCGCTGTTTGCGTGCACTTGTTGTGTGTGTGCCTACCTGCGTCTCCGCGGTACGTTGCGTCCTTGGTGGTGCATCAGCAGAAGCATGGGAAGGGCCTGCAGTGCTGGATTCATGCTCGGGGTGCCGCTTCTTCGTTGTCCGTGCTCTGCGTCCGTGTTACCGCCTCTCTTTCACGTGCGGTGTCTCTTAGCCGTGGGAGCCGTTTGTTTGCGGCATCGTAATTTATACGCCGGGCGGGACGTGTTTCGTCGGACGGTGTGTGTCAGTTGGGCTGCGCCGCTACGTGTACGGGCGCACTTTGATGGCGGACGGTGTTGCTGGCTTGCCGGCGGTGTTTGGCCTACTTTTCGCATCGTAATTGGACGGGCGTGTGGACTGCTGCGTGCCGGCGGTAACTGGTGCTTTTTGCATCCGCCAGCACGGCGGTTGTGCTTCCGCCCGCCATCGTAATGAGCCCCTAAGATCTGTATTGGATGTTAGTTGTGTTTCTAAGTGTTCAAAATTGAATTTGTTCCACGATTGATAGGTGGATGCATGTTAGGTGGTTTTAGGTGTATTGATTTGTGTTTTTTTATGTTGGAAATCAAGCAAATGGTGGTCTGACCATGTAACTGAAGTAATTGAAAGGTAACTAGTTCTGTATTTGCAAAAATGACATCTAGGATGTATCCAGCGTTGTGTGTGGGATTGTGGTCAATCTGATGAAGGTTCAGTGCGTCTAGGCCAGCGATGATTGTTTTCGGATGCCTCAATAATGGCAGGTGGCAAAGAGAGGGTAGGTCGTTCAGTGGTATCGTCACGCAGACGCTAATATTAGCCTTCCCCCTGCCATTATTGAGGAGGCTTGAGAGCCACCGTACTTGGGTCGGTCTTTCTAAAAAGGTGCACTACATTTAGGTTCCACCAGTGATCGGTTTAACTTCACTACTAATCAGGATTCCAACCACTGTGTAGATGACATAAAACAATTTTTTGTCCTAACGAATTGCCGTTTGATCACTTTGTGTGACATATTAGGCAAGAAACATGTTAACCTTCCCTTAGAGCAACTAGAGAACATCATCTTGGAGGTTAACTATTTTTATTTTAATATAGACAAGCAGACTCATTTATTAAAGTTGTCTTGACAGTAGTACTTAGTCTATTTTACTACACTACCCCACACATTCTTGCACTTTCAACACATTCATCTACACCTCACGTCCCTAGAACCCCACTTCACATTACAGCTTTGAAACAAAAGATCTCAGAAAAACAGCTCCTTTACGGGTGCTCGTCGGGCATTGCAGCGCCGGCGTGACGAGGAGCAAGCCCAATGATGAAGCATGACACCCAATTGGGTATGTGAGGGCCCCAGTTCCAAAAGGAGTGGACCACCGCCCTATCCTGTGGGGTGAATAGACATTATATCGAATAATAAATATCGAATTGTAGTAATATCGAAGTTTTAATATCGAATGTTAGATAATGTCGAATACATGAATATCGCAATCAAAAATATCGTTATTTTATTTCTTTAAAAAATATCGAAGTACAAAATATCGAATAAGTAATATCGTAAGTAGATAATATCGAATTGTTAGTATTGTAAAGAATATCGAACAAAAAATATAGAAACTGTAAAATATTAATTATTAGTCAATAATTAAATATTATGTATTGTTATTAATTTTGTATTATAAAAAATGTTTTAATATTAGTGTGAAAATGTATATAAAAAAAATTGTAACATATGTTTTAGGAGCGGGATGTTTAGTTATTAGGGGTAAAGGGTGGGGAGTATTTTAAAAATATTAGTGTAAATTTAGATATTAATTTTAAATTTTTAGAAATTAGAAATTAATTTAAAAAAAGAAATTTATATTAAAAGTGTAAAATATATGTTTATTTTTAGGAGCGGGATGTTGGGTTATTAGGGGATAAGGGTGGGGAGTAAATTAAAAATATTAGTGTAAATTTATATTTAAATTGAAATTTTTTGAAATTCGAAATTAATTCAAAAAACGAAATTTATATTAGAAATCTAAAATATATTTTTTCATTTAGTAGTGGGATGTTGGGTTATTAGGCTATAAGGGTGGGTAGTATTTAAAAAATATTAGTGTAAATTTAGATATTAATTTAAAATTTTTAGAAATTCGAAATTAATTTAAAAAATGAAATTTATATTAAATATGTAAAATATATGTTTTCTTTTAGGAGCGGGATGTTGGGTTATTAGGGGATAAGGGTGGGGAGTATTTGAAAAATATCAGTATAAATTTAGATATTAATTTAAAAATTTTAG
This sequence comes from Calotriton arnoldi, assembly GCA_963921515.1. Taxonomy (NCBI): domain Eukaryota; kingdom Metazoa; phylum Chordata; class Amphibia; order Caudata; family Salamandridae; genus Calotriton; species Calotriton arnoldi. The sequence goes on along the minus strand of CAWUFW010007457.1, from coordinate 750,926 downwards.
AAATTCGAAATTATTTTAATAAACGAAATTTATATAAAAAAATAAAAATATATTTTTTGTTTTAGTAGTGGGATGTTGGGTTATTAGGGGATAATGGTGTGGAGTATTTTAAAGATATCAGTGTAAATTTAGATATGAATTTAAAAAATTTAGAAATTAGAAAATAATTTAAAAAACGAAATTTATATTAAAAAGTTAAAATATATGTTTTGTTTTAGGAGGTGATGTTTCGTTATTAGGGGATAAGGGTGGGAAGTGTTATTTAAATAATAATTCAAAAATATTTATTAAGTAGAAATTTAAAAAATTGCAAATAATTAGAAGAAATAAAGTAATTTATAAATATAAATAGTAAGTTGTTTTTAGTACTGGGATGTTGGGTTATTAGGGGAAAATGGCAAAGTTGTTAATATTGTAAAACATATATATTTAGTGTCCAGCGTGTTCTTGACTTCATAATTACTGTAGTGGGAATAGTAATTTTTATGTGTTTAATGTCCAGCACCTTCCCTGAGTTAATATTTACTGGAGTGGGAATAGTAATTTATATATGTTTAATGTCCAGCACCTTACTTGAGTTAATACTAACTGCAGTGGGAATACTAATTTATATATGTTTAATGTCCAGCACCTTCCCTGACTTAATTTTGACTGAAGTGGGAATAGTAATTTTATATGTTTAGTGTCCAGCATATTCCCTGACTTAATTTTGACTGGAGTGGGAATATTAATTTTATATGTTTAGTGTCCAGCACCTTCCCTGAGTTAATATTTACTGGAGTGGGAATAGTAATTTATATATGTTTAATGTCCAGCACCTTCCTTGAGTTAATACTTACTGGAGTGGGAATAGTAATTTATATATGTTTAATGTCCAGCACCTTCCTTGAGTTAATACTTACTGGAGTGGGAATAGTAATGTATATATGTTTAATGTCCAGCACCTTCCCTGACTTAATTTTGACTGAAGTGGGAATAGTAATTTTATATGTTTAGTGTCCAGCACCTTCCCTGAGTTAATATTTACTGGAGTGGGAATAGTAATTTATATATGTTTACTGTCCAGCACCTTCCTTGAGTTAATACTTACTGGACTGGGAATAGTAATTTATATATGTTTAATGTCCAGCACCTTCCCTGACTTAATTTTTACTGAAGTGGGAATAGTAATTTTATATGTTTAGTGTCCAGCAACTTCCCTCAGTTAATATTTACTGGAGTGGGAATAGTAATTTATATATGTTTAATGTCCAGCACTTTCCTTGAGTTAATACTTACTGAAGTGGGAATAGTAATTTATATATGTTTAATGTCCAGCACCTTCCCTGACTTAATTTTGACTGAAGTGGGAATAGTAATTTTATATGTTTAATGTCCAGCACCTTACTTGAGTTAATACTAACTGCAGTGGGAATACTAATTTATATATGTTTAATGTCCAGCACCTTCCCTGACTTAATTTTCACTGAAGTGGGAATAGTAATTTTATATGTTTAGTGTCCAGCATATTCCCTGACTTAATTTTGACTGGAGTGGGAATATTAATTTTATATGTTTAGTGTCCAGCACCTTCCCTGAGTTAATATTTACTGGAGTGGGAATAGTAATTTATATATGTTTAATGTCCAGCACCTTCCTTGAGTTAATACTTACTGGAGTGGGAATAGTAATTTATATATGTTTAATGTCCAGCACCTTCCTTGAGTTAATACTTACTGGACTGGGAATAGTAATTTATATATGTTTAATGTCCAGCACCTTCCCTGACTTAATTTTTATTGTAGTGGGAATAGTAATTTTATATGTTTAGTGTCCAGCATCTTCCCTGAATTAATAGTTACTGCAGTGGGAATAGTAATTGTTATATGTTTAGTGTCCAGCAACTTCTCTGAATTACTAATTAGTGCAGTGGGAATAGTAATTTTAATTTGTTCAATGTAAAGTAGTATTTATTATTTAATGTATACTGTATTGGGAATAGTAAATTATATATGGTTAATGTTTTGTATGTTTTATTACTAAATTTTAAATGTAGTGGGAAGAGTAAATTATATATTGTTTAAGTTTACCACATTTAATGAATATTATTTAAATGTATTGGGAATAGTTGGTGGTTTGTTTATGTAGAAATATATTTTTATAATTATTTATAATTAGTATTAAATATTTATATAACAAATATGTTATTTGATGTGTATTTATTTATTTTATATAAAGAGTTGTAGGAAACTTAGGGGCTCATTACGATACCCGGCGTAAATAAATCCGCCAGGCATGGAAGCGGCAAAAATCCGCCCGCACACACCGCCTGAACACCGACCACGCCATTACGATAACACAAACCGAAAACCGCCATCGGCGGAAAAATCACACAAAATACCGCCCGCCATCGTCCGAGTCGGAGTCAAACCGCCCGCCACGGACGGAAACACGCACGACAACACAAAACCGCCCGCCCTCACGGCCGACACACCGCACGTGAAATTACGATCGCACCGCCATGAGCGCGGGAAAACCACAAATATACCGCCCGCCAGCGCAAACAACGCCGATGCCAATCGACTCGGCAGAAACCATGGCGCCCACGTCCCTGCACAGAAACCATCCGCTCACAAAACCAATAGCACACAACATGGCCAATAAGTCCACACAGCAAGGCACGCACAAATACACAAGCACAGTACACATCCCGAAAACACCCCCCGGACAAACAAAAACTACAAAGGCCAGAACCCCAGACACAACACACCTGAAAACAACAGACCATGAGGACACACCCACATAGGTAAGTACAAAAGCAGCACTCCCACAGACCACAACCCCTTGCAACATTGCAAACCAGAGAGGAGAGGAGAGGACACAGTGACACAGCGAGGACAACAGCACACCACAGAAACGCACACATCACCACCACCACCACCACCACCACCAAACACCGGCACCACAAACCCCCTGCACATTACACAACACACACCGCACCAGCACCACAAACACCATGGCACCACAAAGAATGCCCAAGTTCACGCCCATTGAGCTGACGGTCATGGTCGACGAGATCATCAAGGTGCACCCACAAATCTATGGTAACATGGTCCAACACACACCACTAGCCACCAGAAACAGAATGTGGAACCGGATCGTAGACCAGGTCAATGCAGTCGGGACCCTGCCCAGGAACAGAGTCGAAATTAACAAACGGTGGAATGACGTCAAGAGCCTGGTCAAGAAGAAGGAGGGCAAAAACAGAGAGCTGGCTGCCGTCACTGGCGGAGGGAATCCCGCGCTCTTCAAGACCTTCAAAGCGTGGGAGGAGAAGGTGCGAGTCATCATACATCCCGAGATCCTCGCCGGATTAGCAGGGGGAGTGGAGGCTGGTAAGTACAAACTAATGTATACCAGCACACCGCTATGTACTCACATGCACTACCACCATGCCACAGCTCCCAGGGACAAACACCCCCATGTCCAGCACACAATACATGACACACACATGCAACAGACACCACCACACACAGCCCAAACAGAACAACTGTAAGATGCGTGGGGACATGTGTACACTCAGCCAGCCACGTAACCACCAACAGGTCCCCAAATATGCCAGAAGCGCCACAACGAGCACCCACCACACCCATGTGTCCGCCACAGCTGCACAAACCGACAAGTAACAGGTAAGTGGCAGGAACACAAAGTGCAGTGGGTGGGACGGTGGACAGCCCAAGTACAACACACACCAGGCCCCTAGTCCCACAGCACAGCAAGGAGGAGCATCCCCCACACCCCACAGCCACGTGTCAGCCACCGCAGTGCACAACGACAGCCGAAAGGCAGACATCACGGTCCACAGCAATCGGTGTCAGTGGGTGTCCAGCCACCCCCACGACCCACAACACCCCCCCACCCCCACAGACCTGCAACATGGAGCACCCCCCGCTTAGAGCCATGTGGCATCCAGTACAGTGCACGCACGAACAACCTGCAGGTGGGAAACTGGACAGGGCTGGATTACTGGAGGCATGAGGACCATAACACGACCAACACATGGGACATGTCACGTAGCAGACGAACACGCAGCTCCGCCCACCGTCACGAACAAGTGAACAATGTGCACACGGACATGAACAACAGACTCACACCCCACATGACCCATCACAGACATAGCAACACCCAAGGAGCCACGTCTGCATACACAAGCCACACTGAAAACAGTACCACACGGCAGCCACTGTGCAACTCATCACACACAACCGAAACACCATTGAAGTCCTGTCCATGTAGCCCCTACTGCCTGTCAACCACACACCCCACAACTACGCCTATGTAAGACAAACAACACTAGACGCAACAGAGCGGAACAACATAAATGCACACGAACACCACTGAACCCATCAAACACACAGACACACCATGCACATACAACATACCATCCATCCCATCCGTCAGCCCCAGTCTCATGAAAGGCATGTCATCCGCACAGCTGCCACACATACAGCAGTCACGCTAAGATACATGCCCATGACCAACCATGTGCCAGAAGTCAATGAAGCGCACGACACACTGTGAGCAACAACACACAACATGGGCCACACCCCCCCGAGCACTGCAGTGATGCACATGGCACAGGGCAGCACGCACACCAAGGAGATGGGACAACTGCAATACGTTGGCTTACACACACAACCATCACTCACCCATAACGATGCGTCCAATGCCATGTCCAGTAATCACAACAGACAGCAAATATGCAGGCCATGTCAAGCATGCACACACCTCAAACCATGCACTGTCATGCTGCCACAACACATGTCACGTTCGGCACCCATGGCTCACAGCATGTACCCCAAAAGCATATCCCCTCCCAAATGCGAATCTGGGGCATGGCCCCCATGTTGCCATATGCGTTCCTAAGCGTTCCATATGAACCCCAAAAGCATATCCCCTCCCAAATGCGAATCTGGGGCATGGCCCCCATGTTGCCATATGCGTTCCTAAGCGTTCCATATGAACCCCAAAAGCATATCCCCTCCCAAATGCGAATCTGGGGCATGGCCCCCATGTTGCCATATGCGTTCCTAAGCGTTCCATTTGAACCCCAAAAGCATATCCCCTCCCAAATGCGAATCTGGGGCATGGCCCCCATGTTGCCATATGCGTTCCTAAGCGTTCCATATGAACCCCAAAAGCATATCCCCTCCCAAATGCGAATCTGGGGCATGGCCCCCATGTTGCCATATGCGTTCCTAAGCGTCCCATATGAACCCCAAAAGCAAAGTACAAACCAGACCCAGGATGGGCCAGGAGCCCGCATACACCAGAGTCACAATGAGTAGGGGCACAGCAACACACCCATCGGCATGGCCAATCCGTCCCATGCCACATGTGCACAGCACACAGTCCCATTGCCTAGCACACACAACTACAGATGCCACAGCCACACACTCGCCTCCGGGAAACCCATGTACGAGATTGCACGAACTGCCAATGTCAGACGACAAATACATACTACACCAGGTGCAACACAATAACAAATCTCATTCTCTCCACAGGTGACGAACTGCCGGATGCTGGGGATGGAGACAGCAGCCAGCACAGCCAGCCTACCAGCCCCCAACGAGGACACACGGATCTGGAGGATCTGTCCTCCTCTTCGGACACGGACCACCAAGCAGGCCCATCTGGTGTGGCAGGGCCCAGCCGCTCCCCAGGACCCCTCCTACCCACCAACCCATCATCCAGGGATGCTGAACAGTCCCAGCCCCCTGCTGCCACTGTCGTTACGGCCACACCCACGGTCATTGCGGGCACTACCACTGCCGCAACCGCCACCATCGCCGCACCGACCACCACCGTCACCACCACCACCACCGCGTCTTCGCTGGCACCAGCCCCAGCGCAGGTGGTGGCCCGGCCGACTGGATCCACCCTGGGAGCCACAGCGAGGACCGTGGTGAGCAATGTGGCTAGTGGGCAGGCCGGTGGCAGCAGGACTGGTAGGAGGAGCAGGGTCAGGGAAACGCCAGCCTCCCCTGGGAGCCATGCCCTGCCTCAAATGGCCAGAGTCCTTGGGGCCTATGAGGAGGCCCAAGAACAATGGGTCAGGTCTGCTTCAGACACGCGGGAGGTGCTGGGGGTGCTGAGGTCCATGGATGCCCATATGAGCCAATTCGTGTCCCGTATGGACCAACTCGTGGACCTCATGGGCCAGCTGGTGGTGGCGGTGGGGTCACAGGCAAGGCCAGCAACACCACCTCCGCCACCACCTGCTAGGGCGCAGGGTCGGGCAGCAGTGTCCACTTCCCCTGCGTCCACAGCCAGTGAGCACACCTCACCCACCACCAGCAGGTCGCCACCACACACCCCCCTCCCAAACGTGGAAGGGGCCGTCCGAAGAGGAAACAGATCTCCCGGGAGGACTTCGCACGCTCCAGTCGCAAGTGAGGCAGCCAGCCAGCCTTCCCCCAGCCTTCCTTGACCAGCCACTGCATTGACTTGCTCTACGATCCCACTCCACACAGCCAGCTGGATGGCATGTGTGTGTTGGACTATGGACATAGAACCAGTGGGTACACCCTGAGCATCACGCAGCCATGACCGACAGCTCATTGTCACTGCACGCACCACTTTTGTCATCACCTTACACACAATCACATGTCACAGTTTGGAATAAATGCACCTTTTTCACTAACTGCTGTTTGTGCCCTGTGTTTTATTTGTACGGAATACAACGGCCACCTTGGGCGGAAAGGCACCTGATGCGTGGCATGGCAATGGAATCCGGAGGGCCTGTAGGGACCTAGGGGTGGGAGACAGAACAGGAGCACATTCAATGAGTGTGTCACACACCCATCACACAGTACATGTCAACAACTACAAGCAATGTACACACATCGCACAGAGCAATAGGGCACAATGCCACAGTCACCAACAGTGGCATACTACCCTGGCCATGGAGCGTTGACACACTGCACGCAGTGAACATACGGCCACCCTGACACAGCACACACACACCTGCACAGATACAGACACATCATCCGTCGTACATGGACACTCACCGTCAAGTGAAGTAGCGGGCGATGAGCTGCTGGCGCACATTCCCAGCTTCCTCCTCTCCGCTGTCCACCTCACTCGAGCTGTCCTGGTCTGCGGGCTGGGGCCCTGGTTGATCTCCGTCATCCACAATGAGGGGGATCTGCTTCCGAATGGCCAGATTGTGCAGCATGCAGCACGCCACCACTATCTGGCACACCTTCTGTGGGGAGTACGCCAGTGCACCCCCGGTGCGGTCCAGGCACCTGAACCTGGACTTGAGGAGGCCAAAGGTACGCTCGACCACACGTCTGGTCCTCCCATGTGCCTCATTGTAGCGATCGTCTGCTGGGGTGCGAGGATTACTCAATGGACTGAGCAGCCATGCCCCATTCGGATACGCAGAGTCACCTGGGTGTGAGGGACAAAGAGAACCGTTGCTATTCCAACTGGACAGGGGACAGCATCGCACAACCAGCACGCTACACCACTCCACATACTCACCGACAATACAGCCACGATCCTGTTGCAGATTGGCCATCAGTCGTGGCAAGATGCTGTTGCGCATTATGTGTGCGTCATGTGCCGAGCCTGGAAACTTGGCACACACGTGGGTGATCACCATGTCCGCAAGGCACACCACTTGCACATTCAGGGAGTGCGTGTGCTTCCTGTTGCGGTACAGGTGCTCAGTGGCCTGTGGTGGAACAAGGCCAACATGTGTGCAGTCAATGGCTCCCACGACGTGTGGGATTCTGCCAAGGGCATAGAATGCACCCTTCACTGCCGCCAATTCACGAGCCCTGGGGAATCTGATGTACCTGTTTCGGTACAGCATCATGGCTGCCAGTACATCCCTCAGCACCTTGCTGAACATGGGCTGGGACATCCCTCCTCCACTGCCCACTGTGTGCTGGAATGACCCAGTGGCGAAGAAATGCATGGCGGCCATCACCTTAGCCATGGGGGTGACAGCAGTCGGATACACCCTGCGGGGACGGAGATGGGGCTCTAACATGGCACACAGTCGATGCAGGGTTGGCCTGTCCAGCCGAAACTTCCTGATAACCTCTGTATCGTCCATGTCCGCCAGCAATTGGTATGGGCGGTCAATGTTCGGTCTCCGCCTGGGGAAAATGGCAGAGGACACATGTCAAAGCAACACGACACATAGCAATTTCGCATACACATCACTGACATAACTGAGCAAGCACATGAGCCACAGCCCAGCTGTCAAGCTGGGACGGCACGGCCACAATACACTTACACAGGTCTCCCAACAATGGCAATGGCAAGTGAGACATACCACTGCCATGTGCATGCACATGGGGATCTAGGCCCCAATGACTTGCGGGGCGTGCTGATGGGGACTGACTGCATATTCGTCAAGCGGCAACGCCACGGCAACATGAGTGTCTGCTGAGCATGGAACTGCTTCCGAGGCTGGATGAGTATGGCACACGACGACGACGATGTGGGCACGGGCTGAGCGGCCAATACAAGTGGGACCTGTGGCACGAGGGGATATGAGACAGTAGTAGGTGTCAGCACTGCACCCTATGTACAGCACTGTACGGATCACACCTCCCGAAACATTGACAGGTGTCCACATTGACAGCCCCATGCCAAGACGGCTGTGTGCTTGCAGTCACACGTCACAGGTGAGAGGTTACATTGCACGTGCCAGGTGGCAGACGTACATAGTGGGAGCTGGCATGTGTGTGCATGTGTCTCCTGTTCAGGATCCACCAGATGGGCGCTGACTCTGTACTGAGCATTGGACACAGCATGTTCCGTGGAAGGCTTGTGTGTGTGGGATGGTGGCACTGGATGTGCCTCCGTTGGGTGGGGGGCCATGCACAGGGCGGGTACGTCGATGATTGCGCATTGTTGGTCACGGTGGGTGCACCAACTAAGATGTGTTGCCCTGTGTTCAATTCCTATGTCCGCATGATGATGGACTGTGGATGTGGGCAGACTACACATTGGTCGATGTGCTGTCTATATGCATGTGCCTTCACACCAGGCACAGCTGCCCCTGCACATGTGACCCCTTCTGGACTCGCTGCTGGGTCTGTGGAGCTGATGCACCTTCTGTGCGTGGGGCGGACAGCTCTCCTCACTTCCCTCATTGCGCATGTCATGTCTTTGCCGCAGGTGACATGGATCATGGAGGGCCCACATGTACGCGTGGGTAGGCTACACATGATTGTTCACTGGTCGCCACCCCAGTCAGTGTTTCGAATGGGAAGGTTGTCGTGCTGGTGGTATGTTCGATGTGGCGGATGGGCGAGCCTAGGTGCGGTCTTACATTCCGGACATGGGGGGTAGTTGGATTGGCGACTAGTTGCAGTACACACGGGACACGTCTCTTCCTTTCCACATCTGGGTCATCCCTTGTACTAACTGACAGTGATACGGTCATCTTCGCCCCAGCCCTCATGTCCTCCCCTCGCCCCCCAATATGCATGCTCACCTGCGAGGCTAGCGCTTGCACAGGCAGCCCCAAGCTCGCACCAGAGAGGGCAAGGAGTGTATGTGTGGGTCCAGTTGCACGAGTGGGCTGTCTCAGGGTATGATGTGTGGCGGGACGCCGTCCACCTGCGTGGTGCCCCAAATGGAGACCCGGCCTGCATGGACTATGCATCACAGTCTTCGCCTTCCGGATCCACCACCTGCGACACCCAGTGGCTGTGGCTGCCCTTGCGGCCAGGCCGCGTCCGTCTGTGACTGGTGGCCCACACATTCACTCTTTGGCCTCTCTGGGGAGGGCTCGGGGGTGGTGGCGCACGCGCTTGCACTTAGTCGCAATGGCATGTGGCGTGGTTGGTATGATGGGCAATGGATGGGATGGTGCGAGCCACCTCCCGTGACGTCAGTGCTGCTCGTGCTGTGGTGCGTCCCCCTACACTTCCATTTGACTTTTGCCATGCTAGATGTTGAGGTTCTATTGCCTGCGTGATATGACCAGGAGGAGCGCGAGGAGACCTCTCACACACCATGCTCCACTGCCATCCCGTGCCCTGTATCGCCTGTGCGGATTGACTATGTTGGGGTTACACCTGGTCGACTGGGGCTGTGTGTGCCTTGTCAAGGGGCATGGCGGGCGCACAACAGGATCCTGCTTGTCCACAGAGGGTGGGCTGAGGTGCGCCTGGTACCGCTATGTACGTGTGCCCGGCTGCTGTGCACACACGTGTTCACTCCCCCCCGACAGGTGTCCTCTCACTATGCCCAGGGAAGCGGTGGTGTACTGTTCATGACCCCTCCCAACACGGCGTGCTCCAACTTGGCATGTGCGCATCTACCCGTCACACCCACCCACCTGTGCACTGCGTCCATACGACTTCACACGGCACATGTGTGTCTTCCACAGTTGTGCTACTCATTTGCGTTGTCATCCAATACCAGTGGACTACATGGTCATGTCACGACTGCCGTGTACTTCACATACTCTCATCCTCTCTCATTCGTACATGTGAAATGAGTCAGCGGAGACAGTTTTGGTTTCAAACATTATATTGAGTCTTCTGTCCTCTGTGATGCAGTATAGTGGACACTACTGGCAGCGGAATACATGTTGAGGATATACTGAGCATGATTGCAAATGGGATAGGGTGTGGGGTTACATGTGATTGGCTGTTGCATGTGGGATGTGGGCTTCAGAGTGACATCTGCTTGGCCAAGGCTGTGCTAATGTACATTTGCGTATAGCTGCGGAGCTGCGGACTTTGACACAGACGGTATACATGTAGCCTACCAGACCGCTTGGCATCATGGGCACAGTCCATCTCAGTTCCATGTGACAGGTTTGCTGCGGTTGTTCCTCATGCACGCGTGCATGTGAGATGACATCAGGGCATGTGCTTGCGTGCATGCAGCGGCGTGCCACTTGTTGTTGCACTGTGGTGGTTACTGGACATGTCACAGTCACTGGGGTCGTGTTGTTGTTGTATGCACTCGACGTCCATGCAAAGGTCCTGGTATGGGGTTCCCGGGGCGGGGGTGGAGGGGTGCAGCACCCACAGACTCCAGGCGACCTATTCATGTCCACTGAGCGGTGTGTGTGTCCATGGGCGCTGGATCCATGTCGTGTCCTGGTTGTTCGTGGAGTTCCGTCCATGTGGGTGCGATACACAGAGCCCATGCCACTGCCTCCCACGATGCATGCGGTGTTCCTGGATGTGATGGGGAACAGTGTGCATGTCCCGGTCATATCCGATGTCATGGCGATGTCGTTGATGGTGTGGTTACAGTTGCCGGTCGTTTGGTATGGCTGTTGTGGTGGTGACTGGCCAGTCCGTGCGGAAGCTAAGCATGGGTGCGGGGTTGGACATCAAAGGTCACTCGGGGAACCTGCGTTGTGGTCCGACGAATTTACAGGTTGTCAGGTATGCGATGCCGTCCAGCAGGGCTTCCATGTCATTGGTGGTGTACATGTTTGCCAGCCAATGTAGCGGATGGTGGCTGTCAAGGTGTTGTTCGTAAGTTGTCCCTTGGAGGACCATGATGGGGCATGCTGGGTGACATTCGATGTAGCTGTTATCGATGATCCGTCGTGTGGAGGCACAGTGGTCCCATTTCAGTGCGGGTGCGATGTTGGCCACATACGCCATGCCCCCATAGGCAGAGCAGGCCCTGTCGTGTGCGTCCAGAGGGAGGAGTAGTGGTAGCAGGTCCGCCTTCAGACATGCCGGGTTGGAGAGGCATATCTCGACGGGATGCTGGTAGGGACACCTCCGACAGTAGAAGACGGGCATGACGCAGCTGAACAATGTGATGCGGTAAGTCAGTCGGTAACTTACGTTCAGCAGGGACAGGAGATCGCATCCCAATGTATGGCACAGGTTGGTTTTGTACAGCTTGAGCTGTTCGGCGTAGTTGGGTAGGTGTGTTGCGGTTGCCATTTCGCAGCGGTTCGTAGAGGTGGCGTGCTCCGGCTGTGTGTGCAGTCTGCAATGTGCACGCTCCGGGGTTGCTGTGAGCTCTGTGTAGTCGTAGGGAGACAGGACTTGTGTTCTGTTGGCTTGTTTGGAGGACACGGGCCCTCTTCCCACATGCTTCTCAGACAGTTCAAGGTCAGTGCTGTGTGACTCCTTCCAATTAACTTGCATGTGGCCGACATGGGGAAGTGTTTTCTTCTTTCTTCCCCGTCCGTTGTGTGCTTCTGTGATATGCGCTATCTGCCCTGTGGTCGGTCTCCTCGGCATGCCTGTGTTGGTCTATTCTTGGACAATGGCTGTATTCACCGGCTTCTGTCGTAGGGCTGTGGTTTCGGTGTTGGAATGGAAGGTCATTCAGTGCTGTCTGCTCTCCCTTGTGTGGGCGGCAGGCTGCCTTTCCGCTCTGCGTTGCGCCTTGTGTGTGAATGTTATTCTTGGGCCACCTGTTGTCGGTCCCCGTGCTCTTTGGTGTTCCGTTTTCTATGTCTTGTTCATATGTGCAGGGTGGTATGGGTTTTTCAGTGTGGTACTGGCGTTCCTCTTCCCGAATGGGCCCTGCTTCTCCTAGTTGGTGTTGCCGCCGCTGTGTGCTACGCCATGTTTGTTACACTGGGGTGTGTCCTGCTGTTGCGTGACTTCACTGGCATGTGTGCGTCGGTTGTGTGGCGTTGGGTGTTGTCCGTGAATTGGGCGTTGGGGACATGTCTGTGGCAGGCCTGTCACGTGTCATGTGCGTTCGGGGTGGGGCTGATGTGTGTGCTGCTTGGTTGTGTCCCTGTGTCTGTGTGCGACGCATGCATGGCGCTGCGGTTGGCCTCTGCGTTGTGCGCATGTGTGGCGGCGTCATCGCTGCTTTGGGGCCGTGACGGGGTGGTTGGTTCCTAGTCCCAGGTGGTGTGTACACATGTGTTCCGCGATGTTACGATTTGGCCTGTGTGTCATATGTGGATGCAATGGTGGATGTGTAGTGTACACGCGCTGGTGGGGGTTGTCCGCTTTTCCGCCCTTGCACTGTGTGCGCTGTTTGCGTGCACTTGTTGTGTGTGTGCCTACCTGCGTCTCCGCGGTACGTTGCGTCCTTGGTGGTGCATCAGCAGAAGCATGGGAAGGGCCTGCAGTGCTGGATTCATGCTCGGGTGCCGCTTCTTCGTTGTCCGTGCTCTGCGTCCGTGTTACCGCCTCTCTTTCACGTGCGGTGTCTCTTAGCCGTGGGAGCCGTTTGTTTGCGGCATCGTAATTTATACGCCGGGCGGGACGTGTTTCGTCGGACGGTGTGTGTCAGTTAGGCTGCGCCGCTACGTGTACGGGCGCACTTTGATGGCGGACGGTGTTGCTGGCTTGCCGGCGGTGTTTGGCCTACTTTTCGCATCGTAATTGGACGGGCGTGTGGACTGCTGCGTGCCGGCGGTAACTGGTGGTTTTTGCATCCGCCAGCACGGCGGTAGTGCTTCCGCCCGACATCGTAATGGGCCCCTAACTGTATGTGTTTTTATATGTGAAGGAATATAAATGTATTTTATTATGTGTAGTGAAAATGAATTTGTCTTGTGTAAGTGATGTATAGTTTATAATTTTCTAGTAAAAAAACAAATGTTAATTAAAAAGGTACATTTATCAAATTAATATATTTAAGTAAAATATTTAATAATAAGATATACATATAAAAATAAATGAGACTTTTTTTATTTTCAATTTTTTTTATTTTTGTATAAGTAGATAGAAAGAGAAACATTTTTTTTTATTTATACAATGCAATAGACATTATTAAATATACATAAAATTTGTCAATTTTTATTGAAGGAACATAAATTATTTTACATACATTTATTCGTTAATACAATTTTTTTTTGAGTTTAAGAGCTTTATTAAAGTACTTAAAAACATGGTTACAATAAGTATCAATGCATATGAAACAAGAAACATTAAATAATCAACTAAATATATAATCTGGCTGAATAACTAATCCAATAAAACTATCATAAAAGAGAGATGTGCCAAAAGGGGAAAGCAATAAGAGAAATATGTACCTAAAAGCAAGTAGCATTTTACGTTTTTTAATTTTCAGAGGAAGGAAGAGTCTAAATAAAAAGAAAGGAAAATAGAAATAGAAAAAATAGGAAAGATAAAGAAGATAGAAAAGAAGGAAAAGGAAAAGAAAAGAAAGAAAAAGAAAGAGAAAAAAGAGAAAAGAAACTGGAGGTATATTATTATCATTCATCCAACATTATATTAAAAAGTAAGTCTTAAAATAAACACATTGGTTTCCAAAATCAGAATAATGACTGTATAAATAGTATAATAAAAGACAATAAAATAAAAGAAGAAAGGAGTAAAATACTCATGGTGGTTGATAAATAAAGGAAGTGTCTTGATTACGCAATGCCGCTGCCGATACGTAATTAGTAAGTGGAGACCAGAGTGCTTCTTTACGAATAAGTTGCTGAGAGGTTCTGGCAGAAGCTCGATCCAGTCTGTGGTGATAACATATAAGGTTCCACCAGGCAGAGAAGGAAACCTTGGAGGCGTCTTTCCAATTAGAAGTAATGACCTGAAAAGCAATAGCTATTAACAAATCCACAAATATGCCCACCTTGCGTGATCCAAACCAAACTACAGAGTTACTTCCCAAAAATATGGAAAGTATATCAAAAGGGAAGTTAATAGTACAAATAGAGGAAATTGACTCACATACCCTAGTCCAAAATCGAGCTATATTAGGGCAAAGAAAAAAGGAGTGCATGAAAGAACCGGGACTAGAGGGGCATACCCAACAATTCGGGGATAAATTGGAGCTATATTTGGAGATTGATAAAGGAGTTAGGAATAGTCTATGGTAGAAATAATAAAGAGTCTGAGTGGTACTAGAATTACAGGAGGTATGATGTATACGTGTCCAGATAGAGTTCCAAGTATTCACAGAAAGAGTACGCTGTAAATCAGACTCCCATATGAGTTCGACTTTACTTTTAGAGCGGCTAGGGGTAGAAAAATGTAAATATTTGTAAATATGGGAAGCTTTAATGAAAGAAGAAGTGGGTAAAGGTTCTAACAGAGGATCTTGAGAGGAAGGGGACGATCCACGAAGTAGGGAAAGCTGTTCTGTTAGGAGCAAACGTAAAGATTCATATCTTGATAGAGAGGATGCAGATAAGTCAAAAGTGGATTGAACTTCTTGTAAGGAGAGGCATCGAGAATCCCAAATTAATTGTTTAACCTGAAAGATCCCTTTGGCAGCCCATGTCTTCCAAAAAATAGTACGATTAGACAGTTTGATACTTTTATTATGCCAAAGAGGTGAATCCAAAAACATCTGTAAAGAACTTTGAGATTTACAATTAATAGGATGAAAAGTTGAAATAAATTTGGAAATCATTGGACAATTAAAAGATCGAGGAGAATGGGTAAAACCAGTTAAAAGAGAAAAGGGGAAAGGAGAGATCAAAGATTTCTCTAATCTGTGCCATGTTGAGGTAATAGGTTGTTCCACAGCTGATATATATGGTAACATTTGGCGTATTAAAAAGGAGGAATGATACTGTCGAAAGTTAGGAAACTGGACACCGCCCCGATCTTTAGGAGCAGAAAGAAGGGCCAAAGAAATACGAGCTTTCTGACCATTCCAAAGAAATTTACTTAGAATGCTATTTAGGGTTTTAAAAAATTTTAAAGGTATTTTAACAGGTAGCATAGATAAGTAAAAATTAATAACTGGGAGGATCATCATTTTGATGGTGTCTAATCTACCCCACCATGACAAAAAGAGGGGAGACCATCTGTCAACCATACTTTTAACTTTAGATAAAACCTCTTCCAAATTGACCTGAATCGTTTTTGCAAAAGTAGAAGAGTATTTAATCCCTAAGCAAGTGATATTGTTGGTATTCCATTTAAAATCGATAGCCTCAAACATACTTTTTAGACAATATTTATTTAACGGGAGCACTTCAGATTTGGAAAAATTCAATTTATATCCTGACAGAGCCGCATAAGAGGAGAGAAGATCGGTAAAAGCAGGCAGAGAAGTAGAGGGATCGGAGACATATAACATAATGTCATCCGCGTAAGCAGTAAATTTAATTTCAACAGATTTGTGTTTGAAACCTCGAAAAGTGGGGGAATGTCGTAAAGAGTGAAGAAATGGCTCAAGAGAAAGGATGAAGAGTAATGGGGAAAGAGGGCATCCCTGACGAGTACCTCTTTGTAAAGGGAAATAAGGGGATTGAGATCCATTAACGAAAACTGAGGTAATCGGAGAGGAATATAACAATTTAATAAAGGAAAGAATAGAAGGGCCAAAACCGTGCCACTTGAGGGCTCGCATCATAAATAACCAGTGAACACGGTCAAAAGCTTTTTCCGCATCCACGGCTACAGCGGCTATAGGAGAGGAACTTTAAGAGGCCAGATGAATTATATTGAGAAAAGTTCTGGAATTATCAGAAATAATCCTTCCCTTAACAAACCCTGTTTGTTCAAAACCAATCAAGTCCGGAAGGACTTGATTAATGCGGAGGGCTAAAATCTTGGCAAATAGCTTACAATCAAGATTAATTAAAGATATTGGGCGGTAATTAGCACAACGGGAAGGATCTTTATCTTTTTTGGGAATGAGACAGATCATAGCTTCAAGAAAAGAACCTCTAGCCTCTCCATTTAAAGCAAAATATTGAAAAAGAGATAAAATATGGGGCAGAAGAACAGACGAGAAGGAAGAGTAAAACTCTGCAGTAAGACCGTCAGGACCAGGAGCCTTATCCTTAGGTAGCATGGACAAAGCAGATTTAATCTCAGATAAAGAAATATCCCCTTCTAACATAGAGCAGTCCGGAAGAGAGGAAGAGCGAGGAGGTAATGAATCAAAAAGAAGTCCAAATTAGCGTCAGAAGGGGAAGATTCAGGGGTATATAAGGTCTTATAGAAATCTGTAAAACACGTTAATATTTCTTCATCCTTGAAACGAGGAACTTCATGATCGTCGATAATCTTAACAACTCTAGATCTTTGAGATTTCACCTTCAAATAATTCGCCAGCAGCTTACCAGCTCGGTTACGACCACCATAAAATTTAGAGTTTATTTTTAACAATGTCCCCGAAGCCTCTTCGGTGTATTTCTTGATAAAATCAAGTTTTGCTTGAATCAAAGATTTAAGGGAATCAGCATTTTTGGATGAATAATACGCATGTTCTAATTTTTTAATAGAAGAAAGCAAAGAGACTGATTCGTTGCGAAACTGTTTCCGTTTTGTAGCTACATAATCTATAATAAATCCTCTAGCTGTAGCTTTAAAAGAATCCCAGATAATATGAAAAGGCATATCCGGAGTAGAATTAAGATGAAAGAATTCAGAGACAAAATCTTTAAAGCGGCTGAGAAATGTGGGATCTTTAAGAAGATAGTTGTTAAACCGCCAACGGCGAGACTTGGGAGATGAAGAAGGAAGATCCAAACTTATCAGAACGGGAGCATGATCAGAAATAAGAATAGGGCCAATCTCTGCATGTATGAGGTTTGAAAGAAGGTGTGGGCTTAAAAATATGTAATCAATTCTAGAAGTAGAGTTATGAGTAGGTGAATAAAATGTGTATTCTAAACTGTCAGGATTGAAAATTCTCCATGCATCCACCAGACCCCTTACAGAAATGGTCCTAGCAAAGGTTTTTTGCATTTTATTAGGGATATACTTAGAGGAGGATTTCCTGTCTGTGAGGTAATCCATGACTTGGTTACAATCACCACCCACTATAAGGTTGGGGCTCGTACATGCATGTAAAGTATGGGACATGGATAGCCAGAATTGTGAGTCGATGCCTGTGGGGCCGTAAATGTTGAGTAAGGAAACCTGAGAACCATTAATAGTAGTATGAAGAAGGAGCCAACGACCCTCCTCGTCCTTTTCTTCTCTTTCTATCGTAAGGGATAAGGATTTGTGAAAAAGTATTACAACACCATTTTTCCTGTCTTTAGAGGGGAGCAATAAACATGACCTACCCATTGCTTTTTAAGGGAATTAACATCACTAGTAGTAAGATGGGTTTCTTGTAACATAGCAATTTTGCATTGGAGTCTAGATAAATGGGTAAGTACCCGTTGCTTTTTAACAGGATTACGCAGACCTTTTACATTCCATGAGATAATCCGAACAGTATCAGTCATTACCAGTCAAATTAGTTAGTACTAATATTAATAGTAATAAACAATTCAGCCAGATTATATAATCAATATAAATGAAACCAAGAACAAAACCATGAAAGCGTTTAAAAATGAACCATTGGACATAAAAATATAGATAAATGCAATATAGTGAAGATAAATGAACAAGAAGAAGAGGGTGACAGGGGAGAAAAATCAGGAGAAATATGAGGAACAGAGAGAAAGGGGATATGAGATAAATATGTAAAAATAAAGAAATAAGACCAGAAAGTAAAAAAGAGAAAATAAAAGGAAAGAAAAAAAGAAGAGGGAAAAAAAGAAAGTACAAGAAGCAAGTGATAGAAAAGAATAGTTGACTAGAAGCCGAGAGACTTCAGTCAAGAGCGACGGAATAGATATCCATGTTGAAGAAATTAACATGTGGAGGCGGGGAGCTGCGAGAGAAGACAGACGACCAAATCGATACCAGCATCGAGATCTATCAAGAGAATAACCAATCAAGGGAGACCAATAACATGAAATGGAACGGAATAAAGTTAGCGGACAACTACGACCGAGATAACAATAGGAGACACAACACTTACCAGACATAATAGACATCAATGAATCCTAGGGTCGGGTTGAAGGGGCAGGGAGGAGGGACACATCTGGGAGAAGAATCAAAACAAGAGGAGGAGCAGCTATAATGAAAGACACTGAAAAAAAAAAAAAAAAATACAATGTAAAGTAAAGCTGAATAATAAAGGCCACAGACCATAATAATCAAAAGAGACCAGTAACGACAGATCCTAAACTACAACAACATAAAGTAGAAACCTCTTCAGAACATTAAAATGGAAATATTGTTCTCAGAAAAACAGACACATAACAGAACAACAGTATACTTCAAGACCCTCCAAATTCCATATCATCCCCTTTATGGCGAGATATAAATTGTTGCAGATCTTCAGGGCGATCAAAGGAATAAGATCTCTCCTTATAAGTAACTTTGAAAAAACAGGGGTGAACTAGTCCATATCTGGCGTTCATGGATCGAAGCGCCGGACGAAAAGAAAGGAAGTCTTTGCGACGCGCAGCAGTAGCGCGGGCTACGTCTTGAGAGAAGAAAACTTTTGACCGGACCACAACATCTGCTTCCTCAACTTTGCTGCTGAAAGGACCATTGACAACTCGGTGTATTCCAAAAACAAAACAATTATCCCTCGAGGATGATGTACAGGCGATGACGAAGATGAATCTGCAACTTTGGGGCCGATACGATGGGCACGCTGTAGATTGAGATTAGTGCCGTCCTTGAGACCAACAATCTTGGGAATGTGTAATTTTAGGAAGGCCAGCATGTCGGACCCTTCTTCACCTTCAGGAATACCATAAATTCGAAGATTATTGCGCCTATTGCGATTTTCTAAATCTTCTGTTTGAATCTTGAGGAAAGCAATCTCTTTGGACATGGCCGCTACTTGAGGTATCAAATCCTGAGTATCACTGATCCTCTGTTCCATCTCAGACACTCTTGAGTCCAAATTAGACCATTTCTCATCTAACCTCTGAAGGGTGGCATTAGTGTCAATGACAAATGGTTTCAATAACTTAATCTCCTCCATAAGGTCTTCCATTGTAATGGCTAGTGGTGACTTGGTAGGCGAGTTAGGTTCTTTCTTCTGTCTTTTAGGTAGAGCGGCCAGGTTGGAGTCTTTGCGAGAGGAAGACATATTTGTTGAAATTAATTTCTGACCAGTCAAGGAAGAAGGCTCCATATGTAGAAAATTATTGAAGCACTGAGACCATCAGAAATATGCAGCACAAAAGGAGAAAAGAGAACCTTTTATGAATCTACTTATTTTGCACGACCCCACTATGGCGGAACATAAATTCCTGGCATATAACCAACTTCATAAAGGACAGTCACAACGTAGGACTATTTTAGTCAGAAAAATTGTTGTAGAAGCGGTAGCAATAACCTACCATTTGGCTCGGTAGTGATAAAATAGAAAACCAGTTGAAAAGTGTTAATTAGTCATACAACCTCCTCAGAAAAAGAAAAAAGAAACATTGTGAGGAGAAAACCTTCACCAGAGTAAAGGAGGTTAAGGGCATTCAAAATGGCGGTCGCAGTGTCTAGTTGATGAAGCACACCTCATATTAAAGTTAGCTTGCAGGATACTTGGAGGTGGAGGCATGAAAAGTGATGGGCAACAGTCCAGCTCATAGAATGCGGAAAAAACGGCGTACCTACATGATGCCAACTGCCAAATTAATGCGGAGCCGCAATATACACAAAATGGCGGCCGCGATCCTCTCAGGAAGCGTGCCACATTTCCGAGTCGAATTGCGGGCGATTGCGGGATCCGTGAAGCAAGAGAAAAGTGTCCTTGTGCTCAGCGGACACTCCGATGTCCGCGTCTGGCTTCAAAATCCGCCGTGAAGCGACTCCATCGGCCGCCCTTTTTAGTTAGCGTGATCTCGATCCGGAGCGAGATCAGCCTGCTGCCATTCCCGTCGGCGCTCAAGCCACGCCTCATTAATACAATTTTTTAAGGGAAAAAAAAAATGTTATGTCATTATTTTACAACATTTGTAACATTGTAATATATGTATACAAATTATATAACCATTTTTGGTATATATATACAGAAAGTAAAGCATTGTATGTTTATTTATTAATTAATATTGTAACATTATAATGTTGTAGTAAATATTGTTTATCGTTTACAAATAATTAGCACTTTATTACATGTAAATATATTTTTAATTAATATTATTAGTATATAAAATATTAATAATATTAATTATCACATTGTTGTAATTAATGAATTTTTTTTTTAAACAGGTAAGTTTTATTTAACAATTTTACATAATTAATATGTATTTTTATAATTTTTATCATTATAAAAAACATATACAAATATAATAATAATAAATATATTTTTATATTAATTATTATTATAAGTTTACAAAGTATAATACATTATATAGTAATTTTTAAATATACAGAAAATTGTGTACAAGATAAGAAAAATATATGTGAAATTTATACTTTGCTATAATGATTTTTTTTAACATTATTCCTTTTTTAAACTTTATTTAGGCAGCCATTTTAAGTTTACAGGGACTATTTTGTAACCGCGTACTGTTATTTTGGGTCATTGAGGGTCGGAGAAGCTTGCGGTTGGAAGCTGCGTCGCGTCGAGCAAGGTAAGGGAAATTTTACTTGTTTTTCTAAGTTAATACTTATGTTTTAGTGTAGTTAGGACCTATATATTGTATTTATAGTTAGGTTATTACGTTTTTGGTGTGCTGTAGTTGTTAGTTATATTTTAGTGAGATGACGTGAGTTAATGTTTGCGGTGTAGTGTAGACGGACATTAATATGAGTAAATATGTGTTGTTTTGTTGCTATAAATTCATTTTATTGTATTTAATCAATGTATTTGGGTGTATTTGTGTGGGTGGGTATGCTTTTAATCTTTTTTGCAGATTCATTTTAATCGAGTTTACGTTGGAGACAGAGACGCGTTTTTTTAATAAAAGAACTGTGTATTAGTTTGTTAAACTAATATTATTATCACAGTTTCTTTTAGTTTTCGGTATTTCCTGGAGCGTTTTTTATATTTTTGTATCTTTTTCGGGATTTTGAGGGTTTACGTAATTTGGATTTCGGAACGATGGATTTGTATGGGACGTGTTGTATTTTTGCATTTTTTTGGGGCTTTTTAAACTTTAACATGCATTAACACATAGATGGAAGCATTATTTCTTTTTGGAAAACATTTTCTACAGCTACATAAACCGTAAGTGTATTTTATTTTAATAAATTAGGTGGGAAATGTTTTGAAAATTAATTGTGTTTTATAGTATATTTTGATAATTATTATTTATTTGTAAATATATATTTTTAATTTAAGAAAATATATATGACAAATAAGTAATATTTGTGAAAATATAATATTAATATATGTGTGTAAAGTTTCTGCTTTATGAACGAAAAAAGTATAATACCTGTGGAACTTTTGTTTATAAAATGCTTTTGGCTATTAGGGATAGGTAATCTAGGCCTCTTGTAGATGGGTATAGGGTAACCTGACTTTGCAGTAGCTGAAACATTTTTTTAGTTTGTTTAGTTAATTTGGGACATATTTGAGTCACAGATTGTTCCATCCGTAATTCTTGATAGCTTTGTTCTTTTTGTATAGATTCTAGAAGTTTTTGTAGGGTAGGTTTACCTCTGCTTGTTGTTGCTTGGAAGGCATTATGCCATCCTTCAACACTATTATTTGTTTTTGATTCTTTGTTTAAGGTACTTAGGTACACGTTCCACCAAGGAATGTGGAATTTAGGTTGCCTTCTATGCCCTGATCTATGCAATCTTCCCACCCAGGTGTCCTCAAAGTAGTCTAGTAGTGGGCTTATTTTGTCTTCGTTTCTTTTGTAATAGGGGCTTTCTATTAGAATATTGTAGTGTTCTGCTACATCTGTTACAGGTACATATGCTAGTGCTATTGGCTTTTTTATTTGGTAGGCAAAAGTACTGTCTGTAGCATATTGTACACTTAGGGTTGATTTTTGTAGATGTCTCCAGAGACTCTGATTAAAATGATAATAGCAACCCTGAATTGCTGTGTGTGGATAATGTTTTAGTATAGCATTTATCATGGCTATTTTCAAAGTCAATAATTATTTTTGAAGGAAAATAATTATTGCTTTCTTCTTTTATTTTAGTTAGTATATCAATGTAGGTAGTTTGCTGTTTATTTGGTAATAGTGCGTAGATGAATGGAATATTTGAGTGTTGGTATAATCCATGTATTGTGTACAGCTGGTAAAATGGTTTTGGACAGACTTTGAAAGTTCCATCCATCATCCAGGTGTCACATTTCTGTAATTTAAGTAAATTGTTTGCAGTAGCAAACATAATTATTCTTTTTCTGGGCATTTGTTATCAAAAAAATAAATGGTTCTTTACTGTGAGTAATGCTTAATTCTGGTGGAATAACTACTTCTGCAAATGTTTTAGGGGCAGGTATAGTAGTTGTGGTAGCTTTTTTTGTCTGGCAATTGTTCTTTTTAAAGAAGCTATGGACGGTAATTGTCCTGATGCATGTTGAGGTAATTTTAATAGTTGCTCTTTTAGTATTTGGGTAGTTGCTTTGTCAGTACTAGTGCTTGCTTCTTTTATACTTTCAAGAGCATCTCTAACCTCAATCTCTGTTATGTTTGGGGGTGATTATGTTCTTTTACAGAAATAACAGTGGTTTCCTGAGTAGTAGCTCTTCCATAGCATTTGTTAGAGTAGTATTTGCTACACTTCCAAAATACTTTAAGGCCAATTTGTTTCTCCTGTGTATACACATACCCCATATAACATAATAGCATTTTATTTTTTTGTGACATTACAAATTCTGCACCTTCAGTCATGTTGTTTTGTTTTATGCTAGGGAAAATTCAAAAAGAAAATATTTTAATATAATAAATACAACATGTTTATTAAATACTGTTACATCTCAGTGAATATACTTACAATGTTTAGTTTGATGTAAATGAAATTGGTTAGGAAATAATTTCAAGCTTTCTTTTCTATTTACTTGATGTAATTTCTGTTGAGAAGAGGAAAAAACATATTAATAATTTGATTATATTGTTTGTAGATGATAGGCATTTTAGGGGTAAAGGGTTATTTTGGTGGGTATTTAACGTTGTTTAATAATGGAAAATGATATACTTACTTTTTAGTTGTCTTTATTTTGTGTAGTTGTAGAATTATTTTGGAGGCTTTTGCTGTTGGCTGTAGAGGAGATAGATGAAAAAGAAAATATATATTAGTGAATAACGTTTTGAAAATATTTTTAGGTCTGTTTGGCAAAAATAGAATATACTTACATTTATTGTTTTTTTATTGGTGAGTATTTTTGAAATAATTTTCTGGCTTTGTAGGATATCTGTAGAGGTGATATAAAAGTAAGGAATGAAAGAATAGTTAATTAGGTTTTAGAAATAATTTTTGGTGCAGGTTAGTAGTTTTGTAATATTTTAAAAACAGTTTTACTTACTTAGTGCAGTTTTAAATTTCTTTTTAGTAATGAAAGTTTTCTTTCAGGAAACAGTTGGGCACAGTTTCACCTTCTTCTTTGTTGTAGTTTTTAAGTGTAAAAGAGATGTATGTGTTTGATGTTTATATAGTGTTTATTTAATTGGTTGCTTAATGTTATTGGTGTATTTTGAAATGTAAGCGTTTTATTCGTTGAAGTTAATTGTTTTTATTGTTTTGGCACTTTCTTTCCATATAAGGGAAACGCTAATTAAGAAACTGTTAGTAGAAAGTAAATATTTTATCTTTTTACTTTTTGTAAATAATTTAAATGTTGTTTTTAATGTGAAATAATGTAAGTATTATATATTTAAAGTTTATATTTAATTATTGTAATATGTTTGTTTAGCCAAAATATATTTTTTTATATATTGATGTGTTTGCAAATTATTTTATTATGTTGTTTAAGTATTTTATATTGTTTTATAATGTGAATTTATATTTGGTGCTAAAGATATATTTAATTGAGCAGTTTTTATATAGTCGATATTTCTAAAAAGTCGATATTATTGATGTCTATATTTTGGTATTCGATATTTTTGTAATGTTATGTTATAAAAATTTAAACGATATTTAATGTAACGATATTTAGCATTTTGATATTGTGGTGAACGATATTTTTTATTTACGATATTGTGTACTCGATATTTTAGTAATTTTATAAATAAGTATAGGTAGTAGATATTATTGTAGTCGATATTTAGACGCCGATATTTTGTATATTCGATATTTTTGTAGTCGATATTATGTCAGTGATCCAGGATATTCATGCTGTGCTACTTGTATAGCTTGATTACTCTTCAAATCCCACATTTCTGCAGAATACTTTGGTCCATCATCAGTACTGGACCTCACTACATCTGCTGAGCCTTTGCAATAGTTTGTCCATTGTCTACACCATCCTACACTGCACACCATTAGCCAGGACCCAGGTAATGTGGGTGGACTGAAAGAAAGGCAGCTTATACTGTTATCTGGTGGAGATGTAACTTCAATATCCATCATGGGATTGTGGTTACCGATGCTTGATCTAAACAAGCTCGTACTGTCTCGCATACGGCTCCCCGGCAGACAGCAAGCACTGCCTCACACCGCCTACGCTTTCTTCTCCCCGGTTACACAATAAATGTGCTCTCCTCATGGTATGTGTCTGCAATATCCTGTAGGGATGTGTGAAGTACTTTCCTGCCATGACCCCCTGTGCTTGAAGCCCGCGGACTACAGTACAACTCTTCTCACCATCCCTGCAGCTATTCTCTTGTCCTGACAGGCCTCCTTCCAGTCCCCTCCCCCTGCAGACTCACCCTCCTATCCCCAAATGCTTGAGGTAGGCTGTTATGGTTATCGTTCTCCAGCCTCAGGGGCCCCTATCTTCGAATGCAGTGCTTCGCAGCACTCTTTTGTGGGAGGGGCCTTCTAGAGGGCCTTGGGAGTGGTAGTGGGTGGAAGGCAGCAGCCCCCACTGAGGCCTGGGTACCTGTGTCTGCATGGCGGTCCCTGGCTCTGTTGCTACCATTTTTTAAGCAGATAGACAAATGGTATATGAAACTACAAGTCCCAGAATGCAACTTTAAATGTAAACTGTGCATACGGGCAGTGTAAGGCTGACTCAAGATGGGTGTAGCATCTTCCCCAGCCCTGGAGCATGTAAATTAATTATGCCACACACGGAGCTATGCTACAGAATTCTTTATTCTCCAACATTCAATGCACACTTATGTCATTAGTCCCATAACCACACCCTAACACCTCTCAGCATGCTACGTAGTTCCTGTTTATAGTCCACCCAGCACCACATGGGACCTAGTTCATACAGCATTAATAGACTACATCTCCCCCTTTGTTAAATAAAAAAATGGCAAACATCGTTAAAAATCACATCTCCTCAATTACTCGGCAAGGCGCTCACACTTGTCTGCCAGCACAGGTGATCTGAGGTGATGGAGGTCCACCCTGATTGGTCAACAGCGGCACAGGCTCAAGCGACTGAGCTGGACCTGCAGGCAGGGTTGCCTTGCACGTGCTTTCAGGACTCAACAAATGTTGAGGTAGATGTTTAAGGACAGACGGCATGGTAAGGCTAACTCAAGAGGGGGGAGGGGAGGCAGCTCCTTTGGACGTAAGAGCCTGGGCGACAGAGGTGAGAAAGTGGCCTCTAAACCCAGAGCACACTGCATAATGCACAGCACTAAATGTGACTTCTAGAAGTGAGTGTGCAGAACTGAACCACACAAATGCTGCTTCTATATGTGCTGTGCACAAGGACAGAAGGAGGGGGCAGGAACGGAGGGCACAGGAGGAAGGGGCACAACATAGAGGGCACAGGAGGCAGGGCACAGCAGGAGGGTGAAGGAGGCAAGGCACATGAGAGGAGGGCACAGGAGGGAGGGACACAGGAGCCTGTGAGACACTATACAGTGAGTGTGCAGCTTTGAACCGCACATTTGCTGCAGTCCTATGTGCTGTACACAAAGACAGAAGGAAGGGGGCAGGAAAGGAGAGGCCAGGAGGAAGGGGCATAGGGAGGAGCACAGGAATCACTACACAAGAGGGAGGAGCACAGAGGAAAGAGGACAAAGGAACCTGACATGCAGGAAGACACTGTACGGTCTCGGCGTACAATATTATTCTAAAATCCAAATCATGGGGCTCGCCAATGGCTCGGAACGGGAGTGGTGTGGTCCCAATACAGACTTTGGTGCTCCCCGACTGGAGCCGTCACTTTGGTAAAACAATATATTAAGCTCAGTAGTAGGTGATAATCATTCTTGTAAAAATGACAGACAAGGATAGTCGTGTCAATGCTTTATATGAATTGTAAAAGGCAAATTTGACATAACTGCTAACAGCTCTAAGTGAAATCTGACATAGATTCACCTTCTAAGGAACCTCTGCAGCTGCATTCCATCCTTCCAGTTGCCCAATAATTCTGTCTCCACCGTGCGGTCCTCCATGCACCACTGCGCTGCATACTGTAGCAATCCTGCTATATGATATAATCCGAGATCAGGCAGTCCAAGGCCCCCAGCGTCCATGTCCAGCTTGAGTGTCTCTAGCTTGGCTCTGCTCTGGCCTCCCCCCCACACTAGC
The DNA here is from genome assembly GCA_963921515.1 of Calotriton arnoldi. Taxonomy (NCBI): domain Eukaryota; kingdom Metazoa; phylum Chordata; class Amphibia; order Caudata; family Salamandridae; genus Calotriton; species Calotriton arnoldi. The sequence goes on along the minus strand of CAWUFW010007457.1, from coordinate 723,633 downwards.
GAGATCAAGAGACTATTTAATGTATTAAACGTGGACTTTGGGATTCTGCAGAAAGAATTCTGCAGAACATAGAGGCAGCGGTGCAGCAGCACCATCTTCGATACAGCCACCCTCCCTTATCGACAGTGGCAGTTTGTTCCAGAATTGTATCGATGCCTGCAATCCCACAAGAACTCTTCCCAAGTTAAGCTCAAAATGGCTCTCTGGCCCATGGGCCACCTGGATGCCCAGATATCGGAAGTGTTCACATTTCCAGTCCAAACCCACATCAGGAAGGTCCTGGGAGTTCATCCGCGCAAGAGCTGCGAGCGGGAATAATATTGTTTTCTGACAGTTAATTCCACTCCGAATGAGGATAATATTTACAGGGCCACCGGGATCGCCCCTTCCGGTTCCCTAATGTAGAAGAGCGCGTCGTCCGCATGCATGGAAACCACATGTGTACGGCCATCTACCATTATACCCCACGGCGCCGTATCCCTCCCCAATCTCACTGCCAAGGGCTCCATCTCTAATGCAAAAAGCAGCGGGGATAGCGGGCATCCCTGCCGTGTCCCCCCTCTCGATCAATATGCTCTCTGACACCTGTCCCCCATTCCGCACTCTGGCTCTCAATCGGTGATAAAGTAATTTGATCCCTGCGACATATTCACTGCTGAACCCCATTCTCCTCAACACATCCCAGAGATATTCCCACCGCAGCGTGTCAAAGGCTTTTTCGATATCCAGGGCGACAACCCCCACCCTGAGTTCGCTGACTGCCACCGAATGTAGGATGTGCGATAATCGCCATAGGTTCATGTGCGTTCCCCTCCCCGGTATAAAACCGCACTGATCCTCATGTACTAGGGAAGTCCTCTCCCGGCACTTCACTCGCTCAGGGAGGGAGGTCAAGGGAAGGCCCCAAGCCAGCTTCCCTTTGTGCGTGCACCTATGTACTGTAGCAGGGCCACTTCAATAGATCGCCACCGCTGATCTCGCAGAGCCTGTCGTCCCCTCACTCCTGTCCTCCGGCGGGAGTCAGCATCCACCTCCCGGTGAGGATCAGAGAGACGGCTTCCCTCTGCAGCAGCTCTGCTCTCGGCCGTCCTCCGGTCCGAATTCCACTCACTAGGCAGGCCCACTCACCACACCGCTCCTGCACTCCGGGCTTGTGAGCTCCAGGGCCGGGGGGAGAGCCGCCAATAGACCTCTTTGGTGCAGCATCTAGCAAGACAGGTCGGCAGCCACCTTAGCACACAGGTAGCCGCCGTAACAGCTCCAGGGTTCCTTCCACTTGTCTCATGCCGGAGCAGCGCAGGCTCAGGCCGTGACCGATCGCAGCCGAGCACGGCGATTCCACTCCGGGAGCCTCGTAATTCACGGCCACCATCTTCCCCAGCATCGGGAGGAGCCATTGTTGTGAAGATTGGGCTCAGATGGGTAGGATTTTTCAGGATATTACATGGGCCAGCCGCGGAGCTCTTTAGGCAGCGTCTACTCCGGTCGCCATCTTGGCCACGCCCCTGGGGTGAGTAGTTGAAAAGTTTCAGCACTCCGTCCATCATCTTGTTATGTTTGTGATGTCAGTGTTTAGGCTAGGAGGTGGTTCCTTTACAACCTCTTCAGCTTTCCCTATAATTAGGTCTGCATTTGTTTTTCCTTCCCCTCTCTCTTCATCTATTCTTATCCTTTCAATCAATTGTCGATGAATACCCTTTCATCTTGGTTAACTTTGCAGGTTATGTCATACATGCTCTAGTTAGCAAAACTCACGTTAGTCACAGGAGAAATGAATTTCATCATATACTCACGCTTGTCGTACGGTTCCTACTTTCTCAATAAGAGTGCATTTCGGCAACATAAACCTCAGAATTATGGCAACTGAGCCCTCTCATATCATCAGAGTATCTTGACCTAATTCCTGACTAGGTCACAGTGTGTCATCTGGACCCATAACCTGTTTGGGCACCGGATGTTATCTACAACTTCAGAGGATGACAACCGTAATACCCCCAAGGAAATCGTGGAAACAAATATTACCTTATCATTAGTAACTCAGGCATGCCCAAAGTGATAAACAAGAAGTGCACAAATTGACAATTCAATGTATTTAATGAGGCACTTGGACTCTTGTATAAAGTACGTGCGCTGCAATGATTAACAGAATGAAGCAGAATAATGTCATCTGCATTACTAGGACGATGAACAGAATGAACAGTTCAACCATTGGATTATATGAATACATATAATGGTACTCCGACCTAGCACATCCTAACCTAAGTAAGTATAGGTGTGTTCATCTGCCAAGATATCTTGAGTGGCCTATCTCCCCATTACCTGGGTGCGTGTAGCATCTGGCAGCCTGTCTCTGTGTAGATCAGGACCGCGTGCCTTCCAGGATAGGGATGGAATTCAGCTGGGATAGAATTCATGCATGGTGAGATGTTGATAATCAGTCAAAAAGGGCTCCTCGGTCTAAACAAAGGATGCGTCTATTTTATATATTAAACCATACGCATACGTTTTTTGCCTGAGCTCTTGTCCAAGCTCTTGTCCAGCGTATTTGTTGATTCTATTCACCCAGAGCTGCTGCCAGCAGACAAATACCTACAACAATAATTTGCTAGTGTACAGAGCCCTTGAACAGAATGTTCTAGGAGATTGTAGGAAGGTAGGATCCTTCTAGCATGGTTACCCTGACTTTTTGCCTGGTGTTACTGTGTTTTTGACTAGTCTGACTGGGATCCTGCCAATCAGGACCCCAGTCACTGTGCTTTCTCCTAAAATTAGACATTGGTAAGTACTGTGGTACTCTCCCAATTGGCTAATGGTGTACCCTTATAAGTCCCTAGAATATGGTACTGAGGTACCCAGGGCATAAGTACACCAGGGGTCTACCATGGGCTGCAGCATGTACTGTGCCACACATGGGAGTCCACTTAAACTGTGACTACAGGCCTGCCATTGCAGCCTGTTTGAGTGGGTGCTAGCACCCTCACAACAGATATAAGTTTCCTTATATCTGAGGTTACTGCCCTTAAAACCTATAAGTCACCCCTATGGCAGGCTCTTCAGTCCTGAGGGCAGGGTGCTCAGTTATAGGTGTGTGTGCCGCTGCACGCGCAGGACACTCCTACAAACCCCAGAGTCAATTCTCCAGGCTATGTAAGTGCGGTTATCAATTTTATACATATAGTGGACATCAAGTAATTTACTAGATTTCTAACTATAAGTGGCTGCACCGAAACCGATCATATTTGGTATCAAACATGTTGGAATCCTACCCCAACACCGATTCCAGTGTTGGACGTAGGATCCCATGTACTGGGGGTCCCCCCCCGCTGTATTCCCGGTACCAACCTTTCAGAGACTAACAGCAAGCTAGTGCTGCTGCAGACCACAGACACGATTCTGCCTTCCTACTGCTGAGCCAAGCTCGAGCAGGGGAAGGCAGGACAATAGGTTTCCTGTCACAGGGGGGTGTGACCACCTCCCAAACAGGACTTAGTGTACTGAGCTGGGGTCGGGGCACTTGCCAGCACCACCAAACTGCTTAGAATGGCACATTTGACACCCTCCTTACATACTCCAGTTTGAGCCAGTTCAGGGATCCCTTGGCTCCTGCTCTGGTGCGAAACTGAACAAAGGACATGGGAGTATCCTCTCCTCTGTCCAGCCCCTCCTCTAGGAGGGACCCCATAATCATTCCAACCCTTTCCCTAGAGTACTTAAGGGTTTTCCTGTGGGTGGTCCTTTAGATTCATCGTGGGATAAGATTCAAACCCGAAACCACATCATCTTCGACCATCTGGGTACCTGGACTTTGTTGGACTTTGCCTGGAACCAAGACTGCAAAAAGGATGATTCCTGCTGCTCCTGGTCTCGCTGTTCTGCAAGTTTTCTGTATCGTATGTGCCTGTGCTTCTTCCAGTTTCCTCTCCAGACCTGTGGGCAACACGGACACCCAAAGTAATTTCCCTTGGAGTGAAGGAGTCACTTCCCTGCATCTGCAGGCACTGCAACAAACCTGACTGGTCTGCTGCTCCTGATGCCCCATTGACTTCGAAATTCTCAGCAACACAGGTGGTGGTTCTGCAACTCCCTCGAGGCCTGACCAGTCCTTTCAGCAGGTTTGAGGCCGGTATCCCTCATCAGAACCGCTGGGACTGAACCCATGTGCACTGTATCGCCTTGCCGTTGCCAAGGCTTGTTGACTCTGCACTCCAGAGATCTTCGGGCTACAAGAACATCCAGCCCCCAGCATCTCTTCCTGCCAAGTACAGCATCCTCACTGCATCCTCTGCACTGTGGGCCTTCATCTTGGTGAGCTGCTCGAGGTCCTCTTGAGACTCCTGTACCTCCGGCCCATAGGTCCGCTTGAGAGTCTTCTTTTTTGCTTGCATGCTCGGGCCTGCCCTGACTCCCCAGCTTGTGGTGAGTCTCTTGAATCTTGCTAGTCCCAATGTTGCTCCTTCATTGATTACCATGACAGTGGCTGCTGCTGCCAAGGCTTGTTGGTGCTCCCGCCGGACACCAGCCCTTTGTTTCTCGTCATCCTTCATGGGACAGCTCGTGGACGGCTCCTGGGCTTCCTCAGCATCACCTGGTCCTCACAGCTGCAGCAGTTCAAGAAGAAAGGTTCTCTACCTGTTTAATTCTATGCACGCATAGAATTAAACAGGTAGAGAACCTTTCTTCTTGAACTATTGTAGTCTTTCCCCTGTTAGTCTCTACCTTTATCCTAATCAGGGGCCCCCGCTGTTTGTGTGGTTGTTCCTCACAGCTGCAGCGACAAGGACACCGTCACCTCCCCTGCAACATCCTACATTGGTGGGCATTGCTCTTCAGTGTCTCCTGGTCACCTCCGGGTGGCATAGACTCGGTCTCCTCTGCTTGCAGGTCCTTCTCATCTTGAATCAACCCTTGGATTCCACCTGACACTTTCCAAGTCTTCTCCAGTGACATCTTTCCTGAAGTCCTACATTGTGGTCTACGGCAGTTTCCAACATCACTTCGCACCTATGCATCCAGCTTCCCTGGTGTAGGTATCCTGGTTCCTGGGGTATCCACGGGAGGGGTGATTCTCCAACATTCTGTCTTCCACTGGGATTTCTTCAGGATCCACTGGGAAGGGTCCGTTTTCCTAAAAACGTCAACCGCGACTTACCTATTGACTTTCATTGAGCATGCGACTGTGTTTCCATTTAACAGACACCCTCCGTGGGGTCCTGGGATACTTACCTTGGGTGGGTCCTTGTGTCCCCAGCTCTTCTGAGTCCATTGGTCCCAGTCCAGACTCTGGTCCCGGTTTGCATTCCACTTTTATAGTATATGGTTTGGTCTCCCTCTGGGGTCCACTGTATTTCTTTGCAATTGAATTATTCTTGTGTGTTTGTGTTGAAATCTCCGGCTAGGAGATAAAGCAATGTGCCAGTTTAGTATTGTTAAATAAATACCTATTTTTATATATTCACTGTGTGGTTCTTTTTCGTTTAACCTACACTACATGATTAAGATCTGGTAAAACAAGCTGCTTAACACTCCTCCTGGATAAGCCTGAAGGCTGCTCTCCACAGCTACCACTTTGAGAGCTTTCTATGGTTATCAAAGACCACTAAAGTCACAATAAGCGTTGTCTGGATTAGTGCAGGGTGCATCTTTTACATAAGTGTGCACCATATACTAAGCCAGCCTCCTACAGAGATGATAAAGTGCCTACCAAGAAATGGATATATAAACAAATACATTCTGAGTTCATTATCATGTGCTGGTGCGCAGGCAAATGTATGCGAAAAGACTCAATTTAAAAGATGTCAACTTCAAACATGAGTATGTAAAATAAACGTGTATGTGCCCAGGGCCTAAGAACTACATGACAGGCTGATCCAGTGGTTTAAACCACCTGTGTAAGGGAGAAACATGTTTAGTAGCCACCAAATACAGTGTTTAACCACTGACAATTGGAATATCTGCTAATAAGTTGGAATAAATCAGTTTAATGGAGTTGTGATGATAGAAAAGATTCAAGAACACTGAATACGAAAAGGAACAGGGCAGGGGCAAGTAAAAATAGGCTGCTCCCTCAGCTGCAGAAGAGGGAAGACCAAGCAGTCCTCCACCTCCATAAATCTCACATATTCAGCTAACATTTATTTATACACATTATAACTATACACATTTCCGTGGGGAACATGTGGAACCTTGCTTTTGGATGGGATAGACCTAACTAAGGGCTCTAAAGTAGGACTGACTGTTACATGAGGGATATCTCCTCCCAGCAAATAGACATCCATCAGTCATCCTAACATAGAAACAGAAATTACAACTGCCAGGCTTACAAACAACATTTTCAGCATTGCTGCGCCATATAGACTCAAATCAGATCAAGGAAAACATACAACAGATGTTAGTCCCCTAAATAATACTCTATTGCCTCTACCCTATCTCGAAAAACTACTGGAATTTTTATTCTGCATTAGCAGAAGGCCTAATAGAACTATCGTCCTCTGACCGTTACCCTAACTCTCTGGCAGTGCTTTCATCATACGTCAATGGCCAATGTGAACAGGCTCCCTTTGCTGTATCGACTTGTCTCAAGAGGGCTCATCAACATCCGTCAAGCAATCATCAGTGTGCCACATCTGATCTTGGCAAGGTAGGTACAGTTTGTACCTGAATACTTCTGAGTCAACTTTCTCTCCCTTTTGGGTCATTTAGTGCTGATTAAGTCCGGCCATTCATCTGCAACGTCAGTCACATTGCCGTGTTTTGGTTCCTCTAACTCACCGTCCTCCCTAATTGTATCCAGTCTCTTCTTTGTCATCAATAGTTTTTCTGGGGGACTGTATTCTTTGGCGAAATGTCTTCGGTTGGACCTCGACCCTTGGAAGTGCTCGATATCTTCGGCTCTGATGAGGCTTTATCGCTGTCCGAGGTGGGGCTCCCGTGCCTTGTGACTGCCTCTGTTACATGCAAGGTCTGCTGTGGCAGATTAGTTTCAGCAATCCATGCGTCCTCACTGTTCCGGTGGATGCAAATTCTCAACCCAGTGGTCGGTATTACAGTAGTTATTGGAATGACAATAGAACTCAGATCATACTCTTGTCCTAAGTGATGCTCACTCAGGGAAACTGTGGGCCCTCGGTCTGATCTTCGTCTTCTTCTGATGCTTTAGACACCTCAAACCTGCGTGACTCGAGGAATTAGTGGATTTTGGCTCCACTTCTTTCTCTTCATGCCTTGCCCTCTTTGTATGAGAGGCGTGTGTCAAGTTCAGGAGAGCAGCAAATTACAGCAAAGTTGGTGACAAGGAACGCCGACCACTCCTCCAAACAGGCTTTGTAGACACGTTTCTTCACATGGATCCAAGCCCAAGGGTTCAGGTCATGCCCTGGAGACCCTCAGACAGCTGGAGTAGCGATGTCAACCTGATGAGTGATAGAACACACCACATCAGATAGTCCATTGCAGTACTTGAGCACCAGGTAATCTGTGATATTCACAAGGGTGGCTGCTGGAACAGAAGGAATTCACATAACTTTTCCCATTAGCACCTTGTGTGTGGAAAATCCGGTTCTCTTGTAAGAAGTACTTTGAATGCTCATGAATGTTAATATGGAAATCAATGCATTCATTGATAAAAAAGAAATCTCGGCCTTATTAATAGAATCGCCACATCAATCTCGACTCATAAATATGTAATCAAGCAAGCCCTGAGACCTAGGCCCATTATTACTGATTGATGGGTCACAGGTGGGAGGGTGCGTAGCTAGCAGGCAAACTTTCGGGTAGGAAACTCTTGATCAATCCCACAGATAGGTGCAGCGATATTACAATGGTCAGGGGAGATAGCCCCAATAAAGCACACATGGCTGAAGGGGGTATGCATGATCCAAAAACACAATAAAAAGTTTGATGCCACATGAGGTAGGAACACATAGCCAATCAGGATCTAGCACACACAGCATACGTAGTGATGATGCGCTCCCCATTTCAGACATCTGGACATGGTATCCACTGGCCACAATGAGTCCACACGAGGTCGAGACCCACCTGTAGTAACCATTTGAACATTAATTTATGACTCTAAAAGCAGCATCCAACATTCCTCACCATATATGGTAAACTCGAAACTTTTATTACTTGTTTTTGGATAAAAGAAGGACCTATACCAATTGTAAGTTGAGTCAGTCCTCAGATCTTGTAACTGTAACTGTTCTCCCAGCTGCTATGTTTAATTAAACAAACTGTTCCTTTTTGCCAAATGCCTTTTGTCTTCCATTTTTTTATATGGATTTAACTTGATAAACATTTTGGCGAGCCAGATAGGAGGATTGGGACCCCGTACCCGACTGCAGCCGAAGAAAGGAGATCCCGCCCGGATGGATTCACGTTTCCGCAACAAGAAAGGTGGGCAGACACCGCAATAGATTGGAAGTTCTGCTTAATCCCCGGGTGGAGTTCCGTCCTGAAGCAGCCATCACAGAGGGTAAGAGACTACATCCGAACCTAAAACATAGTCTAAAAGCATTTGGCGTATGGTAAACTAGGGAGAAGCTTAAAAAATAACATGAGAGTCCTGTCACTGACAGGGTCTGGCATATTACCTGTTTTATATGTCCTAACTAAATCAGTTGTAAGGCAGCCTCGGAAGCGTTACCATGGAAGTCACCTTGGTTTGATAGCTGAGTACGATAGCTAAGGTGAATGTAGTGTAAACAGTGAATAGCCCTAGATAACTCACAGGATGGTTATTTTTGTGACGTAGTTATCCTGATTGACACCTCAGTCATAGTTTTTTAGCTCAACATTTTCCCTGTGCAAAAGAGGTTTCTTGACACCCACAGTATCTGGAAGGAGTGTGGGAGGTGCATCTGGCTTGACCCTGGGTGTCACAGGATGAAATTCAGGCATAGGGAAACATTGGACCCAGGAAACTGGGCATCACTTGTATGTGGACAAGAGGGGCTGGTGATTCCTAAGTTATTACTACATGGTTTCTATGATTACCTCCGTTGTCTCGGAGCGGATAGTGGCAGACTATCCAGTTCACTTAGGAATGTATTCCACACTAGACTTCTCTTGCTAGAGGATAAAATATGATGAAAGAACTAATTGTTTGAAAAAGTAAATTTTTGCAGTCAACCATTATTGAACTGTATTATTATGTGATGATGTTGTATTGATTATTGTTTGCAAACTGTATTATGTGAAGAACTGAGATCATGCAAATGCTATTCTAACATAAGGCATAGTCGCCTATATTGCGATACTACATATGCATTGCTATCTTGTTGTTGTTGAAATGCTTGCTTGAACTGTTTGACATAGATATTAAGCACTAAGCTCCTCGTATGTAATTTGTAAGAGTCCACCACATACCAATACCCTTATGATTAGACAAACCAAACTACTAAACATCAGTTGAGTTGTTTTATCCAAATTACTAGAATCGCTATGGATTCTCCATTGAAGGCCACTTAGGTCCAAACCTGAGAAATCTAAAAGCAAGCAAGCACAGACACCTCCAGCGCAGCTCAAGTACCTAGGGAAGTTCCCCAAAAGCTTGACTCCCTGTACACAATACTCGACATGTGACACCTAAAAGGCAGGTAAAATGCACATTCTTACTGATTCAGGTAAGCGTAAACGAGTAACAGGACAGTTTGTGGTGGTTCTCGATATTGACTCAGCGAGCTCGAGAGATGATGGGAGCTCCAGTCCTTCAGGAACTGATGACGAGGGTGAGGCTTACAAGTGGTGCCCAGCTAACTGAGGAAGAAACAGAGAGCTAATTTGAAAGGGAAGCCAGGCTAATGAAAGCAGAGCAGAGCTCAAAGCAAAAGAGGCAAGCCAGACGGCGCAAAGAAGAGAGGCGTGAGCTGATGCTCGAGAGAAAAAGGGCGCGCCACAGGGAGCTAGAGTGAGAATATAGGACTACGGACACTCTTTTCATGAGGAAAGCAGTATGCAGCACTGGGAAGACTCGGAGTTAGATGAAAGGCTCCTGCAGGACTCTGAGCCACACCGTTTGGTCGACAAAGGAGAGGGGCTGACCAAGAGATAAAGGAACAAGGCAGCCTGGTGCTTACCCACCCGTGACATAGGAAAAATAAAATGGCACCTGTACGTGCACCCTAGGGGAGCAGCGACGAGGATACTCGCTGCCCCTCATGACAAAGACAATCTAACCCAGAGGGAGATAATATCCAAAACAGAAGGCATGACTTTTGCTTACCTATTTTGCGACCTGTTAGCATATAGGAGTGAGGAGAGGGACCAATATGATAGATCTTGGCAGAGGGAAGGATCGTTTGAGCCAGAGGACATGGCGATAGCAGAGGATTTCATCAGGCATGAAGGGGGAAATCCTAGTTTGGACTTCCTCTACATGCAGTGATGTCTCACGAGATTGGAACGCTATGTTGAGGAGAAACCTGTGGAGTCACCTAGTGTAATAGTGTGCTGTTACTACTGAAGGGCACGGTGGGGATTGTATATGTGCCATGGGCCCAGACGGATAAAGATGGGTTCAGGACCAAGTTCCCATAATTGCTGTATGGGGCTGGGAAATGGATTACATTCTTTAAGAAGAACACAGCAGGTATAAACCTAGCAATAAGAGATATTAAGAGTCTGCTAAGCAGCCTAAATGGGGAGCAGACTAACACGGTGTTCACCTAAGCTCTCAAAAGCAATCACGCTAACAAATACCCAGCATGACGGGCCGCTTTTAATAAGCACAGGCACCGGATCTGGACGGCCCTGAGAGAAATATTTCCTGACCGCCCGGATGTAGGCGGGCTAATGGCAGAGACCATGAAGCCAGAGGAAAGCATAAACAATTTCTTAAATAGAATGAGGGAAAGATGGGGACAAGAAACCGGACAGCCGTGGACCGATACAGGCCCACAAGTCACATTTTTCCACAATATTCGTAAGAAAGGATTGTCCGCCGAGATACAGAGTGGGCTGAACAGCATAGTTGGGTTAGATACCAAACTCTGGCAGGACCTACAAGCCCATATACAACTATAGAGAACTCCACTACCATAAGAGGAAACAAGATAAGAATAGAGAGAGAGAGAGAAAAGACAGAAAGGGGTCGGGGCAGAACCAGGGTACCACTATGGAATCACTGCAAGACTTCTTGGAATGGGTGGTCCTGGGAAGAGCAGCTGTAGCCACATTGGCAAAGAAGGTGGCGGTGAAGATGGGGCTACCGCTGAAGAGGTTTAGAAAGGACAAAGCATGTAGTAGATGGACCCAAGGAGGTACTACAAAATGGACAGAAAAAACTACCCAGACATCACAGAACTCCCAGTGGCAAGATATGGTCATAGTTCTGCCTCAGCTGCCAGAAGTAGATAAGGCACAGGGACAACAATGCTCGACCCAATGTCTGGTTGATGGGGAACACACACTCAACCACATATGCCTTGTACTATCAATCATGCGTCAAAAGAACTGTGAAAAGAACCTACTGTAACAGTGCTAGTAAACAACATACCTTACAGCTTCCTGAAAGACACAGAGGCAACAAAGTTATGCCTAAGGGAAGGGATAGTTCCCCCTATCCAGAGAAACTGTGGACACTCAGGGGTTTTCAGGTACAGTGATGAGGGTCCCTTTCACACACCCCCAGAGTTGGACATAGAAGGTAGTTGTGTGAAGGGGCAGCTGTTATATCATCCCTCGTTCCCAACTAATCTATTGGGACAAGATTTAATGGGCAAACTAAACATGACCATTCACTTCTCTAACAACGGGACAATTGCCAACTCCACCCGTGGGGTTTCACCCCTAAGACTCATGTCATTAAAACGACCCCACGGCACAGGTGGACAAATTAGCGCTTCCCCCACTGATCAGACTGCCTTCACTAAGGCAGTCCTAGCGATTGTCTTTAACACGCCGGAATTGTTGAGACAGAAGTGGCAACTGCCCATCGAATTCGTATTCCAAAGGGAGGGATGCCATGCCTGGAAACCCTAAAAGGAAGTATTATTCTACTGAGAGTCAATTGAAATGCAACCTGCTTATGGAGTGTTGTGGACCACTGACCAAGAAAACGTGATGTGGGCATTTATCATCTTTCTAAAACTTGGCCTTAGTCTATGGGAGGAAACAGATGACCAGTTGTTCGGTGAATGCCCCGGAGCTTCATAAATTATTTTTGCAGACTCAATAAAGGTTAGGGTAAAGCTACAAAATAAGACCCTGGAACCAATGGTAGTACTGACAACCTTCCAAGAGCCAGACTTGTCAAAAGTACCACCGCAACTGTGGGCAAATGGGCCGTATGACGTGGGTCTCTTTAATACCACTAAACCCATGAAAATAACGGTGAGAGAAGGGGCCACCCTACTCAGAGTGCACGAATACCCACTCTCTAGGGAAACCGACAATGGTATAGCACCCACAAACCCGGCTAATTTATTTATTTATTTATATAGCGCCTGAATCGACCCCCGAAGGGGTATCTCTGAGCTGCGGACACGGCTACAGGGTTAGCTGAGGAGCACAATCAAAACAGAATAGTCTTAAGGCGCTTCCTGAACTGGAGATGATCCGAACACAGTCTTAGATCAAGGGGTCCTATACGTGGGAGTATCCCTCTATAATACTCCAATTTTCCCAGTCAAAAAGAGTAAAGGAGTAACGTGGCACTTGGTACAAGACGTACATCCCCTCAACGACATTGTGGTCCCAGAGCTCCCCATGGTACCAGACCCGTCCATCATCTTAACCAATATACCGGCAGACGCTAATTACTTTTCCTTAAAAGACATAACAAATGCATTCTCTAGCATTCTGCTACAACCTGACAGTCAGTATCTAACCACTTTTACATTTCGAGGGGTTAAGATGCTATTCCAGAGATTACCACAAGGATACTGTGAGTCCCCAAGTGCCTTTAATCGAATACTGAGAAGGGATCTTGCTAACTTCCAGTCGAATAGCACCCTGATACAATATGCAGACAACATCCTGATTTGTAGCCCCTCTGAAGCAATATGTCATCAGGACATGATAGCTCTTTTTATTGCGCTAGCTGAGAAGGGCTACAAGGTGGAGAAGGGCAACGTGCAGTATATACAGCAGGTCAACTGGTTTCAGGGGCCGGTCGACGGGTCACCCCAGAGCGAGCACACTCATTCGGGCTACGCCACCACCGCAAACTAAAAAGAGCATGCAAAATTTCTTGGGCCTTTGCAATTACGTCTGCAGTGGGTCTTTGATTACAGAATGCTCGTCAACCCCCTTACTCGAGGCGATGAAAAAGGCAAAATCTGGCAGCAAGATATTAATGTGGACACCCGAAATGCACAATACCTTCTGTAAACTCAAAACAGAACATTACATTTCAAGATATGACACATCCATGGAGGTAAAGATGTTTTATTTCTTTTTAAAAGACCATCAGACCTCAAGAGCAGGAGACGTCCCCAACTGTCACTGCCTTCAACCCCAGCTCAGTCCAAGTGATGACCATTCACATTTCACGCCAACTGACACCCACAACATTCCATAGTGCTACCTCATCAAGTTCTCTCCTTAGTGACATAGTCAACCTTCTAGACCCATAGCTGCAAGAAGAATAAAGTAAAATATAGCACATCTTCCTTCCTTATAATATAAAACAACCAACAAATACAATATATCGATAATCAAGAAAAAACCTGACCTGTTGAGCTAGTGCAGGAGTACACTAACCCTGATTTATATTTACATTTAAATTATACAGCAAAGTTATGCCGTGAGCTGTTGGGCGAGTGCAGGAGTACAGGGACCCTGTGCAATACTCAACATTTAATTTATACAGCAATGTTATGCCGTGACCTTTTGGGCGAGTGCAGGAGTACACGGACCCTGATTTATACTCACATGTAAATTATACAGCAATATTATGCCGTGACCTGTTGGGCGAGTGCAGGACTACATGAACCCTGTGCCATACTCAAAATGTAATATATACAGCAATGTTGTACGCATAAACCAGATAGAGAACAATGAATGTGATCAGCTAGCCGGTTCAGGAATGCAAAGAGCAAACCTATTACATCTCATAATCATCTAGCCACTTGGGCTTTATCCTCAACCTCTTTGGGGCACTTTCACCCACACTTAAAGCATCAATAGGAAGTTTCCCAGACCACTCATCCTGAACAGTGGAGTTTCCAACTTTTACCAATCTAGTTAAACTCCATACACCACCTGAATCCAAAACTGCAACGTTTTTTGTCGTCTCAATTATTATAAAAGGACCCATGAATTTTATTTTGACAAACATTTCTTCACCATTCCAGACCTTTTCAAAAGCGCCTTGTCATCCGTTTTCCAGTCACCAGCATGCACACAATTTTTACCATCAAAACGTTTCTTATACTTGTTTGGATGCTCCTGCCTACTTAATTCATCTTATCATCAGACCACTTCCTCTCCACTCTTGTGGTTAACTTCAACCAAACAGGGTTAAGCTTGCAATGAGGCTTCATATCCCTTAACACTGCAAATGGTGAAATCGATGTCACATCATTAGGAGTAACACGATAGGCCCACCATGTCTCCATCTAAACATCTTTTAAAGAAGATGTATTCAAAAGAGCACGGTGAGCACAACTTTTTACCAGTCTATTCATGCTCTCCACTAGACCATTCGCTTGAGGCAAATGGAGAGCTGTTTTGATATGTATGATAGAGAGCTCTCTCTAGAAACCACTCATATCCTGGGATACAAATTACACCCCATTATCCGAGGCCAGACTCTTTGGTGTGACTTCCCTGAAATATTCTTCTCTGAGAAATTCGATAACAGTCCTTGTATTCGCCGCAGGAACACACTTCGTGACAACCCACTTGGATGTATAATCCACTTAGAGCATTACAAATCGTTCATTCTGATTCAACAAATCAAAAGGACCCGCAATGTCCAAGGCCAAATTGGTCCATGGCTTATCCAGGATCTTGAGTGGAGACAACGGAGCAGTGTGTTTTTTTTTTGCTTGTCATTGTTGGCACAGTGCCAACAATCCTTGACTAGTACCTCAACCTCATGATCCATCCTTGGCCACCAATACCACTCACGCAATCTAGCTTTAGTCTTACTCCTGCCTAGAGGCCCTTCATGAGCAAGATTCATAAGCTTCCCTCTCAAGGCACATGGGGGTATAACTCGTTCCCCAATAAATATCTTCCCCTCCACAATGCATAGTTCTTCCATCACCGTTAAGAATCCACTTAAGGCCGTAGGGATGTCTTTCTTTTCTGGTCAGCTCCTCACAATAAACTCCTTAAGTTTTTCCATATCAGAATCTATGGTGGCCTCCTCCCACTCACTATCCTTTAATGCAGATTTGCGCACCTGGTTCACCAACCCTATCTCTGGATTGCACACTCCTTCATTAGTAGGCATCCTAGATAAACAATCAGCTGCACATTTTCTAGGACCAGGGATATATTGTACTGCAAAATTGTATTTAGACAACCCTGCCATCCACCTCCTGATCCTGGGGGAAAATGTTTCAAAAAACCTACACATGAAAATCCTTTTGAGTGGCCTATGGTCAGATCTCACCATGAAGGGTAGTTCCCACAAAAAAACTTGAAATGAAAAACGGTTCAATACACACTCAATGCCTCTCATTCAATGACAGAATAACGTTCTTCTGCCCCCTTCAAAGAATGAGGGGCAAAGGCTACCACCTTGAACTCACCATTATCCACCTGGGCCAGCACAGCACCGACCCCTTCACACTGGCATGAGTGGACGAAACTGCCTTCCTTTTAGAATCAAAATGACCCAAAGTTGGCAATTTCACTATACCATCCTTTATGAGACTAAAAGCTTGAATACAGTCATCTGTCCACTCAAACTCACTTCCTTTTTTAATAAAGTTCCTCAAAGGTTGAGAGATGCTTGCAAAGTTCTGGATGAATTTTGAACAAAACTCCGCCAACCCTAGGAATGAATGCACTCGGTCCTTATTCTCTAGTTTAGGAGCCTGCACAATGTTACTGGCTAAATCCAACTTAGGACTTACCCCCTTCCCAGAGACAGTGTGTCCTAAATATGTTACCACTGGCACCATGAATTTACATTTTTCCTTCTTGACTACTAAGCCGGGCTCTTGGAGATGCCTCAACACCTGGAACATTTCCAAAGGAGTCACGAAAGAGATAAGATGCCTGGAATCTGGATGTAGCATGACCCGATGATAAGCTGAAGAGAAGTCCATTACACAAAAAATATTTGCATCCTTGATTAGTGCCAAAGTCTCTGAAATATTTGGCAGTGGTTGTTTTTCAACCCATATATACCTATTCAGCCCTCTTAAGTTCACACACAAGCGGATCTCTTTCCCACTCTCCTTGGGTGCCGAAACTATTGGGGACAACTACTCCGAACACTCTATTTCTTCAATTACACCCTTATTTTTTAACTTGGTGAGTTGTTCCAGTAGTGCTAGCATCATATGGGGAACTCTTCTTACCTTGGACACAAATGGTTTTGCACCATTCTTTAACACAATCTTGTGCTCACAATTCTTTAACAGTCCCAACTCATTGCTAAACACATTTGGGAATTCTGTGCATATACTTTCAGGATGGCCTTCCTCCACCAGCACCAACACTTTCCTCTGGTATCTCTATCACAAAAGATTATCACCCCTTCAAGCCACAGACACATTTCCTACAGCCTCACAGTCTTCAAATTGTATCTTCATCACAGAATAACCCAACACATCTATTTTCTTTCCACCATACCCGACCAGATTTATTTCAGAATCCTGTAAAGTTATTTTCTCTTTTCCAAAAAGCAGATCACAATTCTTATCACCAATAATGGTGTACAGGGACCCCGAATTAGCCAGCACTAATATACTCTTTTCATTCACCACAATCTGACACTCCGGCATTTCAATGGGATCAGCATCAACTAATCCATCATTCCTCACACTGAAAACAAATTTGTCTTCCTCCACGTCAACACAATTCACACTTCGTTTGAAACTGGAACCTCTGAAAACTTGTGCATAATGCCCCTTTTTGCCAAACTTATTGCAAATAACGAATCGAGCAAAACACCCAGAGCTATTTGAAAAATGCCCCTCACTCCCACACCGAAAACATTTCACCACACCACTCCTGGAATCATCAGGAATTAGTTTTTGGCACTCCTACATCCTTGTTCCTAACCAACTCTTTGTTTCTAACACTCACATTCCCCTTCACGTTAATGACAAGTGTATCCACCACTGTGAGATCAACTTTTAATTTGTCATCACGCATCCCACATACCCACATGGTAGTGTTCTCCATCGCTTCCACCATGGATATCACATCCCAAGGATTCTTTGATAGTAACGTTTCCTGAACCTTGGAATTGTAAGTGCACCTGACAATTTGATCTGTCACCAACGAGTCGGATAAATGGTCAAAATCACGAGTGGCAGACAAGATTTTCAAAGCAGCCAAATAACTTCCTATTTTCTCATGCTTTCCTTGTACCCTCGTGAGAAATTCACATGCAACCCAAATGTCTTTCCAACATCATAACTGACGTCATAAACATTATTAGTCTCCCCTCTTTATCTCCAATGCCCACCTCATCGAGACTCTCATAGACATTCCTGCCTTCTATGCCTAAATTATGCAATAAAATAGCCTGTTTCCGCACTGCCAAAAACTCCACCCCCCCATGGCAATGATATATGAATCAAAACTTTGCTTCCATCGCTTCCAAGGTAAGACCGGGTCAGCCTTATCAGTAAGAAAATGAGGAGGTTCAGACATGTTGGACATGTTGGAAATAAAAACTAAAACGAATTACAAGTTTTACAGGAACTGTCCGATGTCCAGGACACAGATAAGGTACTAGAAATACAGGTGTGTTCACCATTTCTTCTGTGAATAACTGTAGAATACAGTTACGGCACTAAAAGTAAAGACACCAAATTTACAGGTGTGCCCATCACCGTGTCAATAATCATTACCAGTATAATATCGAACACACATACTGTAAACTGAGATTCCCTTCACATGAATCCCAGGTGTGCCAAGAACCACGCTGTAGCTCAAAGTAGAGGCTCCACCACCATGTAAGTATGTACTTCACGGAAAAGCATTCTCCACACCATAATTATGCCTGCACTCACAGAATATTCCAATGCCTACAGAAGAGAACTGCCAAAAACAGCTGCACCACGTCACTTAACGTATGACGGCAAGAATTCTTGCACACTCACTTCATCGGATCCTGTAAAATCTCTTCATCCAAAATGGCTGCCTTGCACAATGTAGTGTAATGTTCAATGGAATTTGACTTTGTTTCCTTGATGTATATACGTTCTTTTGTTTTGAAAGGAGATCGGGTTTGAGATAGGAACGTCCACACTCGTGTTCCTAAGCTGATCCGTTGTTCGCCGTCATCCTTTTCTGCTCCTCTTTGCCGAAAGCGGGTCTCCTGATGTTCCTCTGCTTCTCAAGTTGCTGATATGTGCGTAGAGTCCCCAATCATCAGACTTCAGTGCAATTCTCTGCTGAAGTCCATTACGGATACAAGAAACAGCACAGGTAGTACAATTTTTACCACGACGCACCGCAACAGGCAACACTTGCAGACGTTTCCACAATGGGGAAAAATGCATTGGTATTTTTTCTGTAGGTTAATGCTCTTGCTCATCGCCAGTATTACATTCCAAGACATGACACATCCATGGAGGTAGAGATGTTTTATTTTTTAGTACATGACCATCAAACCCTAAGAGCAGCAGACTTCCCCAACTGCTACTGCCTCCAACCGCAGCTCAGTCCAAGTAATGACCATTCACATTCCACCCCAAGTGACACCCACAACCTTCCATAGTGCTACCTCATCAAGTTCTATCCCTAGTGACATGGTCAACCTTCTAGACACATAGCTGCAAGAAGAATAAAGTAAAACATAGCAGAGAGATAACGCGCTCACCTGTGCTATGGACACAACTATAATAAGGGATTCTTCTTATTTAGCAACAGTGATGAACGAGTCATGTCAGCAGTCTTGATGCAGAAATATTCCTTGGGGCACAAAACCCTTGCATACTACAGGGGCCACTCAACTGAGTCATGCAGGGTCCCTCTGTTAGCAGCATCTTTTGCCTTCAATAAAATCACTTCCATTGTATTGGGGGCACCGCTGAGATTCATGATTGTACAACATATGCCCCTGTTGGGATCAGCCAGGCAGAGGAGGAGACCATCCCAGAAAGTGAGGCACTGTTCGTCAACTGGTCCTCTGTGATAGACCAGGCTCCAGAGGTAAGAAACACGGGGACAGAGGTAGTGACAGCTTGTAGCCATGTGCCTTCAGAAACACTGCAGGTCACTGCTCAGCTAACCCTCCTACCAGACATCTCAGCACAGGCAGCAGAGTTTATAGAGTTGTTTGATGCTCTCACCTAAAGCAGTGAGAAGGCAGTAACAATTTACTCTGACTCAGCTTATATCACCACTCCAGTGCATTCAAGCATAAGGAGATGGAAAATGCGGGGCTTTCTGAAATCGGACGGTATATCCATCGTGCACAAGGAGCTCCTCGAACTACTAATTAATGCATTGACCCTACCTAAACGCATAGCCATAGTAAAATATACAGCACATACCGGGGTTAAGGACTTTATATCACAGGGAAATGCACTAGCCGACTCGATGGTAAAGAAAGCAGCTTACGGAGTGGTTGGGGAGACACGCACACTCCGTGTACAGCAGCCAGCAGAGACGAAACCCACTCAGGACAGACCATACACAGAAACAGCAAAATTATACCTAAAAGAGTTGCAAGAAAGAGTATTACCACATGAGAAAGAGTTATGAGAGGCCAGGGGCCCCACACAGACAGCACACAACTTCATATATCAACACACACCCACGGGGAAACTAGCCATGCTGCTGGAGCTTAGTAAACATATCACTGCCACAATTACACCTTTTAGCTCTCTCTACAAAAGATAATAGTCTGGTGGAACTTTAGATCAATTGGTTTACCCCAACATTGCAGAAATAGTAGCAAAATACTTGAATGAGTGCACTATATACTAAAGTTCATACTTTTCTGCATCCCTAGGCCCAGGGGACCGTTCAAGACACTTCACATTGACTTATTTGACTTGATTGATTGATGTACTAAATACAGGTGTTTGATTGATTGTAGTTGTGTGTTGTACTCTATATGGATCTAAGCAGGCCTTTGCGTGCATTTTGATGCCAAACAGCCGCAACATTCCTGGTGAGGGATGTAATACCCAGATTGCGGTGCCAAGCGTTATCAGATCAGACAATAGGAAACACTTTGTCACCACCATGTTTGACAACATCTGTCCATTACTAGGAATAACACATACATTTGTGTCAGATTACCATCCCCAAAGTAACAACATTGTAGAAAGGCTCAATGGTTTACTAAAAAATAAAATGAGTAAAATTAGTGCCACCCTCCAGAAGAAGTGGCTACACTATCTCCCCTGGCATTGTTTACAATGAGAAACATGGCTAGCAGCGATCACAATCTCCCACCACACCAAATCATGACTGGGAGACTGATGGGATGCCCATCCCAACAACTAGAGCCAGGTTAAATACAGAGGCTAGATCCAAAGCATTGGGTGATGAACTGCATATATACTTATCAAAATTAATGAAGACTGCTATGTTTTTGTCCAAACAGGTCAGCCACAGAACATCTAAGTGATCCAACACCAAGCTGCCATATCCAATACCTCAGCCTTGACAAGAAGTGTGCGTTTGGAACTTTGTAAGGAAATGGAAAGAGCCTAAGCTTGAGGGGCTTTTCAACACCCACGGCCCTCAAGGTGGAGGGGAAAAAGTGGGTAGAGCTACCTCTCTGATGTATGGCTGACCCCTTTCCCAATGCAGACTCCATAAATTAAAAACCACACACATTTTTGAACTGGTCAGGAGGAACACCGTCACTAGAGAAGCACAGGTGACTCCCAGGGGACCCATACCTGGAACTACAGTATCACATCAAAAGTTATGTATATTTGTATGGTTATTTGCGATCTACCTACTATAGATAGTCCCACACTTGAGTACTGCAGAGGACCTGCTGAGTCAAGAGAGATTCACTAATTTGGGAACTACAGCACCTGCGTAGGGACCTCTCGTATGATACCTACAATTACATGAAACAGCACACCAGCCTCCCACAGGCACCCTACATGCCCTTTTACCTAAAGCATGGTACTAACACATCACCACAGTCAGCTCCCAAGCATCAGCCAGTTCATGTTATGTCTGCGCATTGATCCTACATGCTGTAGGCACTGATAGGCTTTACTTGTCCCATAAAATAGCACCAAGAAAGCAAAATGCCTTGTTCACCTCTACTTATTTAGGATAACAGCTAAGATCCAACACAACAAGCTAGAACCATACAGGGTAGTTGTAAACCTGACCCTATACAACACCAAACCAACATCGCTATACATCTTCACTGAGCCCACGGATATCAAAACAGAGCTGGACAGGATGCGTAGGAAGGGTACCATAGGGGAAAATATCACTTGTCCTGAGATTTCTCTGAGAAGAGATTTTTGGAGGTAGCTAAACTGTCATGGTTGTGAACAGCTGCGTGACCTCCGCACGCCTTACGAAGCGTGTTCGTGACTTCACAGGTGTGGAGTCGGGTTAGCAGTCTAGCTGCGGAGACCGGAAGCGGACGCCACCTTAGTCACGGCGCTTCCGGTGTGACGGGTTTAACAGCTGGCGCATCCCGCTACTCCGGCGCTTTGGATTAACGCCGTTGCCGCCATCGGATGCAGGTAGAGACTCCGCATTTTCCTCCAGCAGGTAGCTGTTTCTTCTTCTTCTGTGCAGACGCCTTTTGTCTGCCGTGCTGAGTGTTGTTCCCTGGCTGTCCCATTCCGATGGAGAGTGGCAATTTCCCTTGACTTCTCAAAGCTACCTTTCCCGTGCAGGCTCTCCTCTGGTCTGTGATCCGTATCAGGAGCCTGTTTTCATTACTTTGCTGACACCACGCACAGGAGTGTGTTCGGCTGTGTGCTGCCAGTTTCTCTTTATTATTTGCGCAGGAGCGCTGTTTTTCTTGATTTTGATTAGAACGCGCAGGAGCGCATATTGCTTGTGTACATTACTAGCAAACACAGAAACCGTTCTCGTGCACTTCCTGGTGCACTGAAGAGATACCGTTTCCTGGGATTTGCGCAGGAGCGCTTATTCTCTGCTATTCTTGTTGATGCTTTCATATGTACATATAAGGTAGATCATACTGACTTAGTAATTCTCAGAGAACATAGGAGGGGTTGGTGTGCACCACAGGTACTAGCTGTGTCCTTATTTTTCCATTGCAGAACCAGTGTCTTGAGGGTTTCAAGGAACTTCACACAACTCCCAGTTCTTTATATCTGGCTTCTACCCCTGGTCCCATCTACATCCTGGTCAGCGTCCACACAGCTACTAGGGTAAGGTGGGAAACGACGGTGGTGGTCCCTGTCGCCCCTGCGAGATCCTCTCACAAGTATAAGGTAAGACTTGTGGGACTTTGACAGAATCCAAAGCCCACGTAGTCTATCTTGCCCGGGCGATATGGGCGACCCCGAGATCACCCTACAAGACATAGCTGCCATCCTTGCCACCATGCAGGCAGAGAGTCATAGCATAAGACAGGACATCACCGCCTTGCAGACACAGGCAACAGGCGGGGGAACGGGGCCTTGGGGCCAGTTTCCTTCTGCTAGAGTGAGACAGGAAGGAATATTGAGACCTCCCTTGTTCCAACCAAGTAGTTTAGCCACAGCTCCCGTTTCGGACACCACCATACAGGTGATAGCTCCTCACGCAGTACAGCTGGCTCCACCTGAACGTTTTTATGGCGACAGCACCAAGTATAGTGTTTTTCTTCATCAATGTCATTTGCACTTCATGGCTCGAGCTTCCGCATTTCCAGATGACGCACAAAGAAAAAACCGCTGATGTTTCTATTCCATCCTCTGACGCTCCAGAGCCAATGCAGATAGGAGGTGTTCGTGGGCCTCTCACCAAGGAAGAACGGGAGAAAAGGAGACGACAGAACCAGTGTTTGTATTGTGGCAAAAATGGGCACTTTGTCAGGGAATGTCCTGTAAAACCTACCCGAGCAAGAGGGAAGAAGCCTTTTGTTCTTCCTGTGGTCAAGGGAGATTGGTCAGGAAACGGGGAAACCCAGTAGGCGGTGGGGTCCGGCTACTGGGTTCTTCGTCCGCTAAGACGCCGACCCCTGCCTTTTGTGACGGCAGCCATCATTTGGGTGTGGAGGTGACCTTACGGGCGTTGACAGGCTTGGTATGGCAGGTCACGGCCCTAATCGATTCAGGAGCCACCGGCAACTTCATCGACAACCGATATATGGTGGATCTGGGTATGGCTACTGTGCCGAAGGCGAAGCCTGAGACGGTTAAGGCAGTGGACGGCACGGATCTTACCTCTGGTCTCATTCGTTTTCAGACCGAGGTCCTGGGAATGACGTTCGAGAACGACCATACGGAATCCATCGCCTTCGATGTTATCGACGCACCTCAGTTCCGCTTGATACTGGGTCTCCCGTGGTTAGTGAAACATAACCCTCGGATTGATTGGGTGTCCAGGGTTATGAGTTTGGACTCGGCTCTTTGTTCCTCTCGCTGTTACCCGCAAGCAGACTCCTCCGGTACTAAGGACGTGCAGGCCCATGCGTTACCTCTCACCGGAACGGTTATGGCCACGCAAGGGACAGTGCCGGACGTGTACCAGGACCTGGCTACAGTGTTCGACAAAAAGGGGCGAACACTCTGCCTCCTCATCGAAGCTTCGACTGCAGAATAGACCTGATTCCAGGTTCCACACTTCCCTGTAGCCGTATTTATTCCCTTACCGAAAAAGAGAACGAACACCTTCGTGTATATCTCGACGATTACCTACGCAATGGGTTCATCCGTCACTCCAGATCACCTGTGTCATCCCCCTCTTTTTCGTGACCAAGAAGGAGGGGGATCTGAGAACGTGCATCGACTTCAGAGCCATGAATGCCATTACCATAAAAAACCGGTACCCCTTACCCCTGATATCCAACTTGCTGGACCAGGTGAGAGACGCCACTCTCTATACCAAACTGGATCTCCGTGGGGCCTATCATCTCGTCAGGGTCAGAAAAGGGGACGAATGGAAGACCGCGTTTCGAACCAGATATGGTCTCTTCGAATACCAGGTAATGCCGTTCGGGCTCTGCAACGCCCGGCTGCCTTCCAGTATTTCATCGACGAAGTCCTGAGAGATTTCATCGATCAGTTCTGTATCGTCTACATTGACGACATCCTGATCTTTTCCGGAACATTGGCGGAACACGTACAGCATGTCCGCACTGTTCTGCGACGACTCCAACAACACGGATTGTATGTCAAGCTGGAGAAGAGCGTCTTTCACACCGATGCAGTGGAGTTCCTTGGACACATCATAACCCCTGGAGGAATCAAAATGGACACCAAGAAAGTCGAGGCTATTCTACAATGGCCTTCCCCTACCTCCGTGAAGCACGTCCAGCGGTTCCTAGGGTTCGCCAACTATTACCGTCGTTTCATCACTGGTTTCTCTAGACTTATCACCCCCATCACTGGGTTGTTGCGCAAGGGCGTTTGCTTCAGTTGGAACCACGAGGCAGAACAAGCCTTCCAGAACCTAAAGAGGAGGTTCACTACAGCCCCGGTCTTGATACATCCCGACCCCGAACAGCCATTCGTGGTGGAGGCCGATGCCTCACAAGATGCCCTGGGCGGGGTGTTGTCCCAAAGAGATGCCAAAACTGGCCTGTTGCACCCTGTGGCCTTCTACTCCAGAAGATTGCAGCCAGCCGAACGCAATTACACCATCTCGGACCGGGAACTGCTGGCCATTAAGGCTGCCTTCGAGGAATGGCGCCAGTATCTCAAGGATGCGAAACACCCTGTGACCATCTACACGGACCATAGGAACCTCCAATTCCTTCGCTCTGCCCGAGCCCTCACCTCTCGGCAGTTGCGTTGGACTCTGTTTTTCAGTGAGTACGACTTCCACATCACGTACCGCCCCAGCAAAGCCAATGCCAAGGCCGACGCTCTGTCCCGTCTTGACGAAACCGAAGATACCAAAACTACGGTCAAGACAACGCCCATTATCCCTGAACGCTGTTTCCAAGGGGTGGTCCTTTCCTCTGCCTTTTTGTCTAGACTACGTGATGACATACGGAGGAATGACCCATCGACGTGGACGGAAGGACTCCTAGGCGTCACAGCGTTGGACGGATTCCTGTACAAAGGTGACCGCTACTACTTGCCGTTGACGGATCACCAACAACAAGCTCTGTTCATGTGCCATGATCACCCGTTATCCAACCACCCCGGCCATCACAAAATGTTAGACCTGCTACAGCGGCACTTCTGGTGGCCTTCTATGGATGCTGACGTGCACACCTACATAACACGTTGTGCCATCTGTGCTCAGGGAAGACCTCGTCTCAGTCCTCAGTAGGACTGCTGCATCCCATCCCTGTGCCTCCGTATCCTTGGCATACCATCTCCATGGACTTCATAGTCGAGTTACCCAGAACGAAGGCTGGATACACCACCATCCTCACCATTGTGGACCACCTCACCAAGATGGCTCATTTCGTACCCCTGAAGAAATTGCCCTCGACAGTCGAATTGGCGGTGGTCGTCATGCACAACGTGGTACGTTTGCACGGTATACCGTCTGTTGTGATCACGGACAGGGGGTCCCAGTTCGTATCCAGATTTTGGAATGAGGTGTGCAACACCCTGGATATGGAAGTGCGTTTGTCATCGGCCTACCACCCCCAAACAGACGGCCAGGCGGAGAGGACCAACCAGACCTTGGAGCAATACCTCCGCTGCTTGCTGTTGGCCGTAGAGAAGGACTGGTCGGAGGTACTGTGGTTGGTGGAATACGCCTACAATAACAGCAGGCATTCCGCTATCGGAATGTCCCCGTTCTACTGTCTCCAGGGGCGGCATCCACGAACCGTTCCCTGGGAAGAACCACTGAACAACCCCTTACCCCCGGTGCAAGCTTATCACAGCTTCCTTTGTGAACTCTGGCAGCAGGCCCGATTTGAGCTGGCTAAAGCTAAGGAACACTACAAGCAGGCTGCGGATAGACACAGGCAGGTGGAGCCATGCTACAAGGTAGGGGATAGGGTGTGGGTGTCCATACAGAACCTCAATGTGCATGGTCCTAAGAAGCTGTTGCCCCGTTACGTAGGTCCCTATGTCATTGCTAAGGTGATCAACCGTGTTTCCATGAGACTCTCTCTGCCCCCCCAGATGAGGATCCATCCAGTTTTTCATGTGTCCCTCCTGCGGGCTACTCACCCTGACTGCGTGGTCTCGTCTCCTCCTTCTCCTGTACTTCTGGATGACCATGTGGAGTATGAGGTCCGGGCCATCCTTGGTTCCCGGAGGACCCGGGGTAGGCTCTTCTATCTGGTGGACTGGAAAGGGTATGGCCCGGAGGAGAGGTCCTGGGAACCTTTGTCACATGTCCGTCATGCTTCCCGGTTAGTCAGGGCCTTCCACGTGGGTCACCCCGGTAGTCCTCGCCCCGCCACTGTTATATGATCGGTGGGCTATTGGGTGGGGGTTCTGTTTGGTGGTGGGTACTGTCATGGTTGTGAACAGCTGCGTGACCTCCGCACGCCTTACGAAGCGTGTTCGTGACTTCACAGGTGTGGAGTCGGGTTAGCAGTCTAGCTGCGGAGACCGGAAGCGGACGCCACCTTAGTCACGGCGCTTCCGGTGTGACGGGTTTAACAGCTGGCGCATCCCGCTACTCCGGCGCTTTGGATTAACGCCGTTGCCGCCATCGGATGCAGGTAGAGACTCCGCATTTTCCTCCAGCAGGTAGCTGTTTCTTCTTCTTCTGTGCAGACGCCTTTTGTCTGCCGTGCTGAGTGTTGTTCCCTGGCTGTCCCATTCCGATGGAGAGTGGCAATTTCCCTTGACTTCTCAAAGCTACCTTTCCCGTGCAGGCTCTCCTCTGGTCTGTGATCCGTATCAGGAGCCTGTTTTCATTACTTTGCTGACACCACGCACAGGAGTGTGTTCGGCTGTGTGCTGCCAGTTTCTCTTTATTATTTGCGCAGGAGCGCTGTTTTTCTTGATTTTGATTAGAACGCGCAGGAGCGCATATTGCTTGTGTACATTACTAGCAAACACAGAAACCGTTCCTCGTGCACTTCCTGGTGCACTGAAGAGATACCGTTTCCTGGGATTTGCGCAGGAGCGCTTATTCTCTGCTATTCTTGTTGATGCTTTCATATGTACATATAAGGTAGATCATACTGACTTAGTAATTCTCAGAGAACATAGGAGGGGTTGGTGTGCACCACAGGTACTAGCTGTGTCCTTATTTTTCCATTGCAGAACCAGTGTCTTGAGGGTTTCAAGGAACTTCACACAACTCCCAGTTCTTTATATCTAGCTTCTACCCCTGGTCCCATCTACATCCTGGTCAGCGTCCACACAGCTACTAGGGTAAGGTGGGAAACGGCGGTGGTGGTCCCTGTCGCCCCTGCGAGATCCTCTCACAAGTATAAGGTAAGACTTGTGGGACTTTGACATAAACCTCCAATTCAGTCCAGCATCCATCTATGGACTGAGTGTGGCACTTAGTGTATCTGGGGTGATCTTCTCAAACAACAAGTGGTCTCCCAACATGGAATTCCTATGTTGGATGGTCCAACTCAGGGATAAAAAGGGGAATGGGTCACATGGGGGAGGTTTGAATGAAAGCATGGTGACCCCATATCAGAAAATCAAGGACACTGAGGTGGGAGATACACTTTGCTAGAAGGGAAAGGTCAACCCCTGATTGCACAGAAACCTACACTGTATTCCTTATGTTTCAGAGGAAAAGGAGTGCTTCTGATAGGCACAAATGCTAACGGTGGAGTGATCTCATTTATTTCAGATATGCAATGGGGCACCTCCACTCTTATGGATCATATATTTGCAGTGCGGCAAGCAAGCCTACACTCAGCTGATTCCAGGATGGAGAGGATTGTGTTCCCTGGTCACCATGGACACCCTGCCCCTGGTCATTCCTGGAAAAGAGCTAACAGACTTGTACCAGCTCCTGTTAAAGGAAAAGACCACTTTGCTGCTTCAAGCTCATTAAAAAAGAGCTGCAGACTATTTTGTCTGAGCTTAATTTAAGGACATTCCAGATGAATTGAGACTGTTCACAGAAGCACAGCTGGGGTAAGCGGAGGGTGATACCCTTCTTCACCCCGCAGACAAAAGCTAATGCCCACTGGCTCCATATTACCTATTGGGAGATGCTCAAAATTATGAACAGCACTGAGCTCAGCCTCAATTCTATCAAGGAAGAAATGCGAGCAATCTGACTCATGGAAATGCAGCACCGGTATGTACTGGACTTAATGACCGCTATGGAGAGAGGAGTCTGTGCCAATATCGGAACAGCCTGCTGTACGTTCATCTCATTCATCTCAGGGAATGACATGAACAATGGAACACTGATGCTTGCCATCCAAGCACTACATATTCTACACAAAGACATGCATGAACAGGGAGGTTCCCCTGAGCAGGACTCAGGAGTAGTTTCCAAACTAGTTCTCTATGGTGGATATCTGGTTTATGTAAATCACTGTTGGCAGATATCATTATGCTGCTGTTGGTATGTGGGGTTATAAAATTGTGGATTACCTGCTGTAAAAACACAGTTCTCAAACTGGCAAGGATGCAAGTAATTAGAAAGGTAGTTGTAGTCAAAAGCGAGCATAAGGAACAACAGGTCCCAAATAAAGTAACCTTACAAATGTAGGAGTTAGATACTGTGTTGAAAAATCAACTATAGGGGGGAATGTTAATATTGAAATCGATGTGTTCATCGATAAAAAAAATCTCGTCCTTATTAATAGAATCACCCATTCTGAAATCCACATCAACCTTAAATCACAAATATGTAGTCAAGCAAGCCCTGAGACCTAGGCCCATGATTACTGATTGGTAGGTCACAGTTGGGAGGGTGCATAGATGGCAGGCAAACTTTCGGGCTGGAAACTCTTGATCAATTCCACAGATAGGCGCAGCGACATTACAATCATCAGGGGAGATAGATCCAATAAAGTACACATGGCTGAAGGGGGTATGCATGCTGCAAAAACACCATAAAATGTTTGATGCCACATGAGGTAGGAACACATAGCCAATCAGGATCTACCACACACAGCACATATAGTGATCACACGCTCCCCATGCCAGACATCTGGACACAGTATCAACTGATCACACCAAATTATTACTACAGGTGAGGTCGAGACTCACCTGTAGTAATAATTTGACCATTAATTTATGACTCCAAAGGCAGCAACCAATATTCCTCACCACATTTGGTACGCCGGAAACCTTTATTACCTGTTGTATTTTTGTATAAAAGAAGGACCTATACCAATATTAAATTGAGACAGTCCCCAGACGTTGTTCCTGTAACTGTTCGCCCAGCTGCTTAATTGTTTAATTAAACAAGCTGTTCCTGTTTTCCAGGGCGCCTCTTGTCTTCTGTTTTTTTTAAGGATTTACCTCGAGCAACATGGGCACCAAGGGGAGGGAGTCAGGCCATTTGAGTGAAGTGGAGGCGCAGGCTTTGGCCATCTTGGCTTTGACCAGTCCATTTATTCGCTCTACACCCCTGATGCTTCCGGCCTGTAGATACAGTGGAATCTTTGGTGAAGCCCTAGGAGTGTGTGCAGTAACTGACTGATTTTGTTTTTGAAATGGGTTCCTTGATCTGGTTTAAGATGAACTGGCATTCTAAATTATGCTATCAACTCCTTCAACAATAGTTTGGCAACTGCTAGGCTGTCACATCTCCTGGTGGGATAAACCTTGACCTATCGTGAGAATAGACAGACAATGATGAAGATATACCTCAGTTGATTATGTCTGGGCATCTCCACAAAGTGAATTTGTGAACGATTGAAGGGACCAAAAGACTTTCCAATGTGGGTCATGGCCACCGCAACTTTCTTGCCTATGTTCTGCATTGGCAGATCACACAATGCTGACACAAACTCGATACTATTGCCCTGAAATGAGAATTATGTCAATACGATCGGAATATGGATATCATTCCATCTCTACCTGCATAGATTGGACCGTGCATATGCCGCACCATTGCAGGCAGGAGGGAATCGGGAAGAACTTGTTTGCCTTCAATAGGCACCCAGATGTCACTTACATCCTTCACGCATCCTATCCTTTCTCACTTGGCCTTCTCTGGTTCCACGGCAGTATGATAAAATTCCCTCAGGTCATTCAAAGTACATATAATAGTCAGTAAAATACTGGAAACAGTATTTTCTTCTGCGTTACACGGTTCATCGAGGTGGAAAGTGCTGGACTCTAAACACAATATCAGGCAATCTCATCTGCATAACGATTCCCTCTGGTGACAAAATCATTCCCGCTCTTGTGTGCACCACTTTTCACCACAGCAATCTCCTTTGGCATTTGTAAAGCATCCAATAGATTTGAAACATACAGCACGTTGTGAATGGGAGTGCTGGCTGATGTCAAAATCCCTTGCTGTATCCACAACTGGCCAAAATCATGTACAACACCAAACCCATATTGGCTGTCAGTGTAAATCATGACTCGTGAGCCTTCCAAGGTACAGCAGGAGTGGGTGAGGGCAATCAGTACAGCCACTTGTGCAGATGTTACATGGCACAAGAAGGATGCCTCAACAACTTCACTAAGAGTGCATCCAGCATAGGATGCTCTCAAAAAAGACCCATCGACAAGAAGGGTGTGGCTATCCTGGGGGAGAGGGCGATACAGTATATCAGGTCTTAGCTTTGTGGTCAATTCAGTAACACTGATACAGTTGTGGTCAAAATTGCCCTCATCATCTCCCTTAGGGGTGGGCAACAGAAAAGCAGGGTTTAGTGTGTTACACCTTCGGATTCAAATGGTCCCTGCTGCTAAAATTGTTCTCTCATAGTGGATTAAATGGCTATTTATCAAGTGCTGCATTCTCATGCAGGTCGTGAGATTTCCAATAGAGTGGAGTACCATGACAATCAGGGGGTAAACCATCCTTATTTCCTCAGTCTGATGAATGTTAATGTTAACCGCTGCAAACAGCTTTGAGACAAGCAGGCAACAGTGCTGCCCCCATGTAAGAATAATTGAAAAATAGACAACGGGGTGCTTGATCTCCCCACAAGATTGTGTTAGTACAGACAAATCCACTGATTCCAGTGTTGGATTTATCCATATATGCACCCAGAGGGCACCTTAAAGGTGCCCTCTAAAAACCTACCAGCCTCCAGTGTGTTCCCTGACTTGTCTCTGCCAGCCTGCCACCAGAAACGTTGTTCTGACCTTCTGGGGTGAGAGCCTTTGCTCTCAGGAGGCCCAGAATAAAAGCCTGTTCGAGAAGAGGGTGTAACACCCCCACCCTCAGGATGGCCTGCTGATTAGCCGTACTGTGGGAATGAAAATCTGGTCCCACTTACCGGAGAGGAAGTTGCCCCTTTTGTCTAGGACCCCCTTGGCACCTGGGCAGGTGGGAAAATTAGCTAGTCAGATAGGCGTTCCATCCCCAGGCTAGTACCACACCTAAGGTAGGCTACACTGAGGTAGACTCGATTTTTCAGAAGTAGCCATCTTTGTGATGGCATACTTAGGAATTCTGGGACAGGGTTATGTCCACTTCTCACAGGAAGTGGTCAAATAGGGGGCAAAGTGACCCCAAGAATCAGTAGCCCATTGGCTACTGCCCTACACTTCATTAACACCCCTAAATTCTGAATTTAGGGAAGTCCCTCGCACCAGAGACTCATATCCTGATGACTTAAGAAGAGAGAGGACACTGTAGAGCCGCAAAAGCATAAGAGGAGAGAAGAAGCAGCTGACCTGCCGGCCTGTGTGCATCCCTCATTGAAACCTGCACCAAAGTGGATTTGTCCTGCAGCTGTTGACTCCAGAACCCTTGGAGGACTGTCTGCCTTTGATAAAGATTAAGACCTCTGTAAGATCCTGGGGTTCAAGTAGAAGGATCACGAGAGGCAGGTTAGAAGTAGAAAGATGTAGGTTTATTGTAGAGTAAGAAGATCCCATCCAGGCAGGGCAACAGTACAATCTCTACTTCAGTTACATTATTCAAACAGAAACATTCTAACTCATGCTAAGTAAGCTGAAGAAAGACATTATGACATTACATTCTTTGGTAACCATGACTTCAGTAAGAAGCCACAGATGCAAGCAGATGCCACAACCTCACAAAGAAAAGTGGAACTGTTCCCTGCCTCCTGCAGAAACCCCAAGAGCAAGGACTCTCAGGCCTCCGGAACCATCAAACCCCAACATCTGAATCCACCACTGCACCAGTCACCCACGGTCCGAGTTGAAGTGGGCCATCGATGCCAACAAGGTTCCCAAGCCCTCCAGAGCTCGAGTCCCTTGTGGTTTCACCCCTTGTGGACTCCCTGATGTTGCCTGCAGCTTATGCACGCAGGTCCCTTCGACCGTGACTGTTCCCAGTAAGGGAACCAGACTACTAAAGACACCTCTGCATCTGTCGCCCCCGGGCCGTGGAGAAGAGGACCTACCCCTACATCCCTGAGCATCACAAGCCTTGAACCCCCCTGTTGGTTCACCCCGACTGGCTTTCCAGCCAGAGCCTGGAGCCTCTTTCCACAGTGACCGATTTCCAGAAAAACCTATTGGGCTCTTGATGCTGTTTTGCACTCGGCCCCCATGCCGCTGCTGGTGTACTGTTGGTACTGCCTTGGAACTTGCCTACCACTCACCTTAACTCCTGGAGATTGCACCTTATGATATGTTTCATTTTACTTCACAGACAAAATAGAGGTACCCCTGCAGAAACAATTTAGGTCTGGGATAAGGGGGAGACAACCAACAAAGCATAAATACAAATCCCACTCAGCCTGTATTTCCTCATTACTGGCTCAAAACAGCTCAATAGGCTAACCAAAGGCAATACAGTGTAAGCCAAAAAAGACACTTAGTGCATGAACCTTTTTCTCAATTTTTTTGTCATTTTATATGTAAACATTTCATGCACTATTTATTATACAATACTGTACATCTTCTTCTATAGTTCCTTGATTTTTTACATCATATTCCCTTTCTTAAAAACACACTTGTGGCAAACAAAGAAATACTGTTAGTATTGTTTATATGGAAAACGATACATATTTGATTGCATTTGACAAAGCTACTTTTTTCCACCCCCCAATATCGCACTACCAATATCACTCCCTCCGTCATTCTCACTGAAGCATTCATTCTCTCACATATACCATTCATAACCATCCAAGCCGCTCATCCCATACACTACGAATAACAACCGGTAACAAAGATCTCCAATTTTAACCTTAGTTGTGTTGCGGGCAAGGATTTCTCACAAAACCAGTCAACTCACGTTTCGGTGGAATAATAAGATTGTCCGTCCACCTTCTTCAGGACCACCTTTAGAAGCATATCAATAATGGTGGATCTGTTAGTGGATAACCTCACATGTCCTGGATTCTGTACTTCACGCAGCTCAAATGAAATCTCTGTCTTGCATGACAGAGAATGCAGAGACACTTTCTAAGTACTAGGATCTTATTGGCAGTGAGGATAGCTTAAAAGAAGTTTGGGAAAATAGTTCTATGTGTTCTCAGGGCTCCTGTCAAGAAGGAATATTTCAGCTTGTTGGAGTGTCAGGATGGCACAGAGTTGTGTTGAAGAATAGCACAGAATCACATTAGTGGGTCATCCTGATTGGTGAATCCTCCGCCGTGTGTCTGGCCGGGCTCCCAGTGGGATACCAGGAAGAATGAAGCCCTTGGGGTTCGGATAAAATACTGTCTCACCTCGAACAGGTTATTGCCCAAATAGCAATGTTTAGGAAATGTACAAGAGACCCTAATGGCCAAGTACTTCATTTGCAAATACAAGAATTAATATATGCTGGTACCCGGGGTGGGGCAGTGCTTGAAATGGTTAAATAGAAGTGCAGGTACTCTGTACAAGAGAACCTGCTTGTTTCTGGGAAGTGCCAGTACTCTCCAATTAAAAGTATTACATTTCTCTTAAGAAATGCCAGTACTCTCCCTCTCAAAATAAAAAAAGTGCCGGTAGTCAGCACCGGACAGTACCGGCCCATTTAAAGCACTGGGATGGAGGAAAACAGAGAGTGAACAGACTGCCTTGGCGTGTTCTCCACACACTAGCACTCTTGATATGGTGTGAGATAGGACGAGTGAGGAACTGAATTTACAAAAGTTGCGGTGCATGGGTGACGAACTAGACAGAGACGAAGGAAGAAAGATGATGGAGGAAAATGATGGGTTGTTCGATGAAGTATGTTAGGATTTGGAATAAAGGAGAGTGAAAGAAGAACAAGAACAAATCTACTGAGAAGCTTCTGCCAAACCCGCTACAAATGCTTTCATACCAGGACATGTCGGTGGATTTCAACTTCTGCTTTTAGCATGGTCTTGCCCTGGGGCCTCTAGCTCACCACAAACCTCTGGGCTTTGTGCCAAGAGCAAAGACGGGCAGTGTAGTAACATCCTGTGACTGCAGACAGAACTGAAAGACGCAGGATAGTGTAGTGGGTTTAGCGTGTATTCATCCTAGTGGAGAATGGAAAGGAATGCACAAACTAAATGAATATGCATAACAATATTTGGATCTTCTTAGAATTTATAGTTTGTATGATGTTCATAACCCCTGGACACAGGGATGTATAAATATAAACAGATATTTTAAATAATACATTTGGTTCAAAAGTTTTTTGTTTCCTCCTATGTTTTTCTTCGATCTCAGAACGTGGGAGCAAAGATGTGTTTTTTTTGTCCATGTCTATCTGGGTTCTGTTTTATGTTGTTCTTGTTGTCAGCTGCTACCCCGTCCATAAAATGGGTAACACAATGAGTACAGATCCTGCATAGCAGTAAAACTGCCCCACCTAAAGACTCCCCCGCCTATTAAGTGGTACACGCCACGGCCTCAGTGCGGCCTATTATTAGAAAAATGGCAGACACTGGCAGCCAGGAACAAGGACTTGCAGTTCCCAGTGCATGGCACCTATGAAATGGCCAGATCATAGTAGTTGAGGAAGATCTGAATGTTGAAAGGGAAGAAAATAAAGGCAAGGGAGTGGACACTGGTGGAAGATCAGATGGGCAGAGAAACATGGAGACAAAAACTATTGGATGTACCTGGGGTCCCCCCTTGTGTTCCTGTGGCAAGTGCACAGCTGGGGATGAAGGGGAAGAAGGAGACCCAGTGCTAGAGGACATAATAACAAGGCAGATGAGGAGCCCAACAGCCCCCTCTTGGCTATCCCTACCAGTAAAAAACATGTGGAGAAGGGCCACCGCAGGCGCTGAACCTACACAGCTAACTGCAGCAGAAGAGGCCGAGAGCCGCGCTCTGGCATGGTGACTGGTAAATGGGTAACGAACAACAAACTGTCTTGATAATATTTAAAACTTCCCTTCCCTCGCAGTCATCAGGGATGAGCGCCTGATGGAAGCATGTGAAGGGAAGAACGTGGTGCTGCTAAAATGAATGAACCCAGTGTGGCAGCAGACTTTTTACGATGGATCTATAGACCATACCCTGGGCTGTGGGGGACTACCTACACCGATACAGGATGTTTGGACCATACACTGGTCTGTGGGGGACTCCCTACACCGATACGGGATGTTTGCACCATACACTGCGCTGTGGTGGACTCCCTACACTGATACGGGATGTTTAGATCATACCCTGGGCTGTGGGGGACTCCCTACACCGGTACAGGATATTTGGACCATACACTGGGCTGCGGGGGACTCCCTACACCGGTACGGGATGTTTGGACCATACACTGGGCTGTGGGGGACACCCTACACCGATAAGGGATGTTTGGACCATACACTGGGCTGTGGGGGACTCCCTACACCGATACGGGATGTTTGGACCATACACTGGGCTGTGGGGGACTCCCTACACCGATACGGGATGTTTGGACCATACACTGGGCTGTGGGGGACTCTCTACACCGATACGGGATGTTTGGACCATACACTGGGCTGCGGGGGTCTCCCTACACCGATACGGGATGTTTGGACCATACACTGGGCTGCGGGGGCTCCCTACAATGATACAGGATGTTTGGACCATACCCTGGGCTGCGGGGGGCTCCCTACACCGATACGGGATGTTGGCACCATACACTGGGCTGTGGGGGGCTCCCTACACCAATATGGGATGTTTAGACCATACACTGGGCTGTGGGGGACTCCCTACAATGATACGGGATGTTTGCACCATACCCTGGGCTGTGGGGGGACTCCCTACACCGATACGGGATGTTTGCACCATACACTGGGCTTTGGGGACTCCCTGCACCGATACGGGATGTTTGCACCATACCCTGGGCTGTGGGGGACTCCCTACACCGATACGGGATGTTTGCACCATACACTGGGCTGTGGGGGACTCCCTACACCGATACGGGATGTTTGCACCATACAATGGGCTGTGGGGGACTCCCTACACAATACGGGATGTTTGCACCATACACTGGGCTGTGGGGGACTCGCTACACCGGTATGGGATGTTTGGACCATACACTGGGCTGTGGGGGACTCCCTACACCGATACGGGATGTTTGGACCATACACTGGGCTGTGGGGGACTCTCTACACCGATACGGGATGTTTGGACCATACACTGGGCTTCGGGGGGCTCCCTCCACCGATACGGGATGTTTGGACTATACACTGGGCTGCGGGGGGCTTCCTACAATGATACGGGATGTTTGGACCATACCCTGGGTTCCAGGGGGCTCCCTACACCGATACGGGATGTTGGCACCATACACTGGGCTGTGGGGGACTCTCTACACCGATATGGGATGTTTAGACCATACCCTGTGCTGTGGGGGACTCCCTACACCGATACGGAATGTTTGCACCATACACTGGGCTGCGGGGGACTCCCTACAATGATACAGGATGTTTGGACCATACCCTGGGCTGCGGGGGGCTCCCTACACCGATACGGTATGTTGGCACCATACACTGGGCTGCGGGGGACTCCCTACACTGATATGGGAAGTTTAGACCATACCCTGGGCTGTGGGGGACTCCCTACACTGATACGGAATGTTTGCACCATACACTGAGCTGCGGGGGACTCTCTACACCGATACGGGATGTTTGGACCATACACTGGGCTGTGAGGGACTCCCTACACCGATACGGGATGTTTGCACCATACCCTAGGCTGCGGGGGATTCCCTTCACCGATACGGGATGTTTGCACCATACACTGGGCTGTGGGTACTCCGTACACCTATACGGGATGTTTGCACCATACCCTGTGCTGTGGGGGACTCCCTACACCGATACGGGATGTTTGCACCATACACTGGGCTGTGGGGGACTCCCTACACCGATACGGGTTGTTTTCACCATACACTGGGCTGTGGGGGACTCCCTACACCTATACGGGATGTTTGCACCATTCACTGGGCTGTGGGGGACTCCCTACACCGATACGGGATGTTTAGACCATACACTGGGCTGTGGGGGACTCCCTACACCGACACGGGATGTTTGCACCATACACTGGGCTGTGGGGGACTCCCTACACCGATACGGGATGTTTGCACCATACACTGGGCTGTGGAGGACTCCCTACACCGATACAGGATGTTTGCACCATACACTGGGCTGTGGGGGACTCCCTACACCGATACGGGATGATTGCACCATACACTGGGTTGTGGGGGACTCCCTACACCGATATGGGATGTTTGGAGCATAGACTGGGCTGTGGGGGGCTCCCTACACCGATACGGGACGTTTCGACCATACACTGGGCTGTGGGCTCCCTACAATGATATAGGATGTTTGGACCATACCCTGGCCTGTGGGGGGCTCCCTACTCCGATATGGGATGTTTGGACCATATACTGGGCTGTGGGGGGCTCCCTACAATGATACGTGATGTTTGGACCATACCCTGGGCTGTGGGGGGCTCCCTACAACGATACGGGATGTTTGCACCATACACTGGGCTGTGGGGGACTCCCTACACCGATACAGGATGTTTGGACCATACACTGGGCTGTGGGGGACTCCCTACACCGATACGGGATGTTTGGACCATACACTGGGCTGTGGGGGGCTCCCTACATCGATACGGGATGTTTGCACCGAACACTGGGTTGTGGGGACTCCCTACACCGATACGGGATGTTTGGACCATACACTGGGCTGTGGGGGTCTCCCTACACCGATACGGGATGTTTGCACCATACACTGGGCTGTGGGGGGCTCCCTACACCAATATGGGATGTTTGCACCATACACTGGGCTGTGGGGACTCCCTACACCGATACGGGATGTTTGCACCATACACTGGGCTGTGGGGGACTCCCTACACCGATACGGGATGTTTGGACCATACACTGGGCTGTGGTGGACTCCCTACACCGATACGGGATGTTTGGACCATCCACTGGGTTGTGGGGGACTCCCTACACCGATACGGGATGTTTGCTCCATACCCTGGGCTGTGGGGGACTCCCTACACCAATACGGGATGTTTGCACCATACACTGGGCTGTGGGGGACTCCCTACACCGATACGGGATGTTTGCTCCATACCCTGGGCTGTGTGGGACTCCCTACACCGATACGGGATGTTTGCACATACGCCAAACATGCAGTTCACGATGCATCAGCTCTAGCAGACGCGTGTGACGGGTAAACAAAACCACCGGATGCCTGGAGGGATAGTATGTCAAGGTCCCTCGCCCCTGCCAACTCCCCCAAACAGTCTCCAGCACCACAGTGAAGGGTGTTTCTTAAAGAGTGACAGATTGAAATGCACACCCTACTAAATGACCTAGTAGGGGGCAAGTCACAAGTGAGCCAGCGGGCAGGATTGCATAATATGAAAGGAAAAACATGATATTAAATCCAAGGCAGTTTGGAAGCAACATATTTACACGAGGAAACTGATGCTGCTATTAAAGAACAGTGGGAATCCTACCAAGGGACATAGAACCAGAAAACATTGTTATTACGATTTATAATTGACATTTTTGACACATATATTTATCAAAGAAGTGGAGATTGTTCTCATTATCAGAATCTGCTGTATTATGTATTCCCATATTTAGTGAGGTGTTCTGCGCACAGACGTATGCAGGGTACAGAACACTGACTTATGCAGGGTATACTAAGGTTGGGGCCTAGGATACGTATTTCTTTGATGTTTATTGTTGGAGTCAGGAGTCACCACCAGGGGAGCTTGGAATGGAAGGGCCACATTCGGAGGTCTCATCGGGATAATTACCATTTGGTTTGCATCCTGCACTATGGGGCAGAGTTGAGGCGGTTGTACTGCGGGCACACTGTTGGGATTCTGCAGGTACAAACGAATTCTTAAAGTATTGTGTGCTCATCAAGGGGTGGATGGTTTGTTGTTGTTTTAATAATTCGTTTTTTTAATGATTGGTTTTTGTATTTAAGAGAGCTGTAGAGCACATTATTGATGGTGCAGTTTGTATTTCTTTTTATTGAGAGGGTTAAGCATAGTAATGGTGGGACCACAAGACACAGATGGCAATTACATATGGATTGTGTTCTGTACAAGGGGTCTAAAGACGTCTACTTGGTGACATGTTGGTGGTCGTTGTTAGCTATACCTAGCACTGATGCTTGTTTTAACTCCGCAGCTACCCCGAGGAAGGGCTGTGTTTACCCAGGATGCATCGGGTCATGGTGAATGAGGCTGCCTGGGGCTGGCATTCCCACGTGCTGTTCAAAGCAGCCTAGATGGGCATTTCTTCGGCATTTGAAACAAGCATTGGCATAGCCAATAGGTCTCATCTTTGGGACCTTATAAGTGTTTAGCTATGTAGCACAAAAGAGACTACAGAAGATGGACTAGAATGCCCCGAAGGAGAACCACGCGGAGATCAACTCAGGTACTTCACCCATCACTTTTCACATAATTTTCTAGCGGCGCAGCCTGCCCACAGTACCAAAGCGTTAGTCTGTTCTGACGTGGCCTCCCCTCTGGGATGAACGTGGCCTGCTCTGCTCCTGAATCCTGGCCCTTGAAATGAGTGCACTCGGCTCCGATCTGTGAGTCGACAGTCTGAACTCTGCTCACTGAAAGTACAGCTTGTGTGCATACATCTATATAAGTAGTATAAGCGGATACCATTCATCCCTATTCATGCCCTTAAAAGTGACAGGTCCCCCTCCGGTCCCCCGCCCCTCGCTGTGTCCCCAAAAGTGACGTGTGTCCTTAAAAGTGACAGGTCCCCCCCTCCCCTCGCTGTGTCCTTAAAAGTGACGCGTGTCCTTAAAAGTGACAGGCCTCAAGCCCCTCGCTGTGTCCTTAAAAGTGACGTGTGTCCTTAAAAGTGACAGGTCCCCCATCCCTTCGCAGTGTCCTTAAAAGTGACATGTGTGTCTCCAAAAGTGACGTGTGTGTGTGTGTTTAAAACCGAGGGCTGCTGTGTTGGCAGTTGGCGTCTGAGCAGGCATACCTAAGCCCCCACCAGCCCCGGGATATTGGGTGTTGTCTAACACATGGGTTTACGGTGCAGAGTTTTTTAAAAAGGGTCTTTCTTTAGAAGCAGCTGTTGCAGTTTGAAATGCATCCCTGTCGTAGCTGGGGGCAGAAAACTATCCATTAGGCTCCCAAGTCACAACGTGAAAACACAAGAACAAAAGGCCCGTTACCCTGCCAGAGCACCGTTGAGAACAGGCAGAACTAATCAGCCTGTCCTAAGCTTCCCACGCATCTTAAATTGTATAGTACAGGGTTTCTTTATAAACATACGACCATCTTTCCCAGGAGTGCAACCCCCAACAGGTCCTAGGTTTAATTATCAGATGTCACAGGTCAAAGGGCCATCTAACAAAGCCGTGGGATGGTCAGAAAACGGTCCCAATATTGACCCTCACTACAATGCTCTATTACCAATAATGACACGTACTACAAGCTTCTAAACACTCCCCTCCGTAAAGGGTCCTCCTTCCAATTATCATGCCCTGCCAGGTATAAAAACCATACTTTAGAGCCCCGACACAAACAGCCATTCAAAAACCCATCAGGAGCGACCTTTGCTGCACAGACCCATCGTCCCTGAAGTTTAAAGCCAACAATGGACCAGACCAGCTTCTCCCAGATCGACGCAGCCTGCTACACATTAATGGAGGTACGTAAATAAGGGACTGTGTTACAGGGTTAAGAGTGTGTAGGCTTAAGAGTGTATGGGCTTATTTAATATGATGATGCCTGTATATAAATGAACAGCATTGCATTTTTAAAGGGTGTTTAACGCAGGGCCTGATGTTGCTTACGCTGTTTTAATTAATGTTTAAGGAGGGTTGGTAGGGTGCTTAATGTGAACAAACCTGCCATTTTAAATACAGTGTAGAACGGTTTATACGTGTATTTAAGAGTGAATACCACTAAGGGTTTGGCGTATACACAGTGAAACAGCCTTAACACTTTAACCTGGTATAGAAACATTTTACATGAACTGTAGTTTTAATGACCTTCATTTATAGTATACGTTTCACAAATAAAATAAATAAATAATACCACTTTGTACTCACCACCCTGGGGTTGAGGCTCTGCAGAGGCATGGGTCAAACGTGTGATTTCCCAGATGCGTCATGGTGAGGCCGTCCACGGCGGTCCATGCGGTGCTCCCGGGCTGTTGTGCGCTCGATGTGGGGTAGGGATGGCGCCTGGGTGCGCAGGGTCTTGATGCCCCGCTTTTTAAAATTAAAGG
This sequence comes from Calotriton arnoldi, assembly GCA_963921515.1. Taxonomy (NCBI): domain Eukaryota; kingdom Metazoa; phylum Chordata; class Amphibia; order Caudata; family Salamandridae; genus Calotriton; species Calotriton arnoldi. Next base: position 681,762 of record CAWUFW010007457.1, on the reverse strand, counting down.
CCCCGGAGCCCGCGTGCCATGGGCGCTGCTCCGGGGCTCTTGTGAGGCTGGGGCGAGGGTTCCGGGGTCGCCCATGTGCGCAGGGGCTTGATACCCCGTTTTTTAAAAATTAAAGACCCCGGAGCCCGCTGTGCTCCATGCGGCGCTCCGGGTGTCTGTGAGGCTGGGGTGGGGGTCCGGCGTCTGTGGGCTCCTTGTGGGGCTTGATACCCCGTTTTTTTAAATTAAAGGCCCCGGAGCCCGCTTGCAAAGGGCGCTGCTCCGGGGATCTTGTGAGGCTGGGGTGGGGGTCCGGCGTCTGTGGGCTCTTTGTGGGGCTTGATACCCGTTTTTTAAAATTAAAGGCCCCGGAGCCCGCTGTGCTCCATGCGGCGCTCCGGGTGTCTGTGAGGCTGGGGTGGGGGTCCGGCGTCTGTGGGCTCCTTGTGGGGCTTGATACCCCGTTCTTTTTAAAAGTAAAGACCCCGGAGTCCGCTGTGCTCCATGCGGCGCTCCGGGTGTCTGTGAGGATGTGGTGGGGGTCCGGCGCCTGTGGGCTCCTTGTGGGGCGCTCGGCCCCGTTTTTTAAAATTAAAGACCCCGGAGCCCGCTGTGCTCCATGCGGCGCTCCGGGTGTCTGTGAGGCTGGGGTGGGGGTCCGGCGCCAGTGGGCTCCTTGTGGGGCGCTCGGCCCCGTTTTTTAAAATTAAAGGCCCCGGAGCCCGCTTGCCATGGGCGCTGCTCCGGGGCTCTTGTGAGGCTGGGGCGAGGGTTCCGGTGGCGCCAAGGTGCGCAGGGGCTTGAGGCCCTTTTTAAAAAAAAAAAAAAAATAAAGGTCTCGGAGCCCGCTTGCAAAGGGCGCTGCTCCGGGGGTCGTGTGCGGGCTGTGGTCGGGGTTCCGTTGGCGCCAAGATGCGCAGGGGGCTTGAGGCCCTTTTTAAAAATAAAGGTCCCGGAGCCCGCTATGCCGCATGCGGGGCTCCGGGGTTCTGGTGCGGGTCGGGGTTCCGTTGGCGCCAAGATGCGCAGGGGGCTTGAGGCCCTTTTTAAAAATAAAGGTCCCGGAGCCCGCTATGCCGCATGCGGGGCTCCGGGGTTCTGGTGCGGGTACTGCGAGTTTGGGCGCCGTGTGGGGTGTTCGGGCCCTTTTTAAAAAAAAATTAAAGGCCCCGGAGCCCGCTTTGCACCAGGCGGAGCTCCGGGTGTTGGTCATGCGTCCTTGGGGGCTCAGTATGTGGTGCTCGGCCCCATTTTTTTTTAATTAAAGGCCCCGGAGCCCGCTGAGCTCCACGCGGTGCTCCGGGTTGCTGGTGCAGCAGTGGTGGGGGCTCGTGGGGCCTTGGGGCAGTGTGGGGCGCGAGGCCCCGAAGCATAAAAAATAAGCCCTGAGCCCGCTTACCAAAGGCGCCGATCTATGGCGGGTGACGGTGTTTACTGGGTCCCCACGAGGGTTGTGATGGCGGCAGCGTCATGGCTGCCGGGAGCTTCACCATCGCGTCTGGTAGAAGGAAGGACCCGCCCCTCCGTGACGTTAGGGGTGTCCCCGTGATGACATCACGGAGGGAGGGCCTTCCTTCGTCAAACGCTGAGGGAAAGTTCCCGGTAGGGATTCCTCCAATGAAGTGACTCCTAAGGGTGTGCAACAGGGCTTTAAGCAGCAGCATGGTCGTGGTGTCACCAGGGCTTTAAATGGAAGCTTTTTTTCAATATTATATACACGCCTTAGTTGCTGCTTATTTATCTTATGCAACTAACAACCATTGCCAAAGCCAATAGTCCTACCTTATGCAACTACCAACCCCTGCCAAAGCCAATAGTCCTGATGATGGTACTTATTGTATCATATATCTGGATACATTGGCAGAAACATTTCATGCAAAAATAAATAAATAAATGAATATATATATATATTTTTTTAAAACAGGAATGGACGCCCATAGCTTTAATGGCTTATTTATTATAAAGGTATCAGATACCCCTATTATTGTTTCCTCTGCTTCCAGGGTAAAATAAAATAAATAAATGTCTGGGTAACTCCTGTGATTAATACTCATTCTAGAGCGGTATATATGATTTTGTCTAGCGGATGCTTTGAGGGTGCATCAAATACCCATATCTTTTATATGCATGCTGTAAAGAATGTGTACAACGCCATAAATGCACGGGTTTTGTTTTCAATTTAGATTGTTATGTTATCCCAAACTTTAACCATGATGTTTAGCTGGGGGGCATGTCTACAGCTTGTACACCCATAATCAGGGGCCTGTATTCCGAGGTACTGTTTTATGTAGACGCTGTGTAAGGGTGCCTGTATCTCTGCGTTATGTATTGGCGCTTTCTAAGGCGAATGTATGAACTTGTAATATTATGTTTATGAAGTGTAGTTTTAAAACAATCGTTTCTATTTATCCAGACGCAGGACATGCCGGAATTAATCCTAACCGACTCTGAAATGCTAGCCCTACAGACAGGTACATGTGTTTTGAGGTGTATAGTTCCGCGTAGTTTTGTTCACATATATCTTAGAAGTTAGGTGTTTCTAATGGTGTTCTCGTGTATGTGTGATTTTATAGGTCTGGATCCCGAACTACAATGGATTCTTGATGATATAGAATGTCCCAAGGGTGGTCAAGACGCATCACCATGTATACAGGATAGCCCCGTTCTTACAGGTAAATCAGAAAGGCGCTGCTTCTTTAAAAGGTCTAAACCATGGGGTGTCTAGACCCCAAAAGCCGTAGTTATGAACTACAGGAACGCACCTTAGATGGGGGCTACTAAGGCCATCTGTATACTGTAAATCTGATTATTTTTTCTTTACAGGGTCCATGGAGTCACACACGGAAGCAGTGTTTGTGCAAGAGCCGGCGCAGCAACCAAAAGAAAGACCTGTGAAAAGGAAATCTTCAACATCTAAAGAAGGCCCTGTGGCAAAGAAACAATCTGTGAAAAGACATCTAAAAGGTGTGTTTTATACAAAAAGGGTGTGAAAAAAGAACTCTCTGGGTTGTATTCTCTCAAACAAAGGGGTGCACCGCCATGTAGTACCATATGTACAACTATGGGTATTGTAAGCATCTTATGTTCCTTATTGTTTCTAATATATATATTTTTTTTATGTTACATTGTAAGGAACCGTTCAAAAGAGCCACGGCAAAGATACGCATAAGTCTAAGAGGTCTACAAAACCGCTGAGGGATATAACAAAGACCGTTCTGAACACCGGGTCTGCGGCAAAAGGAGTGAGTAGGCGTGTACGCCAGAATAAGATCTACACATACTACACCCACATGCAACAGAGAACCGACGTGTCCGATGTGTATCTGAACCCTCTCAAAGCCTCAAAAGGAACTCTAAGCTCAAACAAGCCCAAACTTAAGAAGAAGCAAATGGTCGCAGAACCACAGACATGCCCTTTAAACCTCAAGAAGCCGTCTTTGGGCCTGGAACCCCAAGCAGCCCCTTTAGACCTCAGCATGAAACGGGTGGTCCCGGAGACCCTAGCTACACCTTTAGATCTAGCATTAAAAAATGTTGCTAAGCAGGGGAACGATCCATCTACCCCAGCGCTCTCTTTGGGCCTCCCGGCTGTGAAGCCTGTTGTGGAAGCTATGTTACAAACTCAAACCCCTAAAGTCAACAAGCTTTCAAGAAGTTATCTTAAGAATAAGCAAGGGGTACAGGCGTTACAAGTAGAAACATTGGCAGGATCCTTAAACAAACCGGCTACACCACAGGCCCCTTCCCATCCTATGACAACCTCTATAGTTTCAAATAAATTAGCGCCGACTGTAGAGGAATGCCCCGTAGAACAGACCTCAAAACCTTCTATAGGCGTTACTGAAGGGTTTAGGGGCCCCGGGTCTGGAAAAGGGCAGCCCCTAGGAGGAGCGTATAACACCAGCAAAAGCTGTCTCAATACACTGGCAAGTATGGTAGACAAACTTGATAAACCCTCAGAAGCAGCGCCCGAGGGGGCTTCTAGCACATACAGGGGGTTTTGCAGACCCCTGTTACACATTCACCCATCCCCGGCCTTGACAATAACTTAGCCGTTACCACCCTCGATTATTTCGACAGTCATTTAAACTCCCCGGACCTTATGTCCCCTATTACCCCACAGGGAGCTTACGACCCAACCAGCCCCGCGTCCAGTGTAAGCTCCGCAACACCCCCGACAACATACAACACTGACAGTACAGGGTGGGACGACTGGTCAATTCATAGTACGGGGGTGACATTTAGTGAGGCGCCTTTCCCAAATGCCCCGGGGTGTTCGCACTGGGATCCTATTTCTATGATCCCCCCAGGCCCCCAGTTACCGACTGGTGTTGGGGATGAAGGACCATTAGAGGCCCCTGTGGTGTTAAAGGCTGTTATACAGCCAAACACCGTATTCATACCTAACCCTCCACAATACGACGCTGTAGACCCAAATCCGGTACTAGATGCGCATGTAAAAGATATACAAATGGCTGTCAGAAAGCTAAAACGCCAGGCGAAAACCGCAGCCTTAAAAATGGGGTTGGGGGTAGCGGCGACAGGTCCATGGTGGAGGCACAGCAGAGGATACTGCAAAGAGTTGACGTGTGTAAAAGGCTGCTCCTCAATACATGCCAGGAAGCGGGATCAGACATAGGGCGTATACAGGCGTGACTAGGACAGCGCCATACCCTAAAGAAACCCCATGCCAGCGGTTCTAATAATAAAGAACACACATCAAAATATAGCCGTAAGGTCCAAACAGTACTGACAAAGTCCCTGCGCTTCTTACGCATACTCCAGCGTAAAAAGTACATAGAACCATGCAGAGTCATACCCCGATGCCATCCACCCCTCAATACGTAAGTGTAGGAGAAAACTATCCTAGGGGCGGTCAATTGAATGCTGTTGGCGGTAGAGCGCCAACACTTCGCCACCCGGAACACATAGAGGGGTCGAGGGGTGGGTATGTGGCAGAGGCCTCCATGAGTACAGCGCACATAGACACATCCCAGACTGTTCAGATAGGAGGGGGACGGTTACCTCGAAAAGCCTGGTCCCTTAAAAAACAAAAGTGGGCTAATAGCGCCAAGCAGCGACGGCTTTTAATAAGTAAATTAAAGAAAGCCCGAATATGTGCTACAAGTGTGCTTAAAAGACCCCCAGAGCCCCTACTAAACCAGAACCCCCAAAATGATACGGCAGTAAGCTCCCCAACAAGTCAAATCCCTCAAGATGAGGATTCAGAGGTCGTCTATTTAGAGAGCATTAGAAGCTACAGGTGTGATGTAGAGAGATTTAATGCCACCGAGCACTATGAGGAGTTTAGGTTTACCAACCTCCACCAGATAAGGTCCTCCGATCACGGTGTTTTAGCTATACATCAGGCGGTGCAAACGCTCATAGAAAGGTTGTTACGCGATGTGGGGCCTAATGATTTTTTCCAACTACGCTTCCAGGGGCAGGGTTTTGACAGTCCTTTGTTCACCAAACGACGGTCCCGAGATGTGTTTGACGCCGTGGAATTTTTAGAAAACCTTTCGAGGCTTTTACAGAGCAAGGCTGAACTAGTCGCCTACGGTACTTTCCGGGTCATAGCCCTCATTGTAAGGGGTCGTGATGGGGGTGTTTCAAGACCTTTAAAGAGTGTGCTATACAGTCAGATAATTGGTAAGAAACAGCGGTGGCTGCTCGACTTTAACAACGACACATCCAATATCTGTCTGGCGGCCAGCATCGTAGGTTTGTTGATGGGTCGCAACAACACTGACGCGACCATCCTGTCTAGAGCGGCTGAAGCCCACACGTTTCTTGAAATACCACCAGACCGCATGGTCGGCTTTGGCGACATAGGTCTTTTTGAGAACTATTTCTCTGTGACGGTGAAAGTTCTTTATCACAGCGGCTCTTGGAAGTACTTTACAACAGGGGACCGTGTGAGAAACAAGACCGTATATGTCCTTCACCATGAAAATCACTTTTACGGTATCTTGAACCTTAAAAGTTTTCTGGGTGTCAAGTACGTGTGCACACATTGTGACCACATATACAACAGTAAGGACCGTCATCAGTGTGAAATGCATTGTAAGATGTGCCAGAGGGACGGTTGCGTCGTAGACGCTGCCCTGAAGGTGTGGTGTCGCACCTGTAAGATGGTTTGTCGCTCTCAAGACTGTTTGAGCAACCATAAGAAAGCTGTTAAATGCAGCCCTAAAATGGATTGCTTTGAGTGTGGTCGGTATGTGACGACAGATCACAAATGCAAAGGTATGAAATGCCCCAGGTGTCAGACGTCTTTTGAGGCGGGTACCAACCATCGGTGCTACATGGTTAAAGGCAGACCCCAGACCAAAACTGAAGCATACATAGTGTTTGATATAGAGTGCACACAAGATACGGGAGTACACCAACCTAACTATATTTACGCACACCATCTAACTTCCGACGACAGCTGGGAGTTTGAAGGCAGAACGTGCGTTGGTGATTTCCTTAACACCTTCATTCAAACCAAATTCAAAGGGTATACCATGCTGGCCCACAACTCAAAAGCATACGACTCATTCTTTATTTTACAAAATATGATTCGTGAAAAGGTCCAAGTAGAACTCATCACTCAGGGGTCCAAGCTGATGTTGTTAACAGCCGCTCGGTTACAAATAAGGTTTATAGACACCCTGAATTTCCTACCTATGAAATTGAGCAAGCTACCAAAAGCCTTTGGATTCCCCGGTTGTAAAGGTTATTTTCCACACTTTTTTAACACCTGGGCGAACCAGAATTATGTGGGTCCCATGCCACCTCCTGACAGCTACGGGGTTGAATATATGATGCCATCCGAGAAGGAGAGCTTTCTAGAATGGTACTCTGAAAACCGTGAAAAGGAGTTTCATTTTCAAACAGAGTTGAAAGCTTATTGTCAGGCTGATGTAATGATCCTACGACAAGCGTGCAACCTCTTCAGAGATGTTGTGGTGGAAATGACTAAGAAAGTCAGTATCCTGAAACCCAAGAAGTCTCAAATGACAAAGAAAGTCAGGATCATGAAACCCAAGAAGCCTCAAATGACAAAGAAAGTCAGGGTCTTGAAACCCAATACACCTGAAATGCCGAAGGCTGTCGAATACATAGACCCTTTTCAAAACATCACATTGGCCTCCATGTGTATGTCCATCTACAAACACATGTTTTTAAGACCAAAAAGTATTGCTCTAGTGCCGGTAGACCTCTATAATGGCAAACAGAAACGCTATTCAACCCCCTCGATCCGGTGGCTCATGTACATTTCTGAGAAGGAAGACGTACATATTCAACACGCCTTACAGGGTGGTGAATACCGGGTGGGGCCCTACTACCTGGATGGGTACGCTGTAATTAAGGGGGTGCCGACGGCCTTTGAATACAATGGCTGCTTTTACCACGGCTGCCCTCAGTGTTACAAACCCCATGAGTTTAACAGACTGATGGGTGTCAAATTTGAACACTTACACAGACGTACGCTGTTGAAGGCTCAGTATGTTGAAAAATGTGGCTTTGCTATGAGGGTTCTTTGGGAGCATGAGTGGTTAGAGATGTTAACAACCGACACAGCGCTCTGCTCTTTCCTTCAGAGTCGTGATTTACCAGAACCCCTGGAACCCCGCGATGCCTTATTCGGGGGTCGTACAAATGCCATACAACTGTACAGGGCCGTGGGTGATGGTGAGAAAATACACTACTATGATTTCACCAGTCTGTACCCATTTGTGAACAAAATGAAGGTATACCCCTTAGGACACCCCACCATCATATATAGAGATTTTAAACACATATCCGAATACTTTGGGCTAGTCAAATGTGAAATCTATCCTCCACGACAGCTTTACTTTCCGGTGTTACCATACCGCGTCAATGGTAAACTGTTGTTCCCCCTCTGTCGCACATGTGCGGTGCTTAAAGAGACTGACGATTGTAGACACACCGATGAACAAAGGCTGCTCACAGGGACCTGGTGCAGCATCGAGGTAGAAGCGGCCTTAGAGAAAGGTTACAGGCTCGGTAGGATACATGAGGTATGGCATTTTCAGAGGACCACGACACGCCTCTTTGCCCCATACATTAATATGTTTCTCAGAGACAAGCAGGAGGCCTCAGGGTATCCCGAATGGTGTACTAGTCAGGATGCAAAGCAGAAATACATCGATGACTACTACGCTCACGAAGGTATCCATTTACGACCCCAGTTGATAGAGGTCAACCCTGCACGCCGACAGTTAGCCAAGCTCTGCCTCAACTCCTTATGGGGAAAATTCGCACAGCGTACAAACCTGTCAAATACGACCTTAATAACCGATCCTGATGAGCTGTTTAAGTACCTGTTTGCCCCATGTTACGAGGTGTCCAGCTGCGGGTTTATCGATGACGAGACCGCAGCTGTGTGTTGGAAATACACAAAAGCGTACCCCACAACGTGTAACAACATCAACATCTTCATAGCGTGCTTCACCACCGCCCATGCCCGGCTAGAACTTTACAAGGTTATGGACAAACTACAGGACCGTTGCTTGTATCACGATCCCGACTCAGTGATTTTTCTGAGTAAACCAGGGGATGAAGACCCTCCTCTTGGGGATTATCTGGGTAATTTGACCAGCGAACTCGATAAGGATGAGCATATAATAGAATACGCGTCATCCGGACCTAAAACCTACTCCTACCGCACAAACAAAAACAAAGTGTGTATGAAGGTCAAAGGCATAACCTTAAATGTCAGCAACACCCTAAAAATCAATTTTGATAGTCTGAAGAATCTGGTGCACGAATACGCTGCCTCCGACAAATGTGAAAATGCTAAAACCATAGTTGTGAACCAGCCGTGTATAGTCAGGTCCAAAAAGAAGTGGGAAATTACAACCCAGCCCTTACATAAGACATTACGCGTTGTTTTTGATAAAAGGGTCCTGACTGCCGACTATAAAACACTGCCGTATGGTTATTAGCCTCATTAGAGATACAGATCCGCACCATGGACACCAGATTACAACATCCATTCGCATGCGTGTTAGCAGGGCCCTCAAACTGTGGTAAGAGCTACTTTATAAAAAAGCTCTTAGAAAATGCTGCCGCTGTTTTATCCCAAACCCCTAATAACATTGTATGGCTTTATTCATGCTGGCAAGCTCTTTATACAGACCTGGCCAGTCGTTTCCCCCATATCAGATTTATAGAAGGCATACCAGATAATCTCAACGATGATGAGTTACTGCCACCGTCCCTTGTAAACCTGATAATTGTCGATGACCTTATGCGTGAAGGTGGGGATCATCCGGAGTTAGAGAGAGCTTTTACCCAATATTCGCATCATCGTAATCTAAGCATCTGCTACATTGTGCAGAACTTGTTTTACAAGGGCAAGAACAGCAGGTCTATAGCTCTCAACGCTTCATACCTTGTTTTATTTAAAAACCCCAGGGACAAACAACAAATATCAGTCATAGCTAAACAGATGTACCCAGGAAACACACACTTCTTCATGGAGGCCTTTAACGATGCTACAGCAAAACCCCACGGCTATCTGTTGGTCGACTTAAAAAATGAAACTCTAGAAGACTATAGACTGAGGGCTGATATATTTGCCCCTGATCTACCCGTCGCTTACACCCCTAAGCCCAAGGCCCGAGCATATAAAAAGCAGCGCTGATGACTTTTAGAGACATTTACAATCCTACCCCTTATAATACAAGGTGTTGACCATGTCGGCCCGCCTACGTCGCAATTTAGCTCTCCTGAAAATGCTTGTTACAGCCAGTCCCCAGCACCGAAAGGCCATCCTGTGCGCTGCTTCTGACGACTTAGTGTCTGCCATTTCTGAAATTGCCCTAAATACCCTAAAAGGCAACGTCCCTATATCAAAGAGTCAGTTACAGGTTCTGAAGAAGAAGAGGTCTCTTATCAAGAAGCTTAGTAATAAAAGGGCCTCACTCATTACCAAGAAGAAACTGGTGAAACAGTCTGGAGGTTTTATAGGCTCTTTGCTGGGCATAGCTATACCCATAATTACGAGCCTCCTCTCGGGACAGTAATGGAGCATGCTACCAAGATGTATTTGGTTCCGAGGCAGCAAATGGACCAGCTGGGCTCTTCAAAGGACAACGCCTGGGATATACGCCGAAATGAGACTCTGCGTCTGGATGCTGAAATTAAAGACATTTTGAACAGAACCGATCTAAACCCCTATGACAAGGCAAACCTTTACACCAGCACCCTTAAAAACTTTTTAAGTTACTACAACCAATGGAATACCGAGAAAAATAAGCTGACTCTATACGCCCCGGACTCTGAACAACCAGCCGCCCCTCCAAATGGCCCTCAGCCCCTGCAACCATCACAGGCCCATGCATCACCCTCAGATGACTTTGTTACCGATCTCTTAAAAAATATAAGTCAAAGACACAGGGGGGCAGCGCAAATGCTGATGAGTAAACTTGCAACTTCTAAAGACCTGACATCCTGGAATGAACGAGGCGAATTTCTCTACAAGGGACAGCCGGTTGCAGGGTCACACATGTACGATCTAGTCAAGGGTCTCACGCACCCCAAAATCATAACGCCTCAAAATGCACCGCGTGGTTGGGATCCGTTTCTGCGAGCCGCTGCTGAACTCAACATCCCTTCCACGCTCGTGGGTAATAACGAGCACCGTCGTTTGCTTGAAAATCTGAAGGTCCCCGTACACCCATCACCAACAGGCTCTGACACGCCCCTGCTATCCCCCTCCTGGAGTACCCCTGCACCGGTGGTTGTACCTCGAAAAAGGGCAATTTTCAAACCAAGTACCTGGCTTACACCCTGATGTTTCTTCAGACTTTTTATTGCTTTTTAATAAAATGTGTCTGATTTTTCTTCTTCTTATGTTTCTTGAGCTTTGGGTGTTGCTGTAATACACCCCTGCATAGATGTTTGTAATAAAACACTTTTTTTATTATAACTTTACAACCTGCCTCTGTTGTCTTTTAAAATGTTTTAATTATGTTGTATGTGGTAGCATCGAAATACAAAGTCTGAATACCGTATTTTTTTAAAAAATAATGGTCTTTTATTTTAGGCGTTCATCATTAAACATACATAGGCGTTCATCATTAAACATACACATGTCCCACGGACTTACAATTTTGACAAGCGACATATTCGGGTTTCACAGGTCTGACCGAGACCACTGTGTTTTCTTTTACATATTTCACAACTATACTGTCATTGTTAACAAGGTCACGCGAATATAGATTTAAGACATTTCTAAACGACATACCCTCAGACATTTTACTGATAAAATAAATACAATGCTCCCCACATGTGATGGCTATGGAATCCTGGATCCTCAGCTTGTTATACTCCAACCGCGCAGCTGCTTTTTTCACAAACTTGAATATAGGGGTTGTATAGATACGATGTTCTGGGAATTCACCGGCACTGTCAAACAATATAACCTTGTCACTGTCTATAAACAGGCCCACCCAGTGTGTTCCGCTCTTATCATGAGGGTCTGTGTTAAAGACTAGAGTGCGGGGCCTTTCTAACCCTATTTCAGGTGGTAACCCGTCGCTAGGGAAAACACCTAAAAAGTATTTCCTAGCGTCTTTATGCCTGCTTAAGAACGACCGTATCTGCACAGTGTCCATTTCACAAAATGTTTTAAAGATAGTCAAACAAAATCTGTCTAGCGTGGTTGACCTGAATGATGCTGTCGAATACCGAGAATACGACCATGTTCACATTCGTCGGTAGCGGATTACTGAATCGTATTTCAGCTTTTAGATTTCCGTTTTTGACAAGGTTGTAGTGATCGCCGTCTTCCATGTCGGGGGTCAGGTCGAATGCGAACAGCGTGTACCCGGCCCCATAGCCTTCTCTTGACACAGCTACACCGCAGTCCCTTAGATGCTTCCCGGTTATTGAAACCAGCCCCTGATATTCCCTGATGTAGTTGGAGGTTATAAAACTGGGGGTGTAAGGTTTTGCAGGAATCACAGTGCCCTCGTGGACCAGCGCAGCGTAGTTGATGTTGTAGTGTCTAAAATTGAAGGGGTTTAAGGCGTAGGTGCCGCTAAAAGATGTATTGTCCACAAAACCGATGATGATGAGTTTGGGTAGTTGCCCCAGAAATAAATTCTGCTGCTGGGTTAACCGGGTACCTGCTGGGATGCTGAACACCTTCAGAGCTACTCTTTCCACAGCGTACTTGGCGTTTGATATTTGCAAAGCGTCGGCGTGCGCTAATCTGACGCTCGGGGACACTTTCACTCTCTTTACAAACAGGCTCGCTGCCAGGATGTCCAGCTTGTACTGGTCCGCATCCCCGCTGATGAGACAGAATGAGTCCTTGTTGCGTGTGAGCTTGATCTTAAGGTCAATACCATTGATAAGCAGTTTATCTTGGAAGAAGAGATCTGAATGTATGCGACCCAGGAGGTCAAAGTTGCGACTGCCTGCTGCAAACCTTGCTCTTTTTACAAAACCATGATTGGCACCGTCCAGAACCGTGGTTTCAAACTGGCAGTAGGTATCCTTGTAGAAGAGGCCCGCTGAAAGATGCGTGTCAAGGGCGTCGCTACTGTAATTTAGAATACTCTCGAGGTAGGCTCTGTAGGCGTACATGTTATCGTTCTGTGTGATGAGTCGATCGCCCAGGGTGATGTCCACCTGATTAAACATGGTCGCTAGGGGGTAAGCGATCGTTGCCACTTGAGCGTCTGCTGCTATGTCGGACCCATCTGCTTTTACGATTTTACACATAAGATGCAGCAGAGTGTTGTTGAGATCCAAATACATATCCGTGGACCCTGACACAAAAAACTCTATAGGGGCCAGCGGTGTCAAGGCGGCTAAAGGCGATACCTCCATGAAGAAGCTGTTTTCGATGCTTGTCTGCGTTGGTTTTAGAGTAAACAAGTCTAACTCGGATTTGGCGCACTCGCCAGATGCACAGTGTACGAAGGCCATGGTTTAGTTTACGATGCTTTAAAAAATATTGACTTTAGAGCCGTTTTTCTTCTTCTTCGCAGCTCTCTTCCGTCTTGGAGTTCTTCTTTTCTGAGGGCGTTTTGAAGAACTCCTCCTTTTTTATAGGGGACCGGTGGACCCCTGCGTCTCGAAGACCTGCGCTTCCTTTTAACACTCGCGCGCGGCTTGTACAACAGACCCGCTCCTTCTTGCGGCTGTTTGTTCATGCGCTCTGCAACCGCCGACGTAACAGACCCAACAACATCATGGGCAATGTTCGTAGCAGCCGTCTTAACATGCGGTTTTACAATTTCATAGCCTCTTCTCAAGAACGGCATAGCTCTTCTAAACAGGCTCCTAAAGAAGCCCCCTAAACCAGCCCCATACATAACCGGCGACCCTTGAAAGTACGGCGGACCTCCATATCCGGCTTGGTTTCTGTAATAGTCCCTGTACATAGACAGGTCCCCGTATGTTTTCACGACCACCATGATGCCTGGTTAATAACCGCTGTCGTGTCTCGGTCTTAAATGAAGCTTAACAATAACTTTCCCGTATTTAAAGGCCACCGGCTCAGACTGATCATCGTAGATCATAATTGAAATAGTGTCAAAATGGTTTTTAGAAACTGCGACGTAGTCGGGTTTGTTAAATTGAATATTAACCATCGTATTATTTTCACCCTGTACATGGACCCATCTTAACAGCGGTGAATAAGTATCACCGATCCTCTGGGCCTCTACAATGTCGCTATACACATAGAGCGTATAGAACCCACCGTTAATATCGGGGCATGTGTGATCCTGCTCCATCGGACTTTTCGCATGCAGCACGGTGCCTAAAACCCTTCTTAATTTACCGGAGCAGTTAAACGTCGTGGTACGGCTTGGTGCTTTAAGAAATACCTTCCTTCTGACGTTATCTAACGACAGATGCGTATTCGGATATGCTTCGAGGCTGTCTATGGCTTTGTTGACAGCATCGACAACACTTAAAACGGTTGGGTAGTAACCGTATGGAATGCTCTCGTGCATGCTCACTGGATCATGCTCACGCTTTATGTAAAACTTTGCCTCGGCCTGTGTGAATGTATTCCATGTTCTAGGGTATTGGATTTCTGTTAGGGCCACCTCCCAATCCCCTTTCAGGTCCACAGGCTTAGCCAGTTTCACGGTGTAATTAGAAATCTGGTTGTCGGGGAACATGCCCTTAGAAGCGTTGGATGGTAAGGTGATATAAAAAGGGGCTGTCTCCATCTTATTAGAGGATTTTAGACGGTCCTTAGCTCACACACCCTTCAGGGAGCTGGCCAACACCCAACTGTTAAATTTCTCCGGCCATCCCCTCCATTTGACATATGCCTGGCTGCTAGCCCCCTACCTTTCCTTTTCAGAACCTTTTCAACCCTATACACCCTGTTCGGATCATCAGGTACCATTTGTAACTCTTCCTTGTAAAACACCCCCGATACAGCTTCCCCATCGTAGTCCTTTAAACTGTAAATATACAGCCCTTCTTTAAGCTCCACATTATCCACCATAAATATCTCGTCGCTAAAAGTCTGGCGGTAGTCCTTCGTGAAGACCCCTTTCAATTTTGAAATCCTCACATGCGTGCCTTTTTTAAAAACAGGTTTCTTCACCTTTGTAGCAAAATTATGCCCGTACACCGTTCGCCAAATAGCTAAAGAATTACTAGGAGTCACCTCTGCGGGTGATGTTTTGATGGTCCGGTGATAACTGGCATTATACACATCTAAAAAAGCCTGTAGAACATCCACGTATCTGTAGGTGTTGTTGGCCGTAAAATACCGCCACATCTTAGACTTTAAAGTTCTGTTAAACCGTTCTACAACCGCTGCTTTCACCTCCGTGTGTGTTACAAAATGTTGAACACCGTGGTTGTTTAATAATTTCTGAAATGTCTTGTTTAAGAATTCTTTACCGGCGTCTGTTTGTAGTTTTTGAGGAACCCTGCCCTTCGCGAAGATGGCTTTAAAAGCGGCCATGGCGCTGGCCCCTCTTTTATCGCTTAACGGTTCTGCGTAGGCGTACTTGGACAGCACGTCTATGACTGTTAATATATAACAAACGCCGTTGTTATGTTCTGCTATATCTTGAAGGCTGATTATGTCAGCTTGCCACTGATAATCTATTTGAGCATTAACGATTGTAGGACGTCTCTTAAAACGTCTTCTGGCCGGCTTGTGGAGCGAATACGCTTCCTCTCCTGATAGCCATGTCTTGACCAGGTCTCTGCTCACGGGCTCGTTTTCATCTGCAGCCCTTCTGTATAGGGCTTCGACACTTCCAAAGCTGCCAACCCCTCCTGTATCATAATAAAGTTTTCTTAACATAGCCCCCGACATGACAGCATCCGGTACAATTAATGAAATGAAAGACGCTTGTTTTGTGTAAGGACGTTTTATTAAAAACCAGATAAACAATACTACCAAAACCTAAGCAAAAGATACTTTACATTTTCATAGCAAACGTCATAAGTACGTATTAACACATAACCACCTTGCGTTGTAACATTCCGCTTGTTTGTTCTAAATACACACTATCCTGTAACATTACATAAGAACTTAGGTAAATAGTCTTCGGGGGCCAAAGCCCCCTGAGACTATTTTTTTTATACACGTTACACATACGCCTTTCTACGAGTCTTTGTAGCAGCTTTCTATCAAGAGTCGGGCACATCTCCTGCATTTCAGGTAGTTTTACGCTCGGGTCATAGGCGTATTGGATCTCATTGAGTGCAGATGTCAAGATCCTCAACATATCGGGGTGTACAGTTTTCTTTTCAGGGTGCAGGCCGTACACCACCCTTAGCAGCTTATACATCTTGTACGGGTCTAACAAACCACAAATATAGCGTATTGTTCTGGCTCTGTATGATTCGCACAAACAATCGTGAGCCGCCTGCTGTGGATCGCTTATTTGATGGCCGTGACAAAGACTGTAATAGTCACGTTTGACACAGCTTAGTACTACCGTCGCTGCGAAACCCTTAACTCCACGCCGTTCAAAGAAGGACAATCCTGCATCTTCATCTTTTTCACACGCGGCGCTCTTAGAACCACATACGCATTTGTCGCAGCCCTCGCTGTTTTGGCACGTTGAGCTTTCAGCCTGTTTTGAACACCACAGACAATAAAAGATTACATTGCTCGCTTTTGCAGGTCGCCAGGCTCCAGCCGTTCTTTTGGGGCTTCTATCTAGGGTTAAAAAAAGATTGACAGCCCATTAGTTGAAGAAATAAAATACATCGTTATATAGATACATGTGGCATAACATTTTCATACTAACCTCCATATTTTAACAACCCTCTGCGGCAGCTCTGAAATCCTGAGAGTCGCTAATGTCCTGCGATGCCCCGTCATCTTCGACGCTTGTACCGGGCTGTTGCAACACGCCCTCCGCAGCAGCCGCATCCTCCTGAAGGTCCATGTCTTCGTAGACAGGGGTGTTAGGAGGTGCTACAGGCTCTTTACCATAGTGCATTATGAAGTAGGTGCATCCTGCTGGTGTTACGCTCTAGGGACAAAAAAGAAAGATTGATATGCCAATAGCTGAAGAAATAAAAGACCTCATTTTTTTTTGTAACTACCGAGCATAACATTTTTTTTTTTTTACTAACCTCTGCATTTTCACCGGCCTCTGCTGCGGCTCTGAAATCTTGAGAGTCGCTAATGTCCCGCGTTGCCCCAACATCTTCGGCGACTGTACCCGACGGTTGCAGCACAACATCCTCAGCATCCATATCCTCCTGAAGGGCCTTGGTTTCATAGACGGGTGAGTTAGCTGGTGCTACAGCCTCTTCAGCTTCCTCCAGATCCACGAAACTGAGGCCTGCAAACAAGCTGCCACTACCAGAGCCCTCACTCTTGCTGTGGGTGTCCTTAACCGGAGACAACAGGCATACGCAATCCTTGAGATTGAGGTTTTGCACCCCCGACACATGCTATTACTAAAACCAGTAAGGTCGCAGCCCCTATCCTTAGGTGTTTCTTGCTGAGCATTCTCGTCCATTACCAGCGTTGGTAAGCTGCGGTAATATCTACTGATAGGTGGTTGTGAGCAAACCCACATAGGGCTCTTCACAAGAGGGCTGTATCTCTTCATTTTGCTATGGGAACCTTCTTGTCTTCAGGCGGCTGCTTGCTGTACAACGCTCTTAAGGATGCCTTATATGTATCCTAAACAGCTCCTAAAAGGGGCGTACCATCTATACATCAACAATGCCTTAGAGGCGTCATAGGGCTCTGGTTCGCTGGTGGCTCCCGAAACAACCCCGCCCCTAGCACAGCCCCTTGGACAAGATGGGCATCTCATGATACTCACACTCTGACACATACAAGGTGCCACACCCTTGTATTTCCAGGGGCTTGAGGCCTGTCACTTTTAAGGACACGCGTCACTTTTAAGGACACAGCGAGGGGAGGGGGGGACCTGTCACTTTTAAGGACACACGTCACTTTTGGGGACACAGCGAGGGGCGGGGGACCGGAGGGGGACCTGTCACTTTTAAGGGCATGAATAGGGATGAATGGTATCCGCTTATACTACTTATATATGTGCACGTACACTGGTTGAAATAGATTACATCAATTATGCAATGGCAAACATACACAGGCTTATCCTTCATATATAAAATATACATCATTCATATGTGCATATACATTCATACACACCGATTGATTTAGATAAAATGAGTTATGCAATGACATGCGCGCGCACACATATGGTAATCCCATATATGTCCAGATACCAACAATATACATCACTTGATTAATAAAGATAATATAAATTATGAAATGACAGGAAGAAAGATGAGTGAGTCTATCAGAACCGGAAAAAATGCTTAATTGCACATCACACTCACTTTATCAAAACAAGCCTCTGAGTCTTAAAAGTCACAATACAGAACACAGCTTTAAGGACGCGGAGAGTTTCAGCTCGCGAAAGTAATGAATTCCTGTGCTTATAGTAAACATGCCATACGTATGTAGTGTTGATAACAGTATTCTTTGCTTGGATCCGGATTTCGTCCACTCGCACCCCCTACAGATCCCACATTGCTATAAGTGGCAGTTCCCGTACCACATGAGTTGCCGAAACGGCCTAACAGAGAAAAGCTCTGTAATTTATTGTTGTTTTGCAGCAGTTATTAAATATGTCTTCTAAAAGATATTCTTCTTTAATGAATAACACGCGCAGATACAATTCTAACTGGGCACATTGCATCTACACAACATCTGCACGGGTGGAAGCCTCGGAGCTACCATTAATTGTGTATTTTTCTTCCATCCATGTCACAAATGTGAAGTGCTCGAGGCTTTGCTTTAACAGCTGAGTGAGTTCTTCAGACAAATCATATTAAAATATATATCTTCTATGGGGGTGTTCCTGGTGTTTAACAAAAGCACATCTGAGCCCCTCCAGCCGGCCTTCGCTCCCCTACACCCGCTGAGCAGCCTGGGCCGGGTGCTGGGACCTGTGGGGACAGGAGCGCGCTTAAAATAAAGCGCTCTATGCAACAGTGGTGTGCGTATGCGCTACACGTCAAAACAATTCGGTGTTGCTTTTTCCCGGCACACTGTGGATTTTGGGCAGTGTGGGAACCCTGGCAGTTTAGGCTTATCTGCAGCTTTGTACTACTGTCCAGATGTGTACCCCTGGGAAACATGGACTGGTGGGTAGTTACCTACTTGTGGGAGGGTTTGACCCCCTTGGCAAATCTGGACCCATTAGCAGCTCGAGCCTTCTGCCATTTGGACCTCAGGGAAGCCGACCTTCCCGAGAAACGGATCCATTCCTCGTACGCATTCCATTGAGAGCGGAGAGCGTGGAGAAGTTACCGTAACACTTGGTGTAGCAGCTTAGCCTTTTCTCAAAATTTGGCAACATTGTTTCATTAGACATGCCAACTCGAGACGCGTATGCCGAGCCTGTTTCATATTTCACAGGCTGACATTACACTCACTTCGAGTTTATCGCAGTGTTCTACAAAGTCATGTTTGGGCTGGGAGAGGGGGAGCACAGGGAGAGAGGAGGAGATGTGCGGGGGAAGTCTGATGTTTCCAGTGGTCGGTTGTTTAACAAGCGCGGCCGCGAAAGTGAAAGCATTTGTAACATGAGCCACAACAGATGGCATCCCTGCGCGCTGCTGCTGGTTCCCCATAGCAAAACGCTCTGGGAGTAAACCTGATCCAGAACACATGGCATCCTGCGCGCTCCCGAGATCCCTAGGCCATGGGAGTGAAAGTTTTGAGGAGAGGCGGGACATGCACCCGTCTTTGGCCATTTGCGTGCTTTCAATTATTGAAAGCCACACGCAAAGGCCAATGAGATGTGTGGGAGGAGGCACACCAATGCGGAGAAGGCTCTTGGAAGTCTGAAGTGATTCCAAGAGCCCTCTCCTAGAGCAGCACATGCGCGCTGCGCTCTAGGCGAGACCTAAAAATGGGAATAACGAGGTCTTTGATATGAATGGAGAAAAATGTGATAAACTTGTGGAATAAATCATGGATTAAAATGAATTAAAAATGTATTATTGAATGAAAGACTGATTCTTTTGTATATCTTTACTTTGCTGAGTGACATGTGGTCGGAACGTTAAGCACGCTCCACTTGTTTTAGAATTAGTTAAGGAATGCATGATAAACTACACCAAGACACAGCACTGGGTCTGGCATGAGCTATTTAAATGGAGACCAGCCCCTGGGTTCGCTGCCCTTATGTGCTGCACGCCAAGACCTTGACCATAGACGGAACCCCCCTTCCTTGCCCCAAGCGTACGAGTGGGATCTGTCTTACTTTAGCTTCTAGGGTTCAGATTTACCATCTTGGGTGGATACCATAATAACTGACACATTTCAGTACGCCATAGACAAGCTGCGCCAAGGGGGGAGAACCACTGAGCTCTGTGACAACTATAAGGGACACACATAGACGTTCCAGACGCGGCCGTGGTCCAGCGACTCTGACACAAGATGAGTGTGGCACCAGGGATTTCCACTTGTTCTACATCAGAAGAGGGGGCTGGTAACTGGGGGTACTGACACTGTTGGCACCACACATTGCCATCAAAAGATGCACCACCCTGAGCTCTGTGTGGCTTTTGCCCAATGATGGTTGTGTGCGCGACACTGACAGACACATTAAGGTGCGACCACATTTAAGTAACACAGCACTACCACGTGCCGATGGAGACTTGTTTGCCGATAGATCTTGTCCAAAGATGAGATGGGGACATTGCAGGCTTCTTATGCTGGAGGTACAGCTCTCTGCGGATGACGAGGGAGGTTCTTTGACTACTGATTTTTCCTTCACTATTCTTTTGTTCCCTAGAACATAAAAATGCCTGAAATGTGTTCATGAGAGTGAAAATAGTTGCATATGTAATTCATATAGGATAGCGTGGGTGGAGTATAGAATTATTGGTTCAAGTAGGAGACAGTCCTTGTGGAAATATGGACTATTGGGAAGGGAACACAAGGGTTTACAAGGATACAGAGAAAAGAGAGGTTGGGGTGATGGTGGAAAAAAGAATACAAGGGGCAAGTGATTGTGGCCATGTTTTTTTGAAGTGAGGGAAGAATTCTGGTTTAGTTGAAGGTGCATTTATTGTGTGTTTTGATACATATACATGTGTGTTCATATTAATATTTCCCTCTTTAGGTACAAACTGGATTGCTCACAATACTCTTCAATAAGCTTATATTGTAAGGGGGTTCAGCTAAAATGCAATGCATTTGCCAGGGACTAGAAAGCATGAACCATGTGTGGTGGTGTTATGCTTATAAATGTTATAAGTTGTTGTTATAGTTTAATAAAGTGTATTAATATAAGAGTACAGTATTAAATGAATAACTATCCTTATTATTGATACAGGATTATATGTGTTACAGAATTAAAATTCTTTTAAGGTAATATTACTAAGTGAACATGACTGTGGGCCCTATGCTTACAGACGAGACATTTAACATCGAACGTGAAAGCTTTTTTCGACAGGATGCTGACACCTTTCTTGTGTCCCTGATTTAGTAGGGTTTTCCACATTCTTAGTCTAGTGTAGAGCCTGGTAGAGATTGCAAAGAGTTTCCAGGTATGGGGAGAAGGATTGAAACAGTTATTCACTCATCGAATTCTTTTCCTCATATTCTGTGCTGCCGACGGGGACTCTTATATGTTCCTTGCTGTTGAGGACCAATATTGTAGGCCGCTTTAGTCTTCCTTTGATTATGAGACTGAGGAATTAAGGAACAGTGTTGAAACAATGGCATTAAGATCAACGACACACTGATTCGTGCTTTGGCTCTTGCACATTCATGGCAAATTTTGTTTTAAGGTATATTTTTTCAACTCCTTATTCCGTTTAATTATAGAAGTTTATGTTACAACAGTTGCGTCAAGCATCTATCACAGAAGTGTTTATTATCTTGCACAAATTAATGCCATGTTTCAATACATTCTGTCCTTTCAGAGTGATGCAGTTATGAACAAGAGGAGGGCACCTGCTCCCATCACAACAATAGTGGTTTACTTGATTCAGACATAATTTACATGAATAGGCTTCCGCCCCCTCATGCAGAGTTTTGGGTCCTCTATCACACAAATGTGATTTGCACTGCTCACAATTGTGCGCGTAATGTATGATCATGAACAACGATTGTTCTCATCCTGGCCACATCTAATAGAAAGGAAGTGTTCAATGAAGAGTGATGTTCGATGTTCACTACTTCAATGATTACACTGAGATATACCACACTCGTAGTACAATGGCCTCTGGATCAGGTGTGCGCAAAGGGGAGGAGTTATATAACTGATTTCTCCCATATGATAATGGCTTGTTTTTAGCAAGGTATGGCATTTTCTGCCCTCAAGAGATACTTATTAGCCCGCTGGATTAGGATTTGTTTCCATCTTTCTGTTGCCATGACAATGGACTAGAGACATAATTCGCACATGCCAGTGCTAACACTTGCAGCCGTACACAATGCATAGCACAGACGACGACGGACGGGAGAGCGAATCACAAAGTCTCCTTGCTGAGTGCTCGTGCACCTCCACAGCCACAGAATTTCCAGGAGGTGTGGCGGTGCAGTTAAGGCAAACTAGACCTACTAATCCAAGAGAACATGCCTACAGGTCAGAGACAGGCAAGAAATTAAGAAGTCTCATGGACACTGGCCCAGGTACAACATCCTTGGGAATGATGACACAGAAACAGCTAATGCGCAAAGAGGGATTGGGGGCACACAGAAAGTACATTGCACACATCACCCACCAGCAGCAGAGGCTGTTGACAGAAGAAATGGTGGGTTGAAGAACAAAATAGGGAGTATTTGTGCATCCACTGAACTGTCCTGGTCTGATGCCCTGCCATTAGCTTTGTTGTCCATGAGTAGCACTCCCGACAAAGTTACACAACTGAGCCCTCATTATTCGGGGCGGCAGGCCCTTCCTGTCTATAAAACACCAGCAGGATATGGTATCCATCTGGGAGACTGGGTCCTTGCCAGCAGCCACATCAGATGTTGTCACTGCCTTACCTGCTGTTCCTCTGGGCAACTGCTCAAGTGTGAGGGGTTGACCTTCTGGATGCCCGGCCCTCACACCAACTAGGTGCCTCATCACTGAAGCACAGACAAGGACCAGGGGCATTGACTTCATCACCTTCATCGCCTGCAGTTCTGGCTGAAAGATGTCACTGGAACATCCGTCCTAGAGCACCTCACCTTCGTTGGAGAATACCTATTGCTCAGGTGCTGACAACCTCTGATGCAATAAATAAGGTACAGGAAATTGCTAATTGTTTTAAATTTTCCTTTGCAATTCATCGAGACAACAATGACAGACACCTCTGCAAAGCCCGTTATCAGTATTGTAGGTACCGTTCATGGTGCCTGCAGGTTCCACACACATACCCTCTACTTCAATTAGGAACATTGAAAGACATTGAGACTTTCAACATTTACCGCACATTCGAGAATACAACAATGACTAAAGAAGAAAATGTATGACATGCTTTGAGGGAAAAGTACTATATTGGATGAGAAGTGAAATTTGATGCACAGTTATGTGTGTTGTGTAATATAGGATTTGCGCTCTCCTGCTCCAACAGTGCCTAGTAGATAATGACTTACAGAGTAATTGAGAACATCCCATCTCTCCATCTACAGCTGGGAAGAAGATGCACATACATGAAGGTTCCATTACATGGCGAATGAGGATTTGTCATCAAAAACAGAGCACTCCGAGTTTAGGGAATAGTACTAGGAAGAGTCCTTTTTGGGTTTAGATATAGTCAAGCAAGTAGTGGCACAACTATGCGTCCCAGATTCTCCGGTGACCAACACACACTACCACAGATAGCGACACATAATGTATCCACTAAAGATTGACCCAGGGGTATTCATGATGGGGAACTCCTGTAAAACAATGGCGGAATCATTCTATGCCTTTACAGCTCCGGCAACAGAACAAACGTGTCGTTACCTCGCATTCGATTAGCATGCAAGTTGTTACAGCGACTTGCTTTAGGGGGAGTGGAGTTTAAGTTCAACACATTCACCACTGTTGTGCAGACTAGAGGTGGAATAGTAAATATTACTATTCCAAAGTCCAGCGCCTTCCTAAGGCAAGTCATTGTAATGAATTGCGTGCTAAAGGAATGCGTCGTAATGACGTGTTTGTTCTAATGCCGGCGTTGTGAATGCCAAAAGAACAGTTGATGGACAGAACGCTGAACAATTTTAAATATTCACCCCAGTACAGAGATCTGGGCCTAAATCCATCACTTTTTTGCTCCGAATGCCATTCCAGTTTGAACCCAACCATATGCAAATCAGTCTTGACCCTGCTTCCCATGGGAACAGTCCAGCCCGAACTGCCAGGCCAGGTCCTCCCTGGACCAGAAACAATCATCCTAGGACCTATTTCGGCATATCACCCCTCATCAGCAAAGCTAGCTTGACTCCAGTGGCATGGACTGAAGCTAGACTGGCTAATCAGGGGTGATGCCCCGAAACCCGTCCCAGGATGCTTGTTTCTGGTCCAGGGAGTACCTGGCTTGGCAGTTCAGGCTGGACTAATCTCATGAGGAGCAGGGCCAAGACTGATTTGCAAATGGGTGGGCACTAGTGAGTCCACAGCAAGATGGCCGCACACTAGTGCAGCTCTGCTGGCTGGGGCCACTAATCTGTCAAGAATCCTAAACCAGGACAACAATTGATTGCCAAAAACAGTGGAATATGTCGAACAGACACCCGAAATTGTCATAGCAACAAATTACTGCAGATTTGAAGTACTCGAAGCTGTGCCTTTCGCCGGGATACGGCCTAATGCAGGCTACATGGCGGCCTCCGCTTGCTACCTGAAAACGATACCCTGCGACCAAGCCGTGCTGGAGGCGAAGAAAGCCGTCTGAATGTGAGGACGCCTTGCGCTGCCAAGTGGTAGCCCTAAACTGTTCGCTGAGGCACTGAGCCAGGGTACAGCAGCCCCCAGCAACGAGAAGAAGCTGCACTGAGCGAAGGGTGCTGTAAGCAGCGCGAGCTGGTTGAACTAGACTGCGTCTTGCGAAGACGGCCACTGCCTATAACGGAACAACTTCAGCCTGGGGACACCAGACTGCAGATGAGGAGTGAGTCAGGCGGCCCCAGCAGACACGGAGGATCTTGGTCGGGTCTTGCTGCTGAAGATAAGTTGGAAAATCGTTCACATCAGGGGAGAAGTGGCATCATATGCATGGCCTGGCCACAGCTCTAGGCCTAACACGGAGAAGCTAATTAGTTACCTTGTGCAGGCCAGAGATGTGTGGTGCAGCGGCCAGGGCAGCTGACTTTGGAGCACAGGGTTCACGGTTCGATCCCCGGCTCCGGCGGCAGCTCAGCTCAGCACCATGTGACTCTGGGCAATAGCTCACTTAATTTCCACTACAGTCCCCAGCGCCTTGAGACCCGTAAGGGTGAGTAGCTGCGCTATATAAAAACGGACTTACATTTTTTTTTTGCTGCCCAGCAAGGTGTGGAGTACGGCCCTATAACAGAGGTGGGAAAAGAATGCTGGGGCCTAGCAGACCGCAGCTGACAGTGGGGAGGTATAGAGTCAGTATCGTGGGCCCTGATTACGCAGTGGTTCCACAGTTGGGACTAGCGCAGTACACTTGTGAGTCTGAGATAGTGGCGAGAAGATGGATCAACAGTGGACAACCCAGCGCAAAGTACCTACAAACCAAATATAAGAAGAACACGCTCAGATGCTGCTAGAATGCGCAAAGCTGACAAGCAGCAATCAACTCTGTCATTTGAAACAAAACACTCTACAAAAACACTGCCACACACGCAGCAGGACCCTGCGCAGGACATGGCAGAAAGCAGTAGCTCTACCCTGGAAAAAACTCTACAGGCAATGCAGCAAAGTCTCCAATCCATAGACGGAAAAATAGATGCGCTAAACCTGAGGATGGATCAAATGGCAGCTTAATTAGACAGACACGGCACCCATATCCTGGTGGCCGAGCAGCGCATCTCCACGGCCGAAGATGGCCTGACCACAGGGACCGATAAATGCTCGAGCATGAAGAAAATCCTGTCAGTTATCCAAGCAAAAAATGAAGACCTGGAGGCCCGGTCAAGGAGAAATAATCTACGCATCACGGGCATTCCAGAGTCCACAAACACAGGCAAGCTAGAACACTATACAGAAGCAATGCTTAAAGAAATGCTGGGAGCTAAACATATCTCCTCTGTGCTCATAGTAGAATGCGCACACAGATCCCGAGCCCCCAGGCCTGTGCCGGGTGCACCACCATGCCCCATCATCGCCAAATTGCTGAATTACCGGGACCGCGACAGGGCACTGTGCCTGGCACGCAAACTAGGAAATACAACCTATCAAGGGAACGAGGTGACACTGTACCCAGATTTCACCGCAGCGGTCCAGTCGGCGCGACGTGAGTTCCAGCAAGTAAAACTTAAACTGGAAGCCATGGACTTGCAATACACCATGCTATACCCTGCCAGACTGAGGAACCAACATGATGGCAAATTGAAAATCTTCACAACCCCCAAAGAAGTTATGGTCTATATAAAAAAGCTCAAATGTTCCGGAAGAGCACATAAGGGCACAGAAAGGCACAGAAGATGAAAAAGACTCAGACTAATTCGGGGGACGGCGACTGGAGAAGAGACTCAGAGACTACAGCGAACAGGGCGGTGAGAACTCATTAGACTATGTTAAAGTTTGTGATTGCAACCACAGGGAAAGCGGTGTGGCACGCAAGAATTACCGATGCTATACGCTGGCTTGCTGCTACCCAGTGGGCCATTTCTGACTTGGATCTGTCAACTTTGTAATATCTACATGCTGTAGGGGAAAGGTAAATTTAGCTGGACACCTCAAGCTCCGCAGACTTTTTGAAAGTGACAATAGTCCAAGTACCACTTCCCCCGGCCACCTCTGTTAGTTGGGGGAGAATCATGCCACTGACGACCCCCTAGAGGGTATGCCCCATACATTAGCAAAATCTTTAAACTGGGCCTGGTCTTGGGCCACATGTTGCCATGATAATGTTTTTTTTGTTGCAGTTACAAGTTCTTCAGAAATTCTTTGGAAAATTGGCGTTGCCTGGGTGAGTGGGTTGGTTGGCATATGTCTTTGTTTTGCCATGTACAATGCCAATGATCGCAAATGCTATTTGGTCACGAAATTATGCATACATGACTTGCCATCACATGCCAGCAGCGCATAGGGCAGGCAATAGTCAAAGATACTGACAGGGAGCATATCATGGATCACATGGAACATCATAACATCCAGATTGCATTACTTCGGGAAACTCATCTTACACAGCACTCTCAAAAAAACGATAGCGACGCGCTGGGCTGGGGTTTAAGCAGCCTCTTCTTACTCTTCCTATGCTAGGGGTGTCATGATCCTCATAAAGCTATATGTGCCGTTTACAACCTACCATGTGATCGCGGATGATCAGGGTTGGTATGTTATTCTGCAAGGGAAACTCCACAGTAAATTACTAACGATAGTTAATGTGTACGGCCCTAACGTAGATGACTCAGAGTACTTCACGAGTATAGGAATTCGCTTACATGCACTGCAGACATCCAGCATCATCTGGGGGGAGACTTCAATACTCCTTTAATTGTGCAGGAGGATCGCTGGACAGGATCGAGTGGTCTGATGGATGCACTGTGGCTGTGCTTCGAGAAGGAATGCAGGAATATGGTCTGGTAGATATTTGAAGGGTTAGGAACCCAAAGGCAGGGAGGGGACATATCACTCATATGTTCATAACTCCTGGTTCAGACTGGACTATTGGTTGGTCACTAAAGGCGTGAATGCATGGGTACACAGCGCCAAACACCTTCCCAAATCACTATCAGATCACGCACCGGTCCAGCTCACAATGGACATTCCAGGGCAGGCCCTACCCCAGTTCCAATGGAGACTGCAAGCATCAGCCTTATTGGACCAGGTTTTCTGGGAAGGCGTTCGGGAAGCAATTGTTAACTACTTCCACACTAATGTGGGCTCAGTACACAGTATGGCCACTTTATGGGAGGCGTTTAATGTAACATTCGGAGTCATGTATAGGGCTCCAAGCTGCGGTTCTGAAATCTATACGCAATCATCTGAGAACAATTGAATCTACACTCTCAGATCTGGAGCGATGGTACGAACAGGCCCCTGACCCAGGCACACTGGCGTTGATATGCGAAGGGATCACTTAATAATATAATGAGACAGCAGAGTAGGAGATCAAACACATGTCACGTAGATGAACAGCTAGGATTTATGGCAAAGGGGGCAGATCGGGCCATGCGCTTGCCAAAAAAATAGCAGAACCCTGGGCACAAACGCATATACTGGAAGTGACAACAGATGAGGTCACTTCCTACCATGATATGCTGAGCATCTTGAAAACCATTGCCAATTTTTACGAAAATATGTAGACCGATGGACTTTCAGCCACGGAGATCAACACCAATGCTTACCTAGAGGATATGGCATTGGTGTGGCTCTCCCAGGGGCAAAGGGAGTTCCTGGCGCAACCGCTCACCATAGACGAAATAAAGCAGGAAATAAGAAAACGCCCAAATGTCAAAGCTTCTGGGAGTGATGGGTTACCGTGTGAATTTTACAAAGAGTATGCACCCCTGATAGCCTCGCACCTTCATGCAATGTACGAGGAAGCATACCAAAAACCTGCAGTACTGCAGATAAGGTGTGTAGGTTATGCGTAGTGGAGCGCTTCGTCAAGACGCCAGCACCTTATTTGCAGTACTGCACTAGCTAGACCCGGTGCTACTGGCTGCAGCGGTCCTGTTGGATGCTGCAAAGCGTTTGACTCCATTTAATGGCGCTTTATGTTTGCGATACTCCGTCGTATGGGAGTCACAACAGCCTTCATACGATGGGTGCAGCTGCTGTACTCTGAACCTGCAACCCGTGTAGGCGTGAACGAACACACATCAGAAGCCTTTGCGATATGCAGAGGCACGAGACAGTGGTGCTAGAACCTCTGGCATGCATCCTGCGACAACGGCATGCAGTAACCGCACTGAGATTCCGCCAGCACCCATTGGTCATTTCGCTCTTTGAAGATGATAGGGTGCTCTCTGTGAGAGATCATGGTGCTAATTTGGAACGCCTTATTAGAGAATACATTTGCTATGACAGACACTCAGACGCTAGAATTTACTCTTGAGTGGAGTGAGGAGCCTGTCAATTACCTGGGTATATGGATACACAGGGACCTAAACTTGGTCTTACAGTTCAACTATGGTAGGGCTGTCTCCCATCTTGAGGAGCAGGTATTGAGATGGATTAGATTTCCGCTATCACTAGCTGACAGGATAGCATTAATGAAAATGGTAATACTACCGAAATTTCTATACCTGTTCACAAATATCCATATATGCCTGTCCCAAACATTCTTTACACAATTACGCTCATAATTGATTAGGCTAGCGTGGGCAGGGAAGAAGCCCAGACTAAAATGGGACATCCTGACATTACCCTATGCTCGAGGAGGCTTTGCAGCACCATATCTAAAACATTATTGGCAAAACGCTCCAAGATACCTCCCACATGTAGCAGTTGAAGGGGATGCTGCGTATCCCATACCCCTACAGGCCATGATCCCAAATGAATGCAATGAGGTCACAAAAGAAGAGCTAAACAGTGTGAGAAGTTGGCCTGGCATATGCTGTCCACTAATTATAGTGGGCACCGTGCACCAGTCCAAATCGACTCTTATGGTAGGTAGGTTAAAGACAACCTTATTGAAAGCTATCCTAGTGGTAGCTATGGAGAGCAGCCTTCAGGCTAAGTCTTGAAGGAATGTAAAGCAGCTTGTTTTACCAGTCTATAATCTCTTGAGTGACCAAATGAAAGAGCACCACACCAGGTATATATTCAAAATATATGTATTTATTACTAAACACACCCCTCTAGTCTCTTTGTGAGGCTAGAGTTCGAAGTACATAGGTTATAAGATCTTAAATCACAGTAATAGCACAAATACACGTTTGGGCCCTAGGGGCGTACCAAACCATATACCAATAAAGTAGTATGCGAACCACGACTGAACTAGACACTAGGCCTAGAGCCTCTAGAAGTGCTTGGACCACAAGGAACCACCCAAGGTTGTGACACAGGGGACCCACGGGAGACGCGTGCAGTGTAAATACACAACCGCGATACGCCGTTAACTTCTATGGAGAAAGTCGGGATCGGGAAAATAGAGGAAAGGGACACTTAAAAGAGGACTAGGACAAAACCCTTTGAGATCTAGGACTTTGAAGAGTCTCTACCCACGGGAGCACCGGAGTACTCGTGTTACCTCACCCAGGGAAGCCGGGTGCATAGGTGCCTTTCGGGGTCGGGTTTCGTCGTCGGTTCTTATGGCGATCTGCTGCAAAGTGCTGCTGGCGACCAGGAGAAAAGTGTCCGGGTGGATCCAAGAGTGGATCGGAGTTCTGAAGAACCTGAAAGCAGAGGGGACAGAGTCTGGGTCACTAGCCAGTGACCAGGGAGGCGATGGACAGATGCCCACCGATGTCGAGTGCTTCAGGTTCGATGATGGTCGTCTTGACTCTTCAGCCACGAGGTCCGGGAGGCGTTGTCGGCAACCAGGAGCAGGATTCGGGCTGCTGCTCGATGTTTGTCGAGTGCAGAGGTGTCGGCGACCAGATTGGACCCAACAAGCCTTGGCAACGGCAAGTCTTGAGTAAGATGTAGATCGTCGATGATGCAGACCAGCAAGGTCTGGGGGACTCACCCAGCGAGGGTAAGTGAGGGCAGGTCTGGAGCAACCAGACTGGCAAGTAAAGAAAAGATTGGTCTTCGTTAAGGGCTACTAGCCAACGGGCTAGCGACCGCGAAGGAGCCTCGTGACGCCGCACGTGGAGCTGGCTTACAGGACACTCGTGGAGTGGGGGCCAGTGATCTTCGGTGCAGGTGGTACTGGAGGCTAGGGCTACTCGGAGCCCAAAGCACGACTTCTTGGGAGACCCAGAAGATGGTGCACTTGCAAATGTGCTCGGTGTCCAGGGGTCACGGTCTCAAGTAACCCACGATAGCCACAGGCCTCAGCTTTGCTGGGGACTCAGGGTAGCCTCGGGGAAGTCTGAAAATCCACCTCTGGTGATGCGATGACTTCGGCGTCCGACGGGAGCTTCAGTGATGCGAACCGGACAGATGCTTCTTTGGTGCCTGCCAAGCAGGGGAGTCACTCCTTGACCCCAAGGGAGATTCTTCAGTCCTCTAATCGTGAGTAGAGCGTCGAAGGTCCAGGATTCTGTTTCAGAGTTTCGTCCAGGTATAATCTAATCTTGCTGTGGCAAGGGTTCCCCATTTTAACCAGTAAAACAGGGAGGGACTAACTCTATGACCCCACCTATGGGAGGGTCAAGGGAGGGGTGGCTACACCCACTTCCCTTTGTCCAGTTTCGCGCCAGAGCAGGGGCAGGTAGCCCCTGAGCTGGTTTGAACTGGCATATGCACAGAGGAGCCTTTTGCTCCCCCAGTGCAGGACTTCAAAGCACTCTAAGAGTGCACCCACCCAGCCCCAATACACATTATCCTGTCTGGGGAGGTGGTCACACCTCCCTGCAACAGGAAACCTATTGTCCAGGCCTCCCCTGCCGGAGTTTCGTCCAGCAGCAGGAGGCCAGACTTGTGTCTGTGGCAGCAGCATCCATTTTGTGATGCCAGGGCTTCAGAAAGAAGTTACCGGGTAAGCCAGAGTTAACATGTCTTTCCCTCTAGAAGGGTGGAATGCTACCCCCGCCGCCAGGATTGGTGGGGGGTAGTATTCCAAGATGTTTGACACCAAACACGACATGTTTAGGTGCAGCCATTCCAAAGTTAGCATTTTACCGCGAGGATATAATGCGCTTAAGAGTATATGGTCAGGCTGCACTACAAACAGCATCAGAGATGGTCTCCGAACGCTGCAGAGGGGCCCTGCTCACGCAGGGGCACCCTCTCACATAGGAACTACGCACTCTGCCTTTAGGATTGATAAGGCCTGCCTTAGGAGTGACTTATAGGTTTATATGTGTGTATGTATTTCATGATATAGGTAACCTATATGACAGTAAGGGTTGCATGCACCACCTTACCCAGGCTGCAGTAGCAGACCTGTGGTGTCAGTTTGGATGGCCTTCCAGGGGTGGCATAATACATGCTGCAGCCCCTGGCAGGCCTCTGAGGTACCTATGCCCTTGGTACATAGTATACCATATACTAGGGACTTATAAGGGCACTCCAGATTCCAATCAGAGATGTGCCTAAGGCACATGGAAACCATTTTACAGAGAAAGCAGATAGACTGGGGCCCTGAATAGCAGGATCCCAGTCCAACTAAGTCATAAACCAGCAAAACACCATAAAAAAAAGTGGGGGCAACCATATAGTCAGATTCCACCTTCCTACATAACCCCCCCCAACGAAAGGAGATAAGGCTAACCTTGGCCAGTTGAGCCTTCATTGACTAAGTGGTCATATAAGGAAGCACCTGCACTAGCATGGTTGCCCCCTGTCTTATGGTCCACTAAGCAATTCCTCACCCTAAGGGTATAAGAGGGTCTCCACCATGGGGAATCACTACCTGTGGTGTGCTTAGGTAAAGTACAAGGCTGGTGAGGTGTCTGAGTAGGGAAGTGAGGCCCTAGGAATGTTGGCCTCAGTTTCCTCAGATCACTGGTCACCATGTATGCCTGTCTTTCCATGACTGAGTTGCACTTTGCTCTAAGGGTCAACCTTTGGCTGCCTACAGCTGGGGGTTGGGTCCCTTTGGATGGACTACTGGAGGGATATGGCAGGTTTGGAACCTTCTGGTCCCAGGTTTGCCCTTGCCTACCAGAGTCCTTCTGGGGAGGTCCCTACATAAAGGTATGGGGGATCCCTCAGTGTGTAGAGGAATTTTCACCTGGCTAGGGCTACTAGACTGGGTGCCCCTAATCTGCTGATGGGGGCTTCCTCTGGACAGGGGGCCCTGGGGGTCCACTGACCTCCCTGACCTCTGCAGCCCTGGGCTGACTGAGGCAGGGTAGAGAGGGGCAGGTTACCTGCTCCAGATGGGGTACCACCTTGGAAGGGTCCTCTGCCATCAGGGGTGTGGCCAGGCCAGGCCTGACTACCTCTGTGGCAGTTCCTTCACTAGGGGTAGGGTCAGTTCCCTGAGGAGGCTGACCCTTACCTACTGTCTGGGGGAAGAAGACTTTTCTTCAACCCTTGTGCTCTCTTTTGGGGGAGAGTGGGCCATTCTTTCAGGCTCCATCTCTCCAAATTCTTGGGCTGGGGCTGTGGCCATCACAGCCCCACTAACCTTTACAGGGACGCCCAACATCCTAAGATGGGTTTGGTGTTCCACTTCAGCCCAGGCTGAAATTTCCAGATCATTGCCCATCAGGCAATCTACAGGTAGGGTTGGGGACACTGCCACTCTTTTTGGGCCTGTGACCCCCTCCCAGCTGAGATTGACTATGGCCATGGGGTGATCTGTTCTGACACCATCAATGTTGGTCACCTGGTACTTAAACTCAGGTAAAAACTGGTGAGGGGGACTAGTTTCCCTGCCACCATGGTGACACTAGCCCCTGTGTCCCTAAATGCCACAGCTTTCTGACCATTAATCATTGGCTCCAATCTGTACCTGCCCAATGCTATGGGACCCATGGTAAAGGTGGCAAATCCTATACCACCATCAGAGTCAGAGGAGTCTGTTGAGGGGTCCCTGTCTAAACTAGGGCCCACCTCTGTTCCTCTTGCAAAAGCACCTAACTTTTTGGGTGCACTACTCCCAACTGGAGGATTACTACTGGTAGTACCAGGAGGGGTGGTAGTAGTTGTGGGAGGAACATTTTCTTTATTGCCAATCCTGGGGCAACTGGGATCAGTTTTCCAGTGCCCAGGCTTTTTACAGACATGGCAATATGGTTTCTTTTCAGGAGAGGAAGGAGTTTGGGACCCACCCCCAGAAGAGGAATTTTGGGGCCCTGTAGGGGACTTATCCTTAGATTTATCCCCACCTTTCTCTTGGGACTTAGTAGAATCTTTCTTCTGGTCACCACCCTGATTTCTAGTTTTTACTCTGGTTCTGACCCATTTGTCTGCCTTCTTTCCCAATTCT
Source organism: Calotriton arnoldi (assembly GCA_963921515.1). NCBI lineage: Eukaryota > Metazoa > Chordata > Amphibia > Caudata > Salamandridae > Calotriton > Calotriton arnoldi. The sequence goes on along the minus strand of CAWUFW010007457.1, from coordinate 648,162 downwards.
TGGGGAGAGGTCAGATCAGAGTCCACCAGATACTGGTGCAAAAGCTGGTTTTGACAATTATTAAGGATCTGCTCCCTCATAATCAAATTGTACAATCCTAAAAAGTCATGCACTTTGTTGCCATGTATCCAACCTTCCAGAGCCTTTGTAGCACAATCTACAAAATCAACCCAGTCTTGAGTTTGAGCTTTTTGGGTGTCTCTGAACTTCAACCTATACTGTTCAGTGGTTAGGCCAAACCCATCTATCAGAGCACTCTTCAAGATTGTGTAATTGTCAGCATCCTCTTCTCTTACAGTGAGGAGCTTGTCTCTACCTTTGTCTGCAAAGGAGAGCCACAAGATTGCTGCCCACTGCCTCTGGGGGACCTTCTGAACTTTACAGGCCCTCTCCAGTGCAGTTATCCATTTGTGGATGTCATCCCCACTCTGGTAGGGAGGGACAATCTTGTTTAGGTTTCTATGGTCATAAGACCTGTCCCTATCTCTAGGGATATTGTTGCCACCATGGGACTCTAGTCCCAACTTTCTTCTCTCTCAAGGAGATCTAGGGATTCTCTATCTAAAGCTAATTGCTTTTTTCTGAGTTCCAGCTGAGTTTCCTCATACTGGACTAGCCTCTTTCTTCTCTCATGAGAGGATTCTCTCCTATGAGATGAGACAGAGCTCCCTATGGAGGTGCCAGAGTGGTTAGACTCCTGAGAAGGAGACCTAGACTTTCTGAGCACACTCATAATCCTTCCTGGGGGACAAAGGTGTGGTTCTCCAGATCCTCATCTTCATCTTCCCCAGAAGGGATTGGGTTTTCCAGGTCAGGGTCATTGTCACCCTCCTGGTCAGTTTCAGAGGGGGCTGGGGGTAGTAGTACCCCTGGCCCCTTCCTCATCTGCTGGCCCACCCTCTGCTCCTACCCCTTCAGTCTCTGAAGACTTACTAAGATCATAAGCCACCAACAACTCCTGGAGGTGTTGGGTGGTGGGACTTTGGCCTGTCCTTAATTTCCTCACGTTACACAAAGCTCTCAGTTCCAAGAATGGGAGTGTGTCATACTTGGAGGGGGAAGCTCCATGGCTTCCTGCAGGGCATCTTTGGATCCTGCTTTTAAAGACATTACTAGTGTGGTGTGGTGTATGACTACCTACTCTAGTGTGGCCTACTAAACTCTCTTGAGTTGTAGAAAGGGTTGTGCTATCCCTTAACACACAACTCTAAGTTCAGTAGAACTTACTGATATTCTAAGCTTAAATTATATGTACCTTAGGTACCTTTAGTGGTTTTCAGTTGATCAATTCAATTGAGATTATCTGGTAAAACAATAGCAAGCTGGAATCCCACACGCTGCACACCAATGTGAGAAGTTGGCCTGGCATATGCTGTCCACTAATTATAGTGGGCACCGTGCACCAGTCCAAATCGACTCTTATGGTAGGTAGGTTAAAGACAACCTTATTGAAAGCTATCCTAGTGGTAGCTATGGAGAGCAGCCTTCAGGCTAAGTCTTGAAGGAATGTAAAGCAGCTTGTTTTACCAGTCTATAATCTCTTGAGTGACCAAATGAAAGAGCACCACACCAGGTATATATTCAAAATATATGTATTTATTACTAAACACACCCCTCTAGTCTCTTTATGAGGCTAGAGTTCGAAGTACATAGGTTATAAGATCTTAAATCACAGTAATAGCACAAATACACGTTTGGGCCCTAGGGGCGTACCAAACCATATACCAATAAAGTGGTATGCGAACCACGACTGAACTAGACACTAGGCCTAGAGCCTCTAGAAGTGCTTGGACCACAAGGAACCACCCAAGGTAGTGACACAGGGGACCCACGGGAGACGCGTGCAGTGTAAATACACAACCGCGATACGCCGTTAACTTCTATGGAGAAAGTCGGGATCGGGAAAATAGAGGAAAGGGACACTTAAAAGAGGACTAGGACAAAACCCTTTGAGATCTAGGACTTTGAAGAGTCTCTACCCACGGGAGCACCGGAGTACTCGTGTTACCTCACCCAGGGAAGCCGGGTGCATAGGTGCCTTTCGGGGTCGGGTTTCGTCGTCGGTTCTTATGGCGATCTGCTGCAAAGTGCTGCTGGCGACCAGGAGAAAAGTGTCCGGGTGGATCCAAGAGTGGATCGGAGTTCTGAAGAACCTGAAAGCAGAGGGGACAGAGTCTGGGTCACTAGCCAGTGACCAGGGAGGCGATGGACAGATGCCCACCGATGTCGAGTGCTTCAGGTTCGATGACGGTCGTCTTGACTCTTCAGCCACGAGGTCCGGGAGGTGTTGTCGGCAACCAGTAGCAGGATTCGGGCTGTTGCTTGATGTCTGTCGAGTGCAGAGGTGTCAGCGACCAGATTGGACCCAACAAGCCTTGGCAACGGCAAGTCTCAAGTAAGATGTAGATCGTCGATGATGCAGACCAGCAAGGTCTGGGGGACTCACCCAGCGAGGGTAAGTGAGGGCATGCCTGGAGAAACCAGACTGCCAAGTAAAGAAAAGATTGGCCTTCGTTAAGGGCTACTAGCCAACGGGCTAGCGACCGCGAAGGAGCCTCGTGACGCCGCACGTGGAGCTGGCTTACAGGACACTCGTGGAGTGGGGGCCAGTGATCTTCGGTGCAGGTGGTGCTGGAGGCTAGGGCTACTCGGAGCCCAAAGCACGACTTCTTGGGAGACCCAGAAGATGGTGCACTTGCAAATGTGCTCGGTGTCCAGGGGTCACGGTCTCAAGTCACCCACGATAGCCACGGGCCTCAGCTTTGCTGGGGACTCAGGGTAGCCTCGGGGAAGTCTGAGAATCCACCTCTGGTGATGCGATGACTTCGGCGTCCGACGGGAGCTTCAGTGATGCGAACCGGACAGATGCTTCTTTGGTGCCTGCCAAGCAGGGGAGTCACTCCTTGACCCCAAGGGAGATTCTTCAGTCCTCTAATCGTGAGTAGAGCGTCGAAGGTCCAGGATTCTGTTTCAGAGTTTCGTCCAGGTATAATCTAATCTTGCTGTGGCAAGGGTTCCCCATTTTAACCAGTAAAACAGGGAGGGACTAACTCTATGACCCCACCTATGGGAGGGTCAAGGGAGGGGTGGCTACACCCACTTCCCTTTGTCCAGTTTCACGCCAGAGCAGGGGCAGGTAGCCCCTGAGCTGGTTTGAACTGGCATATGCACAGAGGAGCCTTTGCTCCCCCAGTGCAGGACTTCAAAGCACTCTAAGAGTGCACCCACCCAGCCCCAATACACATTATCCTGTCTGGGGAGGTGGTCACACCTCCCTGCAACAGGAAACCTATTGTCCAGGCCTCCCCTGCCGGAGTTTCGTCCAGCAGCAGGAGGCCAGACTTGTGTCTGTGGCAGCAGCATCCATTTTGTGATGCCAGGGCTTCAGAAAGAAGTTACCGGGTAAGCCAGAGTTAACATGTCTTTCCTCTAGAAGGGTGGAATGCTACCCCCGCCGCCAGGATTGGCGGGGGGTAGTATTCCAAGATGTTTGACACCAAACACGACATGTTTAGGTGCAGCCATTCCAAAGTTAGCATTTTACCGCGAGGATATAATGCGCTTAAGAGTATATGGTCAGGCTGCACTACAAACAGCATCAGAGATGGTCTCCGAACGCTGCAGAGGGGCCCTGCTCACGCAGGGGCACCCTCTCACATAGGAACCACGCACTCTGCCTTTAGGATTGATAAGGCCTGCCTTAGGAGTGACTTATAGGTTTATATGTGTGTATGTATTTCGTGATATAGGTAACCTATATCACAGTAAGGGGTGCATGCACCACCTTACCCAGGCTGCAGTAGCAGACCTGTGGTGTCAGTTTGGATGGCCTTCCAGGGGTGGCATAATACATGCTGCAGCCCCTGGCAGGCCTCTGAGGTACCTATGCCCTTGGTACATAGTATACCATATACTAGGGACTTATAAGGGCACTCCAGATTCCAATCAGAGATGTGCCTAAGGCACATGGAAACCATTTTACAGAGAAAGCAGATAGACTGGGGCCCTGAATAGCAGGATCCCAGTCCAACTAAGTCATAAACCAGCAAAACACCATAAAAAAAAATGGGGGCAACCATATAGTCAGATTCCACCTTCCTACAAACACTACACACTGCACCACACAAGACTGGAAGACATTGGGGAAAAGAACACAGATAGCACCATTGTACGCACCGGCCCTGCCACTGGCGCATCAACCGGGGATCTCGGTGTCAAGAGAAACAGGCTCACTGACTCTCTTGGGTGCGGCAGGGCTGCACACTCTAGGGAATGCCTACAGTGCTGGGACATTTATAGGTTCAGCTGATCTACACTGCAGAGGCGGTAGGCCCCCCATGCTCATTTCCTATATTGTAGTCTTAGAGTCGCGCTCTTCAACCTGTACCCACAGTTCCCGGAAGAACCAGCTGCGCTGGGAGCACTCCAGTTGTTCCTCACGACTGACACCCGAAAGAATCTAGTTACACGTTTGTACAATGCGTCCCAGATAGATTACCCTCTGGAGCCAGGTGATTCGCTACGAAAATGGAATGAGGTTCACCCTGCTCCAATCACAATGGAGGATTGGAATGTATGCTGCGCATTAACTGGCCAATTGTCACCAAATTGCAATCTGACGATTATACATTTTAAATTCTTACATCAAATGTATCACACCCCAACCCGACTATTTGGCTTTGGATTCAGGGAAAATGCTAATTGTGTGAGAAGAAGGGCCTGGGATGCTGACTTTATATACTTGGCATGGGGCTGCTTGAGGGTATACCAATATTGGTTGCGGGTTACACATCTGAAATAGTGGATGATATGGTGGAGTGCACTCCCAGGGTGTGCCTACTTGGCCTGACTAAAGAAACCCAACCTACTAATCGTAAACTGATGGCCATTGCCCTACTATTGGTCAAGCGGAGGGTAGCAATTCACTGGGATGGCAAAAGGTACCCTAAACATGAACGCTGGCTGTTAGACATGGCATACTGCTGTGACCTGTTGGAATGTTATGCTGAGGAGCTCCCCCATGCCTCGCGACCCAGAGACATTTGGGAGCCTCTCCCAACATACTTACGGACTAGAATGTGTGTTATGCTCTACACAACCTTTTGTTAATGTAAAACTATCTGTATATTGAAGTTATGTGATCTACAAAATGCTTGTGCTAGGATATTATGCTGGTACATATGGCATCTTGTACTGGTTTTGTATTTGAAAAAGGATTAATAAGATATATTTTTTTAAAAAAGACTGATTTGCATTTGGCTGGGTCCAAACTGGGGTGGCATGTTGAACAAAAGAACTGTGGATTAAATCAGATCTTTGTGACTAAGGGGGTGAATGTTTGCATTATTCATGATTCCCTCCATCATTTGTTCCTTTTGCTTTTGTCACCCTAAGTGCGCCGGGTATGCCCAGATGTGGGTCCCATGCTTACTGCAACATTGGATTCAAGCTAGCCTGGCTGATGAGGGGTGATGCCTCAAAACTTGTCCCAGGATGCTTGTTTCTGGTCTAGAGAGGACCCTGCCTGGTAGTTTGGGCTGGACTGTTCCCATGAGGAAGAGGGTCAAGGCTAATTTGCATATGGCTGGGTCCAAACTGGGGTGATGTGGTGAGCAAAAGAACAATGGATTAAACCCAGAGCTTTGTGACTGGGGGAGAATGTTTGCATTGTTCAGCATTCCATCCATCATTTGTTCCTTTGGCATTGTGAAGGCATGCATGCTAAATGCATACGGGAGTCTGTCATACATCCACTCATGATGACCCCACACAGCAACAGCAATGACTTCCCCAGGGAGCAACAGTATGCAAGCCAGACAATGTCTAGACCTAAAGACTGACCGTGTCTGGAGGATTAGGAACACTATGTTATCGCTGATGATCAGAGGACTGGATTTGAAACCGTGTTTTATTTTATATGGAATCAATCTTGTCTTAGTCACGTTTCGTGATATTTAATGATGATAAGGCCTGATTAATATGTGCAGAAATAGAATAATCTTGCCTAAGCTAATGGACCCTGCTAAACTAGGAAGCTTGTAATGCAAGATTTGCTCAAAGACACTAATTTCAACACTACTTTCAACATGCATTAGCTTCTAGGCCAGCTACAGACCATATATAGATGAGGTCAAGTGTCTACCTCTGATTGGTTACTGCATTTCTAATGCTTTGAGAATACTCGCTGTCCCAATCACAGGACATGTGAGCACCATCACCCTGTACCATGCAGGTGGCATGCACTTTTAGCTTCTTATGATAGCTGTGGAAGGGGGAGGAGACTCAAGTGGGGACAGATTATTCCGGACCAGGTCTATGAGTCCCTGTTTACTCAGTGTCACAAGGAGTTTGCCACTTGCTTAGACAGTGTGGCAAAACCGACAGGCATCTTGGAGGCTTTTGGAACCATGTCTGGAGTTAGAGCAAACCTATTGCGGGCCCCGGGCAGGCACTCACCTTATACAGGCCCGAGATGGTTTGACTCCGAGTGCTCATGCGCCTCCAGGAGACTGAAGGAGGTTTTGAGCATTATACCAAGAGACCCCCTGCTGTCAAGAGATATCGCAGACAATATAAGACCCCTCTAGCAAAGAGCAAGTCCGCTTTGAAGGAGGTCTGGTCAGAGTTGTTAGAGGTCTGTACCCTGGGTAACAGCTCCAAGTTCTGGAGCATTATCAGTAGCCTCTTTTTGGCAGAAGATAGCCCAATTTACTGGATGCCCATATTACCGAGAATGATTGGGTAAGCCACTTTGAGGGCATGTTTCAGCCTGATCCCATCTCGAGGGCAGCCCAGGAAACCGTTTTGGGTAAATGCGAGGTCATATTTACAGAACAGGAAGTAAGAGCAGGTATTATGGGGTTGTCTAAAAACAAGGCCCCTGGCCCGATTGGATCCCCCCAGACCTCTATATTTTGAATTTGGACATCTGGGTACCTGTACTCACCTCAATTATTAATGCTGCTGTGGTCCTGCTGGGCCGCTCGGACACTTGGGCCTTATTCACCATTGTCCCTGTTTTTCAAAAAGGGAGATCAGGATAGCACTCATTGCTATAGGCCCCTCTCCCTTTTGATTCTGTGGTAAAGGTGGTGAGTCGTATGGTATTAGATAGGCTTGTGAGCTGGGCAGATGATAAGAACATCCTGGCAGAGGTCCAATATGGTTTTCGCCCTGGTTGCTCAATGGTGGACCAGAGTTTAAATCTATATATGGTCTTGAATAGGTATACCATCGCCTGCCCGGGCACCATCTACTTACCTTTTATGGATCTGTCTTCCGCATTTGACCACATTACCAGATCCAAGCTCTGGCAGATGATGCTTAATATTGGCATCGACAAAGACATTGTCCTATTTCTAAGGGATCTACACAGAGGCACTAAAGCCGAAGTCTACTGCTCTAAAGATCTCAAAGAGACCCGCGAGTTTCCCATCCAGAGAGGGGTGCGTCAAGGGTGCATCTTGGCCCCTTTTCTTTTTAATTTGTACCTTAATAATCTGGAGCAGGCCCTTTTGAATTTAAAAACCGACTGTCCCCAGGTGGGCAAGCAAAGTCTGCCAGTCCACTTGTATGCTGATGATGCTGTCCTCATGGCAAGGACAGCGAGGGGCTTACAATCCCTGTTGGACTCCTTTGAACAATTCATAGAGGACCTGGACTTGTTGGTCAATAATAGCAAATCTTTTGTAATTCAGGTGGGTCTTCGATTAGCTAAGTCCAATACATTTACGGTAGGGGCTATGCCGGTCCCCAAGACTGACGTTTTTTCCTACCTGTGGGTAGTGTTTGATGAGGACTTGAATTGGCACCCTTTGATAAGCAAAAGGAAAGGGGATCTGGCCAGGGCGATTGCTGCTGTTTTCAACTTTGCTTCCAGACTGAGAAGTAGACTGATCAGGGCACTTTTGCAGATCTACAAAGCCAAATGTATCTCAAAGGTTACATACGGGAGTGAGATCTGGGGCCATATCGAGCAGGATGCATTGCAAATGATTGAAAACACCTTTCTGAGACAGATACTCTGCTTACCTCAGTCTATCTGATCTTTTGTAGCACACAAAGTGTTAGGGATGGCCTTCCTCTCAGATGTGTTGGCTTTTCGTCCTTTATCGTTGTGGATGAAAATCTGGAATAAGAAGGAAAATGCCCTTAGTAAAGAAATTATAAGGGGCTGTCTCTCCCTTGATCACGTTAATCGTATTTGCTGGCTTAAGTATGTTAGAGAAAGCTTTACCAGTCTGGGAAGGGCAGATCTAGTTGAGAACCCAGAGGAAATCAGTAGTAGGGATATGACTTGGGTGAATGAGAACTTTTGTAAAAAGCATACGTGGGCCTGAGAAGAAATGGAACTGAGGAAGCCTAGTGTGCATAGGTATTTCTTACTGAAAACAGTGTCATCAACGAGCACTATCTTGTATGGTTCAAAAGTAATATTGACCGTTTTTTACTGACTAGGTTTCGACTGGACCTCTTTCATTATCTTCTGGCCCATCCCTGTGGTGCAGTGCCTCCAACCCCGTGGCTGCGACGGAAAGTCTCCAGAGGATATGATGCACTTTTTTATGTTTTGTAGTTTTTATGAGGTACCCAGAAAGTCTTTTATCATCCCTATTCTTAAAAAAGCAGGTTTTAGGTAGGTTAGATCTGCTTTTATTGTTCTACAACTACTCTCAAGCCATTCACTATTGTATGTTCTTAGCTTTTTAAGGGCTGCAATTAGGCTCAGGTCCAGCTGCGATTAACCTTTATGTTCAATTTCCTGTCACTGTGATAATATGAATTGGGTTTTAATATGGTCCATGTTTATAATTTTGTATCTTATGGGGTCGTGACGGATGGTTTTATTGCCCTTGACAAGTCCCTATTATTAGTTTTGTATTTTATGCTGCTTCGATGACGCCTTTTCATATTTTGGACCCCTTTGTCCTTGATACAGTGCTTGTTTTTAACCTTGTATTTATGGGCCCACAATGGTCACACTGGACTGTTTTTTCCATAGTATCGGATCGAGATTTTTAATTGTGTTTGTTTGACTTTGATGGTTTTCTTTGTAAAAACCGAATAGAGTGTTATTGATGATGATGATGATTGGTTCTGAACCGAATAATTGTGTAACTTGTACTATCTGATGATGAACACATGATGTATTAGTTCATAATTCTGAAGAAATTCTAATATACTTGTGATTTTATTGGACATGTGTCAAAAACACCTTTTGTGGTTTACAGAAATAAAAGGCCATGCTGAACTTCTGCAATTTAGACTCTTGTTTACCAAGCCAGCTGTCCCCGTGTACATGTATAGTCAAATCTTCTATATATGAGCCTGATGGAGTCAGTGCTTTATTTTATTATTTAGGCTTCCACAAGAGGCAATGGAGATGAGGACACAGGAGGAGAGGCAGAGGAGGCGGGGGCACACAGAACAGGGACATATGAGGCATGGGTACAGGGGTGGGGCACCGGAGACAAGGACATGGGAGAAGAAAGCACAGGAGGTCGGGCACAGGACCCAGGTACAAAAGGGGAGGACACCAAAGACTGAGGAACAGGAGGGAGGGGAACAGCACAGCTGCCAAGTTTTCAGTTTATATATGTGTGACATTTTCATGCTTTCAGTTTACTTATGCGTGACATTCCAAGGCTTAAGTGTGACATTGTGAGTGACACGTTGAGTACACCAAAACAGTTATGTTAAGTAATAAGATATTTAAAAAGTAATCCCTTTTTCTAACTTAAAAACCTAGAAACTGCCTTGTAGCTGTAGCTTCCGAAGTGAGTATAGCAGCTGGGACACTTAGGGCCCATTTAATTATTGGTGGATGGAGTATTCTCCGTTGGCCTGGCGGAGGACGTTATTTCCACCAAGCTGAGATTACTCCACCCGCCTAATATATAAATGACAGCCAAGCTGGCGGTTATTTCTAAAGCACTGGCAGGAATCACCATCACAGCGGATTCTGTCAATACATTTTCCTGTTTGCTACAGGGCTCCGTCAGCAGACCGAGCTCTGTATCAATCAAGTAACTTTTTTATTTTAAAAAAAATATCCCCAAATGGGATTTTCTTTTATTAAATGCAATGCACCCCTCGCCATAGGAGTCCTCTTCACTGACGAGGGGAGCATTTAGCAGCTTTAAACAGCCCTTACCGCCAGGGTATTGCTGGGGGTGAAGGACAATGAAAACTGACCTGTCATTCCGCCCATCTAATTCACAGGTCAGCCTCCAACGGCCCTTACTCCACTGGCTGTCGGAGTGGATTAACCACGGCGGAGACAGAGTAGTGCTGTGATTAACCCTTAGGCCCTCCAGCATTTAAATGTGGCAGGTGGGCTGCATTCATGGCAGAAGGATGCTCTGTCACCATTGTGGTGGAATAACCCTACAGCCAAGAATTAAATCTGGCCCTTACTTTGCTACTGTTAGTGGCAACCGAACTCCATCCCATCTCTGCAAGAAATGCTGACGCTGGAGGAGCATCAACCGCTGGAATTTCCTTCACTGCACTATCTCTATGTTGCATGAAAGTTCACTCAGTGACTTATGCTTCAGATTTAGCATGTCTCCTACAAATTGATGGATTCTCATTAATTACCCACTTCTAAATCAGGACTCTAGACTGGTAGGGGACTGAAATAGTGCCTCAGACGAACTAGCCACAATTCTCCTAATACAACTTATGTTATTGAAAACTCCTCACAACTTCTCTCCTTCCGCTCTTTACTGTTTGCCAATTGTTTGCCTCTTTCTACCTTTGTTCTCTTTCACTTTCCATGCTCTCTATCTTTTGTTTTCCCTCTCCTCTAATTCCCTTTCCTTTTCATCTTCCCTCTTGCCTAGTCCCCTTTTATCTTCTCTGTTTCTGTCTGTGCCTCTTATCTATACCGCTCTTTTTCTCCTGTTTCTCCTCCTCTTTTACTACCACCTCAGCACTCTTTTTGTCTGTGTCCTGTCCTCTGTATCTCCTTTTGTCTCTCTCCTCCCATTGAGGTCCTTTCCCTTCTTTAGTCTCTCCCCTCTACCCATCTCCTCTCTGTTATTCCACAAAGACCCCTGTATACCCAAAACCTTGTTTAAACTTTCAGTTGCTAGCGCTTAAACACAGGAGAAGCACCCACAATCAATGACACAGAGATTCAAAGTGCGCCTGTAACTTTTAACCAATTAAGACAGCAATTATTATCACTGGAGGGTATTCGGCCGGTGCCCAAAGCCAGATGTGGGCTTTTTTTCTTTCTTAGCTGCAGCAGCTCCTCCCCATCCTAGCACAGACACGCTGTCATTCTGTCAGCCGACCCATTGTCACATACAGACTGACAATGGGTCAGCCCCAGCAGGCACAGCATGTGCTGCGCCTCCTCTTGTCCCATCCTTAAGGCACAGCAGGGAGGCTTTGCCTCAGGAGATGCTGCTTCTGAGTTGAAAAGTTCACCCTTGCCTCACAAGGGAGGTGGTGGGGGTATTGAGAGCATTCTGCTTTTGTTCAGGGGCTCAGCTGGCATTGCTGCAGCCTGAGCAGTGCACCGGGCCCTGAGGCAATAATCTTCCCACCCAACCTGCAATGGCTGCTCTTACTTCAGCCGCTGTGTAAACCCCTTCAAACCAATCTATTAAATAATTTTCCAACCTTTTAAATAAATGCTTTAAGGTGGAATGCCACTGGCAGTACTGCAAAAGTTGATCATGTGATGGATAGGAAGGAAGCCATAGCCTAAAAACTGAAGGTTTTCATTTTATTTATTTTTTTGTATTTTTCTTTTGTCCTCATTCACCTCAGGTTCTAATGTCTAGTACCTTAGCCCACAAGTGCGAGAGGGAGATACTTGCCACGTATATTGTAATTTGACCCTCGGCAAGCATCTTACCCACAGTTCTTCTGCCAGGCTGAAATCTCCATCCATGATGTCTTGAAGTTCCCAGTACCAGAAAGAGACTTCTTTGTTCATTGGGGGTTTTCCAACAAGTTGCTCTTCTAAGCCATTTCCAATATATAAAGGCAGCTTCCGACTCTGTTCCCAACTCTTCAATTGTATATATTTGAATCTTGAAAGTGTGCCCCCCAAACGCATACCCCAGCATTTCTTATTGGTAGCGCCAGTTTATCTTTAAGACACTCTGGTGTCCCTTGAGATTCCCAGATAGGGGATAAGAAGGAGTAATAATCTAGTTTTGATCATCGTCTAATAGTGTACCACATTCTAGCTAATGCTTGCAGCACTTTTAATTTGATTTTTTAAAAATATTTTGGGTCACCAAATTTAAGGAGAAATCTGTCTACACCCGTCTTGCTTTCTTTTATCAGTGCCGAAAACATAGGGGCATATTATCAAGAACGGCGTTAAAATTATCGCCGCTTTAGCGGTTGGAAACTGCCGCTAAAGCGGCAATAATGGGCTTGATAATATGCCCTTGAGAATTCCAATAGAAGCCCAGGTTCACACCAGAACATGGGCTTCTATTGGAATTCTCAAGGGCATATTATCAAGCCCATTATCGCCGCTTTAGTGGCAGTTTCCTGCCGCTAAAACGGCGATAATTTTAATGCTGTTCTTGATAATATGCCCCATATTTCCTACTTCTGATTCATCCGGTGTATTAAAAAGCATTCTGGAGTTTGTGAGCTGGAAGGCCAAGGCATTATATTGGATATCTGGTAAGGATAATCCCCTTTCTCTCTTCTTCTCCGCAACTTTTTCCATGAAATCCAAATCCCTGTATAAGCCCAAATAAAGGCGTTTATCGCCTGCTGGATTTAATATATTGCAGCTTTTTCAAAGTACAGAGGGATTGTGTTAAATAGAAGAGGAATTTTTGGCAGTATCACCATTTTAATCAGATTAACCCACCCAAAAATCGTTAGGGGGAGATGTATTCAACCCTTCATTAACTGCACAATTTCTCTTGATATGTTATCTAGATTTATTTCAGGGACTTTGTTTATGTCTTCCACAATTTTTAGACCCAGCTATCTCATTACCTTCTTAATAAATGAGTTATCCTTTCTCTGGTTCCATAACATACCCTCTGTTTTCCCCTTGCTCACCAGATAACCATATACTTTACCGAATTCTAACGCCATCTGTATGGTGGCCGGTAAAGCCGCACCAAGGTCAGAGGAAAAAAACACAAGATCATCAGCATATAATGCTCCCTTCTTTACCCAACACCCCTGGGCAAAAGCGGGAATGTTAGCTGCCCTGCTAAGTTTATGTGCAAAGGGCTCTACAACGACATTAAATAAGAGGAGGGACAGGGGACAACCCTGCCTTGTGCCCCTTAGTATTTTAAAAGTGCTAGGTTTCCATTCACTAAAACTCTTGCTGAGGGATCCTGGTATATCAATTGGATTACTCTACAAAATGTATCCCCAAGCTCGTACCATTTCGCCTGTAGGTCCCGCAGTGGCTCCAGCCTCTCAGTCAACATATGCCTATAAAGGCACGTTATTGCCTTAAAAGTTCCCGCGGCCATCACCACATACTGGCAAGCCATTAATGTCTGTGGCTCTGACAGTCCCTCCTTCCAATAACGTTGCATTGCCAAGACCAGGGCTGAATGCAATAAGTAATCTCCCCGAGGAAGGCCGTACCTATCCTGCAAGGCCTGGAACGGTAGCAACACTCCGTCTTCATAGAGATCCCCTAGCACCTGCACCCCCAGTGCCTCCCATTCGGCTAATGCCGTCCAGTCTCCACCATGGGGGAGGGCCGTACACATCCCCAACGGGATTTCTGGGGCATAAGGGCGGACAACCCCAGTTCTGTGCAGACTCCGGTTCCAGCACAGTCTCAACGTCTGCTCTTCGCTAGTAAGCTGCCCAAGGCTCAGCCGCTGCTGTAGAACAATAAAGGACAGGACATGGCGTGGGTCCCACCTTCCTTCAGGGCCATCCGGGCCCCGGAACTCCTGAGCCAGCGCTTGAGTGAGCCATTGTAACTGGGCCGCTAAATAATAGAGCTCAAAGTCCGGCACTGCCATACACCCATTGGCCCTCGGACGCATCATTGTTGTCAAAGCAACCCTCCGTCTGCCAGTTCCCCATAGAAACCCCCCAACCATGGAGCGGAGCTGCTTGAAAACTGAACCGTGCACCCAAATCGGTAGTGTCCTTAAATAATACAGGAGCCGGGGGAGCGCCACCATCTTCAGGAGCACCACCCGGCCCGCAACCGAGATCGGTAAAGTACTTCAAAAGGCTATGCTGCTCCTAAGGCCTCGTATGGCCTTACCCACATTACCCTCCAACAAATCTTCGGGAGTGTGATAGATATTGGTCCCAAGATAGGGCAAACATCTAGGTTCCCAGTGAATACCTGCGACCTGTGAGAAATCTACCCCAGACGGAACCACCGGAAACAAGCACGTGTTCAGCCAATTCACCCCCAGCCCCGAGACCCTGCTAAAATCATGGAGCAATCTCTTCGCTCCTTCTAAAGTCCCGTCCGTATTCGCCAGGAAGATTAATAAGTCATCGGCATATAAGGATATATATTGCATATCCCCGCGGAGATCTAACCCGAGGTAATACGTTCCCAACCTGGCATGGGCCGCCAACGGCTCAATGGCCAAGGCGAACAACAATGGGGAGAGCGGGCACCCCTGTCGCGTTCCCCGTCCCACCGAACAAGAAAGGGATATCACCGCCCCTGTTCGCACTCGAGCTGTCGCCGATCTGTATAGAATCTCCGCCCATCCCACAAAGGATTCCCCAAGCGCACACAGTACCCTAGACAAATACGGCCATTCTAGTCTGCCAAATGCCTTTTCGATGTCTACCGAGAGAACTGCCGCCATGGGAACCGTACTCTGGTCCTCCCCCAAAATGCGTAAGAGGCATCTTACATTAGTGGGCGTGGTGCATTTCGGAATAAATCCCGCCTGATCGCTATGGACCAATTGCACCATATATGGAAGGAGCCGCGTCGCAAGGATCCTACTAAGTATTTTGTAGTCAGTAGTTAACATGGACAACGGGCGATAAGCTGATCTATTCAGAGGGTCTCTTCCTGGCTTTAGCAAAGGGATAATGATAGCCTCACGAGTGGAGGCAGGCAACCGGCCAAGGCCCCGGGCCTCTTAGAAAACCGCCAGCAACTTAGGCGCCAGTATATCAACATAAGTCGAATAAAACCCTATCGGCAGCCCATCCGTGCCCGGCGTTTTATTGCGCGCCATATGTTTAATTGCGCCCCGTATTTCCTCCACGGTAAGCCCCCGCCCTAGTAAGTCCGCCTGTGTCTCCTCAAGTCTCGGCAGACGTACTTCTGCCAAGAAATCCCCCAACGCGGCATCCGTGGCCTGAAGCCTACTCCTATACAGGTCAGCGTAATATTTCAAAAACAGCTAATTGATTTCTCGCTGAGTATAGACTGGTGTTCCCGTGGATGAAGTCAAGGCCAATATAGGCGTGCCCCTAGGGGCCGGGTTGGCCAACCAAGCCAATAGTGTGCTCGCCTTATCCCGTTCCGCATGCGCCCGCACTAAGTACGCCCTGTGGTCAAAACAGCGCAGCCTCTCCACCTGGGTCGCCACTCCCTCCCTCACTGCCATAACCTCGTCCTACACCTCTGGGTTCTCATGGCGGACTCTCTCCGCCTGTCGCAACCGCTGCTCTTCTTTTTCCACTTCTAAGAGGAGGGTCTTCCGCACTCCCACCATTTTAGTTATACATAAACCTTGCACCACTACTTTAAAAGCATCCTATTCCAATGCCAAGCTCGACGCTGTGCCCTCATTCTCAAAGAAATAGTGCTCTATGCCGGCCTGTATCTCTACGTGGAAGACGGGGTCCTCCAAGGTTTTAGGGTGCAAGCGCCAGGTAGGGATTATAGGCCTCTCTCGAGCCCAATTTATTACCAGCAGCAAAGGGTTGTGGTCTGAGATCGTCCTCGCCAGATATTCACTAAGCCGTACAGTCGCGTGAACATCCGGGGAGCACAGTATGGCATCCAACCGTACGTGTAAGTCATGCAGTGCAGAGAAGTAAGAATAGTCCCGCTCCCCTAAATGCTGTGTTCGCCTTGTGTCTATAAGCCCCCATTTATCCTGCCATTCCTATCTGATTTTAGAAAGCCTATGTGTAGGTGCCTCAGGCAACGGAGGATGAGACCTATCCATATTGGTGTCAGTGATAGAATTGAAGTCCCCGCCCAGTATTACCGGGCCTGTCAGATAGGGCGCCAGTTTCCCCGACAGCCGGGCAAGGAAGGGCGCCTGCTCCAAATTGGGGGCATATACACTGCATAACGTCACTTCTTTACCATTCAACCTTCCCATAACGGCCACAAACCTCCCCTCCGGGTCCGCCAACTGTTGTGTCGGTTGGAAGGGAACCCCAGCCCTGACCCATATCAGTGTACCCCCAGCAAAAGCGGAGTATGTTGAATAAATAAGTTGCCCTCTCCACCTGCATTGCAATGCCAAACCCTTCGCTCGGTCGACATGGGTTTCCTGGAGGAGAGCGATCTGCACCCCCCTACGCACCAAATATGCATGGATCTTGTGGCATCTCTGCATCGTGTGCATTCCCCGTACATTCCAAGTAAAACATTTTAACTCAGGTGATGTCCCTATAGTGGCTTCCCGTCCATATCTTTAACTGCACTCCCTCCAGCGGCACACCAGTGGTTCTAACTACCCCCAAGAAACCCCCAAAATCCCCCAACAAACCCCCCCAGAACAGGCTCTAAAAATCTAGCACCCATCCAAACTACCCACCAACTGTATCCCCGGTACCTACCAGGGGCCCACTCAAGGACCGAAACTAAGGGGGGTGCTCTAGAGCCGAGAAGTGTTGGCCCACAACCCCGTTGGATCCTGGCACCGTACCCCACTATCAGAGTAGCCTCCACACCATTGATAGGACCCCAGACAGAGGAGAGCTGCCCTACTCTGGTGCCCCCCATCTCAGCCCTCCCAATTGCCTAATCTCAAGCACTCCCCAAAGGAAACCAGGGCTAGTGCCACTCCGCCCCCCACCCAGAGTACCAAGCTTAGTCTCTCAAAATCAGGCATCAACAACCTCATCTGCGGTCCAGGGGTGATATGCGGCAACAGAACACTCCCTGTGTCAGTGTCATCAGAATCAGTCCCAACTGACCCTTTTTCCGAGTCCGTCGCCACTGTCGACTCTTGCCCTCGTACTTGGGAAATCTCCGTCACCACCTGCAACACTGCCGATCTCTCCAGTTCCGTCTGCATCATGGTGGGGGGTTGCGCTCCTGGGCGATGTCGTCTGGTGCGCCTTGTGCGGCGTGGGTGCGGTGCCTCTGTTTGCTGCCCCGTTCCACGTCCTGCTTTTCCCAAGCCAGCTCTGTAGGATTCTAGCCAACTCCACGCTTCTTCAGGATCATTGTGAAAGTACGTTTTACCGTCCATTATTACCCTCAAGCGTGCTGGAAACATCAAAGAGTATTGAATGCCTTCATCTCTGAGCGCCTTCTTACTCGCCAAAAACGAAGCTCGATGGCGTTGCACTTCAAACGTGTAGTCCGGAAATAGCGTCACAGAGTTATTGTCCACCCTAAACGGGCCCGCTGTGCGAGCCTTGCTCAGGAGCAAGTCCCTGTCTTTATAATGGAGGAGACGCGCCACCACCGGTCTGGGAGGTCTTCCAGGCGCCAGCGGTCGGGCTGGGACCCTATGCGCCCTCCCCAACGTGTAGAAGGGGGTCAGGCCCTCTGGAGCAACCTCAGTCCGCAGCCAGGCTTCCAAGTAGTCCACCATGTTGGTCCCCTCCACACCTTCCGGCAGGCCCACCATTCGTATATTATTCTGTCTATTGCGGCCTTCCGCATCTTCAGCCCTCCGCTCCAGTACCTGTAATCTTCGATGGACATCCCCCATCTGGGTTTCAAATGTTTCTGTGCGGGTTCTAGTACCTCTAGGGTGGTCTCTGTCTGCTTCACCCGGTCGGCCAGCTTTGCATGGTCTGCTCGGAGGAGGCCCAACCCCAGTGTCACCTGTGCGATATCTTACTGCAGTGCATCCCTGGTATCCGTGATGGCCTTAAATATCTGGTCCACCTGTTGCTGCATCTGACCTTCCGGTTGCGATTCCACCGTGTCCTGCTGTCGCTGCTCCACCATGTCCACATCTGGTTCCGGGTGGGCCCCTCCTTGCTTGCCTCGTGGTTTCCCCATGGATCTCAGCTCACCAGGACCCCAACCGTGGGGGGGCTGTCCTCTCGTGGTACCCCAGCCGGGCCTCCAGTCGCGTTCCCCACTGTTCACCAGCAGACTCCACCTCTTGTCCCAGTACTCCTGTCGCAGTGAGCTTCTCGGCAGTCTGGGAAGGCGTCCAACGTCCCAATAATGGGGGTCCTCCCCTCAAACTGCCCAAGCCGAGAGCCTCCTCGAGTCCCCCGCCGCTGCCCGCTCAACCGGTACCATCCAGGGAGCACCCCCTGTCTGACCTTCCGAGGGCTCTGTCCTGCAATGAAAGGTGTCACCAAGCTTGCACAGCAGTAACTCACACTCAATACAGGGAGTGGCCTTGTGTCCCCCGCCGGCCCCTCGGCTGTCAGTTCTCAGGGCCCATTGATCAATGGACAGCTCTCCAAGCACGCTCCCCAGTCCATGAATGCCGCCAATCGCAGGTAAAGGCCTCCCTCGGAACAACACGGCCCAGGGCGCCACCAGTCAGGGCATCGGTGCGAGCAGGATTGCCCTCTCCCCCAGTGTCCACTCTCCGCCGTTCCTCCACGTTCAGGAAAGGCCGCAGTGACGCTCTTAGGCCTCCACTTGCGTACAGAGCCAAGCGCAGCCCAACCAACTCGACAGTCTGCCGCCCTCAACCGGCTCAGATCAGCTCCTTTTCGCGGGTGCCAGCACCAAAGGGAATCCCCGCAAGTCAGCAACACACTGGGCCCAGGTCAGCTGCAGAGTCCACCATGCGGGGGCCCCCCGGCGGCAAAGGCGCTCGCCTGCGCATCCCGCAACTCCAGTGGCCGGCCTCATTCACTCCGCAGCTCTTCCCTGGCGGCTGCTTCCAGCTTTCACCCGGCCGGGCACTCCTGGAAGTAAGCAGAGCCTGCAGTGCCCGCTACAGTGCTGTCCCCACTCCCTGCACGGCAAGAGCTCCAGGCCTCGTCAGGGGGTGAACGGACTTCGCCGCACTCCAGGGGGCCGCCGTAGTCAGCAGGGCCGCACTCCGGTGTCGCGCGTGATGCTCACCAGGAGGAGCGGATGGCCGTTGCGGCCGCCATTTTACAGCAGCGCAGGCCGGTGTCTTCAGGCCCCGATGTCATAGTGCCGCACCGGGGGTCGGAGGGCACCCACACTCACCCCCAGCAGTCACCAACACTTGTGGACACAATCTGCGATGCCCAAAGTCGGTATGTCGGCTCTTACCGCAGGATACTCGGTGGGGTCGGCGCGGAGATCCCAGCTCATGCGTCTGTCCTCATCGACTCTGAAGCCACGCCCCTCGAATCACCAGAACTAGTGATACTATGATATCTGCTGAAAGGGGAACAAAAACTGTCAGCCAAAAGATCTGCTTCTTCATGAAGTTCTGGATCCCAAAACCCCAGCAAGAACCTAGATAGGAGATAATTTGATGGATGATAGCTTTGAGGAAGAGGTTGATAGAAGCATGACGGCTGGAAAAGGATCATCGCTGGCAGGACAGCAGGACGGAATTCAGGCAGGTTACCCAACTGATAGTGTTGTAGAGGGGTGTGATAGAGTGCTGATAGCACTCTATTTTGTAAGAGTGCACTATACTCATGGTTTAAACGCACTCTCATGTATTCGTATTGTTTGCAGTGTTTTATGATTATTGAGAAGTGTTAGACTTGGCATCCTTGGCGTGGGTCTCCCTTCCATTTTTTAATAATGCCTCCACTGTTGTCGATATGTTTTTGCTGGTCTAGATGCTCATGGGCACTTTGCCAATGCTAATCAGTGCCAAAGTGCAAGTGCTCCCTATGGTAAATTGTGTTGTGAATTAGTGACTCCATGTTTGGCTTATTTGAATTACTGTCAGACCCTAGTACAGTGCACTAAGTGTGCCCAGGGCTTGTAAATCAAATGCTGCTGGTGGGCTTGCAGCACTGGTTGTGCCACCCACAGAAGCAGCTTGTAAAGTGTGTCTCAGGCCTGCCATTGCAGAGCCTGTGTGCAGTCTGTGACTGCCATGTCGACTTGGTAAGTGCACCCACTTACCAGTCCCTAAACCTTCCCTTTTCTTCATATCAGACACCCCTATGGTAGGCCTAAGGGCAGGGTGCATCGTAAGGATAAGGTGGGACATGCCCTGGTGTGTGTGGCATGTCCCAATAGTGAATTACAGCCATTTTCGTTTTTCACTATTATAAGGCTACCTGTTCCCCATAGGCCAGAATGGGCAGTTTGATTATAACATCTTATAATCCTAACTGACTCAGGGAACTAGGTAGAAATTCGAGTTTAGTATGCCTGAACTCAGAATGATAAAATGCATATTTTAGTAAAGTTGATTTTAACATTCTGTGTTTGAAAATACCACTTTTAGAAAGTGGGTATTTTCTTGCCTAACTATCCAGCCTGCCTCTGCTAGCTTGTGTATTGTGTGTCTAGTTTGTGAGTGACAGGGGCTGGGGGTGGCTACAGGAGACAGGGTGAGTCAGCACAGGGCTGAATAGAGAAATCTGCATCCAGAGTGGAGGGAGGAGTTGCATCTGGGTCTGAATAGGGCTGTGCCTGCCTTCCACAATGCTGGCTCCACCTCCTGCCGGGCATCTGAGTACCCTGCCCCACATTCTGAAAGGAAAGAAGGAGTCATGTACACAGAGTGCTCCAAAGCTGCACAGAACTGGTTTAAACTAGGCAAAGGCCTCTCTGCCTTCAGATAACAAAGAGAAACTGTGTATAAAAGAGGGGACCCAGACCCCAAGAAATTAGATCACTTTTGGGAACAAGAAGAAACCTTTGCTGAGGAGCGGAATGAAGAAGAAACTGAGGAGAGACTATCCCTAAGCTGAAGTGCTGCTTGGGGGATTGGCCTGCAGTGGTTTGCCTGACTGCCAAAGAAAGGAGAAAGGAACTTTTGTTTTGCTGTGACTTTCATCAACTTGTGAATGATCTCCAAGGGCTTGAGAGAGAGCTTGCCCCCTGTAACGAATTCCCAGGAACAGTGGACTTCACCATCCTTTGTGAATTGCTGCTGGAAACTCTGTTTCAGTGGCTACAGAGGTAGGGAGCTGTGACTGACTCTAACAATCGGCTCGGTGTCCTGAAGGCACCGCATCGAGCACCGCCCGCATCTTGCAACGCACGGCCTTGTGTTCACCGACTCCGTCTTGAAGCCGTCACCGAGCCGTTGCCTGCACCGTAACCTGTGAGCACCGCACCTCGCAACGCCTCGCTACACCGAATCGAACTGGTCCGACCGACACGGTCACCGCTGCTGACTTCGAGTCCTGTGACCGCACCGGAGTTGGGCACCGCTCGCACGCTTCACGACGCACCGCCCGACTCGCACCGCTGTCCGGACTGATCGACGCCAGCTTCCGAATCCAGCTCCGTCGCCGCACCACAACCTGACTCATTGTCAGTGAAATTGCTCTCCCACCCTAGCAGCTCCACCATTAAGTGAGGTGCCCCTGCACCTGCACTCTTGAGTGTTGGTGATCGAGGCCCTCCTCCACCCGCAGGTTTCCCTGCGCCTCATCCCTATTTGTCCAGTGGACCTCTGTCTCCCTTCTCTCACTCTGCTCCTTCACTCGTTTTTCTACCCTTTCTATCTTTCACCTTTCTGCACCTTTCTGCATCTCTTCTGCCTTATTTCTGCTCATTTTCCCTTTCTCTCGCTCTGCTCCTTCACTCGTTTTCACACGTTTTTCTACCCTTTCTATCTTTCACCTTTCTGCACTTTTCTGCATCTCTGCTCTTTTGTGCCTTATTTCTGCTCATTTTTCCTTTCTCCCCCTCTCCTCCTTCACTCGTTTTCACTCGTTTTTCTACCCTTTCTATCTTTCACCTTTCTGCACTTTTCTGCATCTCTGCTCTTTTGTGCCTTATTTCTGCTTATTTTCCCTTTTTTCTTTATCCCTTCTTTCCTCCCTTTACCTTCCCCCGCCGCTGCTGCCCCCGCGGCCCCTCCCCCCCAGCGCGACCAGCCCAATCCAGCTCCCCTCCCCGCTCCCGCCTCCCAGCTGTCCAGCCCTCCCCGACCCCTACTTAATGGCGGCCACTGCGGGGACAGGCGAGCAAGACCACTGACTCATTGTCAGTGAAATTGCTCTCCCACCCTCGCAGCTCCACCATTAAGTGAGGTGCCCCTGCACGCTTTAGTGTTGGTGATCGAGGCCCTCCTCCACCCGCAGGTTTCCCTGCGCCTCATCCCTGGTGGTCCAGTGGACCTCTGTCTCCTTTCTCTCACTCTGCTCCTTCACTCGTTTTTCTACCCTTTCTATCTTTCACCTTTCTGCACCTTTCTGCATCTCTGCTCTTTTTGTGCCTTATTTCTGCTCATTTTCCCTTTCTCTCGCTCTGCTCCTTCACTCGTTTTCACTCGTTTTTCTACCCTTTCTATCTTTCACCTTTCTGCACTTTTCTGCATCTTTGCTCTTTTGTGCCTTATTTCTGCTCATTTTCCCTTTCTCTCCCTCTGCTCCTTCACTCGTTTTCACTCGTTTTTCTACCCTTTCTATCTTTCACCTTTCTGCACTTTTCTGCATCTCTGCTCTTTTGTGCCTTATTTCTGCTTATTTTCCCTTTTTTCTTTATCCCTTCTTTCCTCCCTTTACCTTCCCCAGCCGCTGCTGCCCCCGCGGCCCCTCCCCCCAGCGCGACCAGCCCAATCCAGCTCCCCTCCCCGCTCCCGCCTCCCAGCTGTCCAGCCCTCCCCGACCCCTACTTAATGGCGGCCACTGCGGGGACAGGCGAGCAAGACCACTGACTCATTGTCAGTGAAATTGCTCTCCCACCCTCGCAGCTCCACCATTAAGTGAGGTGCCCCTGCACTCTTGAGTGTTGGTGATCGAGGCCCTCCTCCACCCGCAGGTTTCCCTGCGCCTCATCCCTGGTGGTCCAGTGGACCTCTGTCTCCTTTCTCTCACTCTGCTCCTTCACTCGTTTTTCTACCCTTTCTATCTTTCACCTTTCTGCACCTTTCTGCATCTCTGCTCTTTTTGTGCCTTATTTCTGCTCATTTTCCCTTTCTCTCGCTCTGCTCCTTCACTCGTTTTCACTCGTTTTTCTACCCTTTCTATCTTTCACCTTTCTGCACTTTTCTGCATCTCTGCTCTTTTGTGCCTTATTTCTGCTCATTTTCCCTTTCTCTCCCTCTGCTCCTTCACTCGTTTTTCTACCCTTTCTATCTTTCACCTTTCTGCACTTTTCTGCATCTCTGCTCTTTTGTGCCTTATTTCTGCTCATTTTCCCTTTCTCTCCCTCTGCTCCTTCACTCGTTTTCACTCGTTTTTCTACCCTTTCTATCTTTCACCTTTCTGCACTTTTCTGCATCTCTGCTCTTTTGTGCCTTATTTCTGCTTATTTTCCCTTTTTTCTTTATCCCTTCTTTCCTCCCTTTACCTTCCCCCGCCGCTGCTGCCCCCGCGGCCCCTCCCCCCCAGCGCGACCAGCCCAATCCAGCTCCCCTCCCCGCTCCCGCCTCCCAGCTGTCCAGCCCTCCCCGACCCCTACTTAATGGCGGCCGCGGGCAGCGGGCGCGCCGCTGGTGCACCGAAGGAGCGTCAAAGGCAAGCACGTCTGCGCCCGTCTGCGACCCGTCCGCGACCAGCACCAGGAACCCTGGAACTCTGCCCCGCCAACGCTACGACCCAGCAGCACTCCACGCACTCAACCCAGGCTGCAACAACAACTGCAAGCTAGCATCACCAGCCGACACCCACGGACCCTTCAGCTGTCACCGCTGCCGGCACACCTGCAGCACCACCAAGAACACGGATCCAGCACAACCCGCCCACAAGAACACAACCGAACCGAAGACCCTGCAATGCATCCTCCTCAACGTCCGATCCCTCCACAAACACGCCACAGAAATCTGGGACCTCCTCGACAGCACCACCCTGGACGTAGCGTTCTTCACCGAAACCTGGATCAACACCACCTCGGGACCGGACATCGCCATCGCCATCCCCCAAGGATACAAGATCTCCAGGAAGGACCGCCCCACCCGCCCAGGAGGAGGAATCGCCATCGTCCACAAATCCAGCCTCCGCCTGAGCACACTCCCTGACGAGTCCACAGAACTGATGGAACACCTTCACTTCAAGATACTGGCCAGCCCCACCGCCACCCTCCGAGGAACCCTCATCTACCGACCCCTGGACCCCGCGGACCCTTCGCCAACTCCATCACGGACATTATCTCCCCGCAGGCCATCGCATCCACCAACTACACCCTGCTGGGAGACCTCAACTTCCACCTCGACAATCAACTGGACCCCAACACCACATGCCTCCTGGACAACCTCCACAACATTGGACTCCGCCAGATCGTGACCGAGCCCACGCACTCAGCAGGACACACCCTCGACCCCCTCTTCACTACAGGAAACTCCATCACCTTCAGCCACACCACCGAACTCCCATGGACCGACCATCGTTGCGTCCACTTCACCTTCAGAACACCCACCATCCACAGACACCAGCACCTGCTTCCACAAAGAAACTGGACCAAAATCACTGACGACCAGCTCACCTCCTCACTCAACAACTCCACCCCAACCATCGCGGAAAACGACGAACCCAACACCGCAGCCCGAACCCTGCATAGATGGATCTCGGACAGCACCAACACCATAGCCCCCCTCAAGAAAAACAACAATACCCGTGCCAAGAAAGCCAGATGGTTTACCACCGAACTTCGAGAGTCCAGGCGCACATGCCGCCGCCTCGAAAAGGCCTGGAGGAACACCAAATCCACAGAAGCCCACAACAACTTCAGAGCCGCCACCAACGCCCACCATCAACTCATCAGAGAAACGAGGAAAAAAGCGATTGAAGACAGAATCTCCACCCACGCGCGCAACAGCAAGGAACTCTTCAGCATCATCAAGGAGTTCGCCCAACCCACCAGCAAGTCTACCGACATCCTTCCCTCACAAGACCTCTGCGACAAACTCAGCACCTTTTTCCACCACAAAATCAAGAGCATCTACGACAACTTCGACGAAGACAACCAACACACTGAACCCTCACCAACCACCCCCGACACCCGGAAACCAGCGATTGATGACTGGACAGCCCTCACCACCGAAGACACACTGAAGACAATGAAGTCAATCCACTCAGGGGCCCCCACGGACCCCTGCCCCCACCACATCTTCAACAGAGCCGCCGACACCATCGCACCCATGCTCCGCCACACCATCAACCGCTCCCTGGCGACCGCCTCGTTCCCCGACGACTGGAAACACGCCGAGGTCAAGCCCCTCCTAAAGAAACCCTCAGCAGACCCCACTGACCTCAAAAACTACAGACCCATCTCCCTGCTCCCGTTCCCAGCAAAAGTCATCAAGAAAGCCATCAACAGCCAACTCGCCACATTCATTGAAGAACACAACATCCTCGACTCCTCCCAATCCGGCTTCAGAAAAAACCACAGTACGGAAACCGCCCTCCTCACCGCAACAGACGACATCCGCACCCTACTGGACAAAGGAGAAACAGTAGCCCTCATCCTCCTCGACCTATCAGCGGCGTTCGACACAGTCTCCCACCGCACCCTAATACGCAGACTCTACGACGCAGGAATCCAGGACAAGGCCCTCGACTGGATCTGCTCCTTCCTCTCCGGCAGGACGCAGCGGGTCAGACTCCCCTTTCCTCTCGGACCCCACACCTACCACCTGCGGAGTCCCCCAGGGCTCCTCCCTCAGCCCGACGCTCTTCAACGTCTACATGGCTCCACTTGCCCCCATCGTCAGAACCTACGGACTCAACATCGTGTCATACGCAGACGACACCCAGCTCATCCTCTCCCTATCCAACGAGCCCAACACCGCCAGACGCAACTTTCGAGAAGGCATGGAAGCCGTTGCCAAATGGATGAAAAACAGCTGCCTACAACTAAACACCAACAAAACAGAAGTACTCATCATGGGCCCAAACCCCGACGCCTGGAGCGACACCTGGTGGCCCCCCGCCCTCGGAAACCCGCCAACCCCCACAGATCACGCACGCAACCTGGGAATCATCCTGGACTCCGAGCTCAAAATGGACCGCCAGATCAACTCTGTCTCGTCTTCCTGCTTCCACACCCTCCGCCTCCTTCGTAAGACCTTCAAATGGATCCCCCTCGAACACCAAAAGACAGTCACTCACGCCCTGGTCACCAGCAGACTCGACTACGGCAACGCACTCTACGCCGGAATAAACAAAAACCTCACCCGCAAGCTACAGAACATCCAGAACACCGCCGCAAGACTGGTCCTCAACCTGCCTAAACACTGCCACATCTCCCAGCACCTGCGCACACTCCACTGGCTCCCCGTCGAGGCGAGAATCACCTTTAAGATGCTCACCCGCGCACACAAGGCCCTCCACGGCACCGGACCAGCATACCTGAACAGCCGACTCAAATTCCACGCACCTCCAAAGGACCCTACGATCAGCCCAGCTCTCCTTCGCCGTGGTCCCCCGCACCAGAAAGACCAGATCGGGAGGCCGCTCCTTCTCCTTCCTCGCGGCCAAAGCATGGAACGCCCTTCCGCTCCACATCAGACAGACAACATCGCTCCCCATCTTCGCAAGAAACCTCAAAACCTGGCTCTTCGACAGACCCCCTCCTTGATGGAATGGAACCTGCACCATCCCCCACCCCTAGCGCCTTGAGACCCTTACGGGTGAGTAGTCGCGCTTTAACAAACTCCTGATTGATTGATTGACAACCTGCCAGCACCGCATCGAAGCACCGTCTCGCCCTGCAATGCACGGCCTTGGTCTCACCGACTCCGTCCTGACGACGTCAACGAGCCGCTGCCTGCACCGCATCGAGGGACAACGCGTCCTGCAACGCTTCCATTTCTGCAACGCGACCGCGACGAACAGCCATCCGGCTCGCACGCCCGTGCTTGCCGCTTCAAGTGAAAGGTACTATGACCGAGTCTGTCTACGCTTGTGTTGACCCGTCTCGACGCTGTCAGCTGGATTTGTTAGACTCTGTTTGTTCTTGACATCTCCGTAGCCGGAGAAGGCTACCGACTCGCACAGAACCTTGCATTAAGCCTTTTTGATAAGAACTAAGCATTCTTGACTGTATTGTGGATTATTTTTGTCGTTTATGGTTTTGTGATAAATCTATATAAAAGATACTTATTTTTATAAATATGCAACCTGTGTGGAGTCCATTTGTAGTGTTGTCATTTGATTACTGTATGTGTTCACAAATGCTTTACACACTGCCTCTGAACTAAGCCTGTCTGCTCGTGCCAAGCTACCAAGAGGGTGAGCAGGGGTTATTTCAGGAGTGCACCTACTTTCCCTGA
Source organism: Calotriton arnoldi (assembly GCA_963921515.1). Lineage (NCBI taxonomy): Eukaryota > Metazoa > Chordata > Amphibia > Caudata > Salamandridae > Calotriton > Calotriton arnoldi. Next base: position 620,722 of record CAWUFW010007457.1, on the reverse strand, counting down.
CTAGACTCAAGGGTCCCTATTTGGACAAAGATACCTACCTCTGCCAACTAGAGACCCCCAAATCTAACATTGGTGGTCAGCGGTGAGGATTCTGGACTTGCATTTGTGACTCATGTACAGTGATTGGTGAACACTACTTAGTGAGTGCAGACCAAAACGCAACCACATACTTTTTTGTAGAATTTTTTCTGGGATTTTCTATTGTTGCAACTGCCAAGTTTAATCACCATGGATAAAGCACCATGGATAAAGCTGTAGCATCTGTTGATTGTGATTGGGAGGAGGAGAAACTAGAGTGCTACACCCTCAAAGAGCTCAAGCAATTCTGCAGGAAGTTCAAAGTCTCCATGACAGGGCTCACCAAGAAGGATGAGCACCAAAAGGTGCTGAGGGCCTGGGTTGAAGCAAGGAGCACCCCTACACCTATGGAGGAGGCTGAGAATGCAGGAGGGCAATTTGAGCTAGGGGAAAGGAGGCCACCTTCCCCTGGGGGTAGCAGTGTTTCTGCCAGAGGTCTGTCTCCAGAGGAGCTGGAAGACAGAGCCAAGAGCAGGATGCATGAGATGGAAATGGCGAAACTTAAATTGAATGGGCAGATGGAGAGTAGAAAATTAGCCATGGAAGAGAAGAGAATGCAGTTTGAGCATGAAAGAAGTTTGAGGGAGTTGGATTTGAAAGCCAGGAGCTTAGAAATTACTCCCTCTGCTGCCTGTGCCTGTTGAAGCTAGGGTGTATATTCCCAAAGATGTGGTGAAGGAGTTTTTTAAACATGATGACATTGGGCAATGGTTCAAAGCCTATGAGGTAGCCATGTCTTCCCACCGGGTCCCTGAGAAGGATTGGGGCGCGGGGTTGTAGGGGCGGTTCCTCAGTGAGGGGCGGGATACCTTCTTGGATTTGCCCTCTGAAGCCTATAATTCATACAGCCACATGAAGGATGCATTAATGTCTAGATATGGTTTGACCCCTGAGCTTTATAGGCAGAGATTCAGGAACTGTAAGAAGATTGAAGGCAGTACCTGGGTTGAATATGTGACTTTCTTTTGCAGAGCCTTGGATGGTTGGGTAAAGGGTAGCAAAGCGACTGATTTTCAGGCGCTCTTTGATTTAATTGCATGGGAGCACTTGTCCAGTAATTGTTTTCCTGAGCTACGCCAGCACCTGATTGATAGTAAGCTGACTAACCCTAGGCAGCTTGCTGAGGAGACGGACCGCTGGGTGAGTACCAGGGTCCACAAGGGTCACGTGGGAGACTCCACCAAGGGTGGGCATGGTCCCCCGCAGAAGAGTGGGGGGGACAAGGGTAAACAGAGGGAGTTCCAGAAAGGGCCCCAAAGTAGATCCCAAGGGAACCAAGGGAAAGGTTCCCAGCCTCCCCCTGATAAGAAGCCAGTGGCCCTGACAGGCCCCCCTGTTCACCAGGGACCACTGGTGTGTTACAAGTGTGGCGCCCCTGGCCACAAGGCAAACAATCCTCGTTGCCCTTTGTTTGGAAAACCAGCACCCTCTGGTGCCGTCCCCCGGCAGTTGGCTAGTGTAGCCCTGGGGGAGGAGTGGGGTGCCCAAGGTGGGGGGATCCCACAGTGTTTTCCCTTGTCTCATTAGGAGACTCTGAGATGGTCCCTAGGACCCAGCTGCCTGAGAACACTAAGAAATACAGGCAGTGGGTGACCATCAATGGCCATAGGGTGGAGGCTCTGAGAGACACAGGAGCCAGTGTGACAGCTGTCAAGTGTCACCTGGTGTCTGAGGAGCAGGTTGTCCCTGATGCATTCTATCCAGTTGTTGCCGCTGACGCACAGAGAGTCACTGCAAGGTGGCTCAGGTTCCCTTTGAGTGGGGGGGTCTCGGGTACTCTTCAAGTAGCTGTGAGGCCAACCATTCCTGTTGACTGTTTGTTAGGGAACGATTTGGAGAGCTCACCTTGGGCTAAGGTGGAGCGGAGTGCTCATTTGGAGATGTTGGGCTTGCCTGATTGGGCATGTGTGACCACCCGGTCAATGACAGCTAGAGGTGTTCAAGAGGACCTGGAGCCTGAGAGGGAGGCCCAGGAACCTGCCGGAGAGAGAAGAGGCAGGGGGCGTGGGAAACCGGCCCCTGAAGTAACCACGGTCCAGGAGGAGGCAGACCCTGAGGGGGATGCCCTGGAGCCTACAGGGGAACAGGTAGCTGAACTGGGGGACCTACCTGAGCTGACCCATTGGCAGCAAGAAGGAGGACACTCCAGGGAGGAGTTCTACGAGGAGCAGAACACGTGCCCTTCTCTCGTGGGTCTGAGGCAACAGGCCACAGACCAGGCAGCAGGTGATCAGTCTGGATCACATTGGATCTACTGGGAGAATGGTCTCCTGTATTCAGAGCCTAAGGTTGCTGAGCCTGGGTCAGCACGTGTGCTGGTGGTACCCCAGCGCTTCAGAGCCTTCCTACTGGGTTTGGCTCATGATGTGCTGTTAGCAGGACATCTGGGGCAGGACAAGACCTTTGAAAGGCTTGTCACCCATTTCTTTTGGCCCCAGATGCGCAAGAGTGCCGCCACTCACTGCAGGAGCTGTCAGACTTGCCAGGCAAGTGGAAAGAGTGGGGGGAAGCAGAAGGCTCCTCTCCAGAAATTCCCTGTGGTCAGCACCCCCTTTGAACGGGTGGGTATTGACATTGTGGGGCCACTGGACCCCAAGACAGCCATGGGCAACAGGTTTATCCTGGTCTTGGTGGACCATGCCACTCGGTACCCTGAAGCCATCCCTCTGAGGACAGTGACGGCCCCGTGGTGGGACGAGCACTGATGGGAATTTTCTCACGTGTGGGGTTCCCTCAAAAGGTGGTGTCTGACAGAGGTACCAACTTCGTGTCCAAGTACATGAAGTCCCTGTGGCAGGAGTGCGGTGTAACTTACAAGTTCACCACTCCTTACCACCCCGAAGGAAATGGGCTGGTTGAGAGATTCAACCGGACCCTCAAGGGCATGATTATGGGTCTGGAAGAACCCATGAGGCGTAAATGGGACGTCCTCTTACCTTGCCTGTTGTTTGCATACCGGGAGGTGCCACAGAAGTCTCTAGGGTTCAGCCCCTTTGAGCTCCTCTATGGACACCCGGTGCAAGGACCTCTGAGTTTGGTCAAGGAAGGCTGGGAGCAATCTCCCAGGAAACCTCCCCAGGATGTATACAGTTACTTGCTGGCCTTCAGGAACCAGACTAGGCATTTCAGAGCACTTGCTGAGGCAAATCTGAAAGCCAGCCAGGAGGAGATGAAACGGTGGTACGACCAGAATGCCACTCTGGTAGAGCTTCAGCCTGGTCAGAAAGTGTGGGTCATGGCCCCAGTGGAGCCTTGTGCGCTCCAGGATAAGTGGACCGGTCCTTTTACGGTTGTGGAGCGCAAGAGTCCAGTTAACTATTTGGTGGACTTGCAGTCTCCCAGGAACCCCTTGCGGGTCCTGCATATGAACCGCCTAAAGCCCCACTTGGAGAGGTCCTAAATGGGCATGCTCTTAGCTGCAGATGATGGGATGGAGGAGGAGACTGAGCCTCTTCCTGACCTCCTGTCAGCCAAAGAGCAAGATGGATCAGTGCAGGGAGTAAACCTCTCTACCTCCCTGACACCTGAGCAGCAAGGTGACTGTCGCCAACTGTTGGGGCAGTTTCCTGACCTGTTCTCCCTGGTTCCCAGTGTCACTAACTGGTGCATCCATGATGTGGACACTGGGGACAGTCTTCCTGTGAAGCACAAGGCTTACAGGGTGACTGACAGGGTAAGAGCTTGCATCAAGGAGGAGGTCTCCAAGATGTTTGCGCTAGGGGTGATTGAGTCCTCTAACAGCCCTTGGGCCAGCACAGTGGTCTTGGTTCCAAAGGCTGCCGCACCTGGTGCCACACCAGAACTCCGGTTCTGTGTGGACTACAGGGGACTCAATTCCGTCACCAGGACTGACGCATACCCCATCCCCAGAGCTGATGAGCTCATAGATCGGTTAGGGGCTGCACGGTACCTCAGCACGTTTGACTTAACGTCTGGGTACTGGCAGATCGCCTTGACTGATGGGGCAAAAGAGAGGTCAGCATTCTCCACACCAGATGGGCACTACCAGTTCCAGGTGATGCCCTTTGGGATGAAGAATGCCCCTGCCACCTTTCAGAGGTTGGTCAACAAGGTGTTGGTTGGGCTGGAAGAGTTCAGTGCCGCCTACCTGGATGACATCGCAGTGTTCAGCGCCAGTTGGGAAGAACATCTGCGCCACCTCTGGGAAGTGTTGATGGCGCTGCGGAGGGCAGGCCTCACGATCAAGGCAAGTAAGTGCCAGATCGGGCAGGGTTCCGTGGTGTACTTGGGACACCAGGTTGGGAGCAGCCAGGTGGCGCCCCTCCAACTGAAAAATGATACCATTCTGGCTTGGGATCCCCCCCAAGACCCAGACAGAGGTGAGAGCCTTCCTAGGACTCACCGGGTATTACAGGAGATTTGTCAAGGGGTATGGCAGCATTGTTGCACCCTTGACAGAGCTGACTTCCAGGAAGCAGCCCAAGAGAGTGATTTGGACTGACACCTGTCAAAAAGCTTTTGACACCTTGAAGACTGCTATGTGCACGGCGCCTGTGCTCCAGGCACCCAACTTCTCTACTGAGTTCATCGTTCAGACAGACGCTTCAGAGCATGGTGTAGGGGCTGTTCTGTCAGAGATAAATGAGGAGGGCCTAGACCAACCTGTAGCCTTCATCAGTAGGAGTTTACTTCCACGGGAACAGAGGTGGAGTGCTATTGAGCGTGAGGCATTTGCTGTGGTCTGGGCACTGAAGAAGCCGAGACCATACCTGTTTGGGACTCACTTCCGGGTTCAGACAGACCACAGGCCCCTCAGATGGTTCATGCAGATGAGGGGTGAGAATCCAAAGCTGTTGAGGTGGTCCATTTCCCTACAGGGGATGGACTTTATGGTGGAACACCGCACTGGTACAGAACACGCCAATGCTGATGGTCTGTCCAGATTTTTCCGCCTTAATGATGAGAACTCCCTAGAGGTAGGATAGTTCTCCCCACATTTCAGCTGGAGGGGACACGTGTTAGATTTGGCATCCTTGGCGTGGGTCTCCCTTCCATTTTTTAATAATGCCTCCACTGTTGTCGATATGTTTTTGCTGGTCTAGATGCTCATGGGCACTTTGCTACTGCTAATCAGTGCCAAAGTGCAAGTGCTCCCTATGGTAAATTGTGTTGTGAATTAGTGACTCCATGTTTGGCTTATTTGAATTACTGTCAGACCCTAGTACAGTTCACTAAGTGTGCCCAGGGCTTGTAAATCAAATGCTGCTGGTGGGCTTGCAGCACTGGTTGTGCCACCCACAGAAGCAGCTTGTAAAGTGTGTCTCAGGCCTGCCATTGCAGAGCCTGTGTGCAGTCTGTGACTGCCATGTCGACTTGGTAAGTGCACCCCTTACCAGTCCCTAAACCTTCCCTTTTCTTCATATCAGACACCCCTATGGTAGGCCTAAGGGCAGGGTGCATTGTAAGGATAAGGTGGGACATGCCCTGGTGTGTGTGGCATGTCCCAATAGTGAATTACAGCCATTTTCGTTTTTCACTATTGCACGGATACCTGTTCCCCATAGGCCAGAATGGGCAGTTTGATTATAACATCTTATAATCCTAACTGACTCAGGGAACTAGGTAGAAATTCGAGTTTAGTATGCCTGAATTCAGAATGATAAAATGCATCTTTTAGTAAAGTTGATTTTAACATTCTGTGTTTGAAAATACCACTTTTAGAAAGTGGGTATTTTCTTGCCTAACTATCCAGCCTGCCTCTGCTAGCTTGTGTATTGTGTGTCTGGTTTGTAAGTGACAGGGGCTGGGGGTGGCTACAGGAGACAGGGTGAGTCAGCACAGGGCTGAATAGAGAAATCTGCATCCAGAGTGGAGGGAGAAGTTGCATCTGGGTCTGAATAGGGCTGTGCCTGCCTTCCACAATGCTGGCTCCACCTCCTGCCGGCCGTCTGAGTACCCTGCCCCACATTCTGAAAGGAAAGAAGGAGTCATGTACACAGAGTGCTCCAAAGCTGCACAGAACTGGTTTAAACTAGGCAAAGGCCTCTCTGCCTTCAGAGAACAAAGAGAAACTGTGTATAAAAGAGGGGACCCAGACCCCAAGAAATTAGATCCCTTTTGGAAACAAGAAGAAACCTTTGCCGAGGAGCCGAACCAAGAAGAAACTGAGGAGAGACTATCCCTAAGCTGAAGTGCTGCTTGGGGGATTGGCCTGCAGTGGTTTGCCTGACTGCCAAAGAAAGGAGAAAGGAACTTTTGTTTTGCTGTGACTTTCATCAACTTGTGAAGGATCTCCAAGGGCTTGAGAGAGAGCTTGCCCCCTGTAACGAAGTCCCAGGAACAGTGGACTTCATCATCCTTTGTGAATTGCTGCTGGAAACTCTGTTTCAGTGGCTACAGAGGTAGGGAGCTGTGACCGACTCTAACGACCGGCTCGGTGTCCTGAAGGCACCGCATCGAGCACCGCCTGCATCTTGCAACGCACTGCCTTGTGCTCACCGACTCCGTCTTGACGGCATCACCGAGCCGTTGCCTGCACCGTAACCTGTGAGCACCGCACCTCGCAACGCCTCGCTACACCGAATCGAACTGGTCCGACCGACACGGTCACCGCTGCTGACTTCGAGTCCTGTGACCGCACCGGAGTTGGGCACCGCTCGCACGCTTCGCCACGCACCGCCCGACTCGCACCGCTGTCCGGACTGATCGATGCCAGCTCCCGAATCCCGCTCCGTCGCTGCACGCAACCTGCCAGTACCGCATCAAAGCACCGTCTCGCCCTGCAACGCACGGCCTTGGTCTCACCGACTCCGTCCTGACGACGTCAACGAGCCGCTGCCTGCACCGCATCGAGGGACAACGCGTCCTGCAACGCTTCCATTTCTGCAACGCGACCACGATGAACAGCCATCTGGCTCGCACGCCCGTGCCTGCCGCTTCAAGTAAAAGGTACTGTGACCGAGTCTGTCTACGCTTGTGTTGACCCGTCTTGACGCGGTCAGCTGGATTTGTTAGACTCTGGTTGTTCTTGACATCGCAGTAGCCGGAGAAGGCTACCGACTCGCACAGAACCTTGCATTAAGCCTTTTTGATCAGAACTAAGCATTCTTGACAGTATTGTGGATTATTTTTGTCGTTTATGGTCTTGTGATAAATCTATATAAAAGATACTTATTTTTATAAATATACAACCTGTGTGGTGTCCATTTGTAGTGTTGTCATTTGATTACTGTATGTGTTCACAAATGCTTTACACACTGCCTCTGAACTAAGCCTGTCTGCTCGTGCCAAGCTACCAAGAGGGTGAGCAGGGGTTATTTCAGGAGTGTACCTACTTTCCCTGACTAGACTCAAGGGTCCCTATTTGGACAAAGGTACCTACCTCTGCCAACTAGAGACCCCAAATCTAACAAGAAGCATTTATTCGAATCATTTGAGGATGAAAACTAGTGAACGCATTTAAGTAGGACTTCGTATGTATTATGATCCCTTCATGCATAATGTGCAGGACGATATTATTCTACACACCATAATTGTGATTAGTTTAAGTTGCCTGAATTATAGGCCTAAATCATAAGTTTAATTTCTCCTTGCTCTTGAGAAATAAATAATTAAAGGTTGTTGTGTTCGAAACTAGAATGTTCTCATCCTACTGCAGGTGAAAGAATACACATCGTTATTTTCGGAGTTAAGGAGAGACCCGGAATGTCATTGAAGATGGCTGGGAAGCGAGAAGGGAGGACGCCTTTCGTATCTGGTCTGTCTGAAAGCCAAGGCCACTGGAAAGAAGATATCACAAATTAAATGTTATCATGAAAGCCTACTGCGTAGAGGTGCACTGGAAAGTTTTAAGAAGAATGACGCATTGTGGGTCGAATCCCATCTTTTTGTATGATGCGCAGGGATGGTTAGATCAGACTTCTGCTAGCTTTCGGAGGAAAAGGAGCATCTTAGAGCAAGCTCCATAGCCTTAAGCTAAAACAACCCATTTTGACGTAAGTACTTCTTAGGAAGTCAACACGTGCTTACACCTTTGGGGAATGATAGAAGGGAGATAGGAAGGGCCCTCATGTAGAGCAGTGTAGGGAAAGATTTTGATTTCTCCCAATGAGCCGAGAACTGAATATCTCACCTATCCTGTGTTGCGTTGTGATTTTGGAATTTATAATCATCTGTCTTTTGGGCAGAATTACTTATATTCGTAAACTTGGCTCTGTATTGATTTTTCTGTACCTCTATACTTTGATATTGAGATGTATTTACATCCAATTGTTTTTGGCCCTATAATAAATATTCAAACTGCAATTCGGAGTTGGTGGTCTTTTCAGGCATGACTACTTCTCTAATGTACTTCTGAATTGTTTCCTCCCCTCAACCACTTTTAGTAGATAAATAAAAGATCGATCGCTTACGCTATACTTAGTAGGGAACATCAGGTGTGCAATTTAGCGTAATAAGGTGAATAAGTCCAAACCCCATCACTTACCATTGCAATGGGATCTCTGAATTTGAGAGAGGGAGCCCATCAATACAATTTGAGAACTGATACAATCCCATCCAAGAAGTACAAAGACTTTTTGATTTAGTAACGGCTCTGTTTTGTGTTTTGGTGTTTTTGTTGGTTCATATAGTTTTTCTTATTTGAGGATGAATGTGGTGGTGAACGTTTTCCACACGTGGAGTGAAGAGTGTTTAGCGAGGATGAACCCACAGGATGGAGTGATAGTACTCTTCACAGGGACGCCACTTAAATAATAAAAGTGCACTGTAGTCCTGCACAGGGGCAGAGCCAGTTATAGCATATACCAAGTCTGCATGTGTTCTTTGCGGTGCTCCATGGCCTGAGCCACAACACCAAACTGGTTAACCCAGTGCTGCTCTCATGAGAGAGTTTATCTTTCTCTGTGCATGTTGAGCCTGGGCTCTGGTAAAATCTTAAGGCTGGTGCAGCACTCAAACTGTGCTGCTGGCTTACGCAGACAGAGACAGAACTGTACTGGGGCTGGAACTGGTGGACAGAATGTGCCATATGGTGAGGATTGGAATTAGAGCTTGTTTTATTTATATTTATATTTTTATGTGGAACTGGATCCAAGTGGGAAGTCAAGGCTGAGAATGGAGGGTGCACCTTCAATATGAAAGTGAAAAAGTAATTGCAAAGTAAATAACACAGCCGGCCTTCGCTCACCAATGAGTGACCTCTCCGTGACCTGGCCTGGTTCATATTGACTAAATTGCCCGAGGTAGCAACACAAAACACTTTGACTTCTTTGTTTGCTATACATGACAGAGGTGCCTGCAGTCACTCACTAACCATATCGGAGCACGGGAGACATGGGCACAGGGGCACATGATAACGGGGACACAGGAGGCAGTGGACACAGGAGTAGGTAAGTCTCTCTGCTGTACTGGAGAATGGAAGCAACAGGTAAGATGGGGCAGGGGATGTGTGCACAGGAGCAGGAAGAAGGAGATTTCGGACAAATGAGACAATGGCAAGAGACAGGAGATGGTGACAGAGGAACACGTGGCTCTGTCTACTGTACGCATTAATGCAAAGACAGAGATATGTAGACACGGACAGGTGATGAGAGAACTGGGACAGGAAATGGGGACACGGAAACAGGTGATGGGGACATGAACTAGGTCCTGGAGGCAGGTGATGGGGCACATGGACAGGAGATGGTAGCACAGAGAAAGTAAATAAGGACACAGGGGCATGTGATGGGGACACAGGGACAGGAGATGGGGACGCAGGGACAAGGAGTAGAAGGAAGAAGATGGGGACACAGGGATAGTAGATGGGGAAACAGGGACTGGAGATGGGGACACAGGGACAAAAGACTGGGTAACAGGGACATGAGATAGGGCCACAGAGGCAGGAGATGTGGGCACAGGAACAAGTGGCTCTGTCTGCTGCAGCCAAGATTTCAAAGTCAAATATATGGAGGTAGGGACAGGAGATGGGAGCACAGGGTTTGGAGATGGATTCACAGGGACATAAGATCGGTGCACTGGGACAGGAGATGGGGGAAGAGGGACAGGATATAAGGCCACAAGCATAGGAGATTGAGGGGTTTTCATTACAATTCTCCAAAGTGTAGACTTGATATTCTTGCCTGTTCCAAATCAAAGGTTCTCACCAATTAAATTTATTAAGGTTACTCAATGTTAATGAATGAGAGAGATAGGCTTTACTGTAGTCAAAAATGAAATTAGGAGTTTGTCACTACCAGGACATAGATAATGTACAACCACATGTCCTACAATGCACCCTCCCCCTTGGACTGTTTAGGGTCTACACTAGGGGTGACTTACATGTTCTGAAAAGGAAGGTTTCGGCCTGGCAAAATGTTTATTTTGAGCGGTTCAGAGGGCAGTTTGAAATTGGACTATAGGCTACAGTGGCCGGCATGAGACATGTTTAGAGTGCTACTTCAGTGGATGGCATGATAAGTGCTGTAGGCCCAAAAGTAGCATTTAAATTACAGGCCCTGGATACCTGTGGTACACTACACTAGGGACTTACAAGTAAATTAAATGTGACAATTGGATGTAAGCCAATTTTGCCATGTTTATGGGAGACAGCACAAACATGTTAGCAGTGGTAAAGTCTGCAGGGTCCTAAGGCCAACAAAAATAATTCAGCAAACCAGCAGCAGCGTCGGCAGAAAGTTTGTGGGGAAACTACGCAAAAGGTAGCAGGTCTAACAACCTCCAGCCATGTGCATGAGTTGACATACCCCCTTCCCACTAAAGATCACACCTGACTTCTATTACTTTAATCTACCACATGGAAACCAGACTAAATACATGCAATGTTGTCCTTAAGAGCACAAGACGAATCCAAATAACCACAGGGAAAACCATCCACTAACCTAGGATTCCAGAGCAGCATGCTGCCTGGTGTAAAGTGCTTTAACTCCTTGTCAAGAGTAGTAACTGCTCTAAAAATGCAATGACAATACAATAACCCTCTTGTTCCACACTAATACTAATAGCATTACATGCAGAGGTTGGGTAGTTGATGGTGTGCCATACTGGCTACATAGTAATTCCCATGTACTGCTTGACACTCTTACACCCACATAAGACAAAACTGCTACAGGTCATGTCCATCGCGCAGTAGGTTACCAGTCAACAGCGTTAAACCCCCCATCTCCATCCGAACAGGCATAGAGTAACTGATAGAGATCTTTCACCTGCCACTGACGAGGAAAAGACTTTAGTTTCATTCAACGCTGCAGGTCCGGACCAGCTACATAATACGACCACTTCATGACATCTCACAATGACAATCAGATATTGGATGATATTAACAAAGATTATCCCATCAGATCTCACACCATTTTTCTCTCCAACTTAAGCCTACTCTGGACCATAAACTTTAAACACAATAGTTCACAATGTACAACCCAGAAGTAACCATCTAAGTAAACAATGATCAGAAGGAACACTTTAAAAGGACCTGCAGAGCTACTCGAAGCTTCCAGCTTAATGAAAACCATACTCTGTGCGCCTTTCTCTCACACTTCTTCATCCATCACACTGCTAAGAGGTGCGTCCTATAAAATGATAACCACACCTCCGTGGTCATGATGCATAACATGGAAACTCGACGCACATAGGATCAAAACAAACACAAAACACTTCCGAGAACACACCCTACCTGGTGTAGTGTGCTACGCATGTAGTAAAGCGCTTCAGCGCCCCACAAAAGGATAATAAGTACTATGTAAATGTTGCAATACAATAGAACATTCAACTCACAAAGCGTAAAACTACTGAAGACTGCATTAACAGGCGCAACTGGTCACAAATGTTACTGGTCACAAGTGCCCAAGCTCATGAGTGCCAGTGCTCACAAGTACAATGATAACCGTGCTGTGGCTCTTACAGTTGATAAAAAAATATGGGCCAACCCAGAAAAATGTTAGCATCAATGGCGTCACAACCGTAAGTAGTCTCGTGGCTAGGATAGTGGCCACTATCTTGGTCTCAATGTTCAATAGTTAGATCAGATGAGAAGATGGAAAGTTGGTCTCAGGCTTGCCTTTTTTATGTATCACTACAATCGTAGCACATTGCAGATCTTTCGGAATATGATCAATAAATGTGGCCCCAGTATTACAGTGTAGTGCTTAAACAACTCATCCGGGAGACCATTGGAACCAGGGGTCTTAGCTGACTTTCATTTGACTATTTCCGCCTGTACCACAGGAGGGTGATGTCTTCCTCCAGTGTCGCTCAGCCACCGTATCCAGGTACTTCAGGATGCGCTGGGCATCAGACAATGGGTGCGTCTTATAGAACGCCCCATGATACAGGGCAAATTCCTCTGCTATGTTCCTATCTGTGGTATGTGTCATCCCAGATTGATCAATGATGCACCTCACCCAGCAAGCCTCCACGTCTCTCCTGCTTAGCCATGCCAGCAACTTGCCTGCTGTATCCCCATTGTCATAGAGGCAGTGGTGTATGGCTAACATGTGGTTTTGGGCCTCTATCAGTGCCAGGTTGTGATCTTCTGTGTGTAGAACCTCAATTCTTCTAAGGACCTGCGGGTCCGCAACAGCCCCAGGTGACCCCTCTAGTTCTAGGAGCCGGCACTCTATCTCTTCTCTCTTGTGCCATTTTTTCATGCAACTACATATTGTGCCCTATCTCTAAGGACCACTTTGTATGCCTCCAAGAGTACTATTACTGAGTCCACTGGGTCCTTGTTTTCAGTAAAGTAAAGTTCTGTATCTATTTGGAGCTCCCCGGCCACTTCCATGTCCCGTAGCTCACAGGCACTGAGTTTCCATCCTGTGCTTCCTGGTGGCCACCTCTCGCCAACTGAGCTCCAGAGTGGGGGGGAGATCCGACAGTCCCCTTGCCAGATATTCTTACCTATCTATCACTGCTATCTCACCCGCCGGGGCAAAGTCATAATCCATCCTAGAGAAAACTCAGTGTATTCCTGAAAAGTAGGCGAAACCCCTACCCTCTAAGTGGAAGCGCCTCTGGAGGCCCGAAAGACCCATATTGCCTCAGCAAACTGCGCCAGGGGAGTGTCTCTCATAGGAACCGCTGCAGACCCAGGGCGGTCCCAGTAAGGGGCCATAACGTCATTGAAGTCCAAAACTATGATGTGGAAAGAGGAGTCAGATTCAATGAGTATAGCGGCTACGTACTCAAGTGTGGGTACCTGTAGCCGGGGGGGGCATATATATACTTACCATGGTGATATCCGTTCTTCCCTATATCCCCTGAACTCCACCATACCTCCCACTCTGGTCCACCCAAGTCAGAGTCACCCGAAAGGGAGGGTTATTTTTTATCAGTATGGCCACTCCCCTGGAGCCAAAGGTGAACCCCGCATGTGCCAAGGTGGTGTATGCTCCCCTACCCAGGAAGCAACACTGTGTGCCCCTCAAGTAGGTTTCCTGAAGAAAAATTATGTCAGTCCGTAGGCTACGCATGTATTGTGCCACCAGACCCTGCTTTACCTTGCTCCCTAGCTGATTGACGTTCCAAGTCCTTTTTTGAGTACTGTTATGATCTCAGCCTGCAGCTTTAGGGATCCTGCTGTTGCTCTCCTTATGAGTCAACACCGACGATGTCCCCTTAGGCTCTGTGGTAAGTGTGTCATGGATCATGAGATTCAACCAAACATTGGTGGCATTGCCCGTTCTCATGGTATCCACAATAAGTGCCTTGTTTCTGTGTTATTTTCCTTTGCTTTTAGTCTTTATTGTTTTCAGGTATGGTTTATGCCCATAATTTACACAAAAGAGGAGTGGTGAGGGTAACGGACTCACCTACTCCAGACCCCCAGAAAATACTTTAATACACCTGAAGGAGTAGGGAGCGACCGAAGTGTCTAAAATTCATGGTGGCATCTGCTGTGTGTCTTAATTCTGCCCTCACTCACACAATTGTGTGACATGCTTCATCATAGGGCTGCTACCAAACACCCCCGCGCAGCCAACACCTGGGGTGGAGCAAAAGGATAGGGGAAGACAAACACAACATAAAAGAAAAACAATAATGTCTAAAGTGACTGGGTCACCGGAAGTGAAAGTGCAGTGTAGATTAAAACTAGCTCGGAGGTGTCACTGTGCCTATACTTTATTCCTGGACCCTCCGGCCATGATTAAAAACATGAAGGATGGTGGTGATTGGGAGATGTAATGTGCTCCTTACACCCCTCCTTACTGCCAGTTCGTCAACATGTTTCGGCCGTGTGTTTGTGCCCCTCGTTCGGGGTTACGTCGGCCTTCCTTAGGCACAGCGACACCTCCGAGCTAGTTTTAAGGGAGGGGCTCGGGTATAAAACGGGCCCACCCTTCACAGCACGCATGCAATTCTTTACTTTTCAGCAAATGCGGTTGCTGGCGTATCCCAGCTCCCACGTTCATCTAGAGTGTGGCCAGATCTTCTTGGAGTGCAATAGGCAAACTCGGAAGAACAAAGTCGCCTGGACAGCAGCGTTCCATTCTGTTTCCTCTAGAGATTGGTCGCATCTTAAAGGAGTAAGAGCGCGTTGCTATATTTGTGTGCTTTCCTCAAATGTGATAAGCAACATTTGCACTGTGGAAGCTTTGGCCACAATATAGCTCTTGCTCTGATGTGTTAGTTGACATTTGTATCATGGAACTTTTGGGCACAATATAGCACTTTGCTCTGATGTGTTAATTGACATTTGTATCATGGAAGTTTTGGGCACAATATAGCACTTTGCTCTGATGTGTTAATTGACATTTGCACCGTTGAAGTTTGGGGCACATTATAACTCTTGGACACAGCAAAATGTATTTACGTTGCGAGGCAGATCCCACACATTCATGAATCATTAAAGACTCACTTTGGAACTGTGGATTACTCATTGAGACCTAGTAATCATCATACTCAGGAAGCAGAAGCATTTTTACCTCAGCTGAAGACTTCCCTGTTTTACAGACTTATCTACAAGTACAGCTCAAGACAGCCAAAGAGCGAGACCTGGTAGGTGTTTTGTGCAGTTCATTTTAGACCTATGATGTTAAGTAGCATAGCTATAATGACATAGCACTTATTTATATACTATGTTTATCATTGTTCTGTTTTTACTTTGTAGAATACTTAAAGCATCATCTATTATCCAAGACACAAAACATAGGTGTTGTACAGGAAAGAACTAGTTCAGACTTACCAGTTTATTGTTTTCTCTTTCAGGTCTCCCTCCCCGCATTCTTTTCCCAACACCCTTTGCCTCGCCTGGCCACTCCAATAGTATGTGCCATTATGGCATTCAGACTTGGTGGATCTTTGAGGTGGAATGTTTTGTCGACTAACAAGTCCTGAGGAATTACTGTGTGACAGTACTTCACATTGTCTAGCACACTAGTCAGTGCCATTGATGTAAGTATTTAATTATAGCCAAGTGTCTGCCCATCTCTAACTTAGTGGTGATGTCCACATTTGTCTTTCCCTCCTCTAAGAACTGTAAACCACACTCAGAACACCCAACTCATACTCCTTCCTCACCTTCACCATTTGCTGCGAGTGTACAACATCGTAATAAAATATAGAGCCACAAGCAAGCGAGGTCAGAGAGGCCTGTAGCCCATCCCACCCACCCTCCCAAACCCAACTACTACTTGAACTACTGTAAAATAACACCCCGGGTAGGAATCACAGGAGACTCACCTGCACTGTACCATACAGCACTGGGGGAGATGTGAGAAATGACTACTAAGAGTAGTGTTAAATTGTCCTTACAGTTCTGCTACCTGAACCCATCTAAAAGCTTCTGACATTTAGGAGTGAGCTGGGTTGTCAGACAGTCTGCCACCTGTTTCAGAATAAGCTGTGGCAGCATACAAGTCTGTTCCCCTCCATACTTTTTGTATGACGGGTTGCCGTCGGAGTCAGCCAAATGAGACCAGCGCACCTGCTGTGGGGCACCTCCATCAGAGTCTGTAGATCCTTTACCTTAATCTTGAGTGTCCCCCTCGCATTATTCCCACCCTGGGCCCCCTCCTCGTTTCACTAAATTCTAAAGTTTGGGTCAGGCTCCCAGTTCTGTCTAAGGTGTGGTCACCAGGGACACCTCTCCGGGTCTCTCAAGCAGGAGCCTGTTCCTCCAGTCAATGCTATGCCTCCTCTGGTGTTTAGAAGATGAAGGTCTTGTCCCGAAATATCACTTTCAAATTTGCTGGGAGCAATAGCATGTTTGTAACTGGAGTGCATGTAGCTTGCCTTTAATTGCATCACAAGTTCTAATCTGTTTCTGCACCTCTCTAGAGTAGTCCGGGAATATCATGATTGTGGAAGAATCATAGCAGATAGTTCCCTTCTGTCTAGATTCCTTGAAGATCATGACACAGTCTTGAATTCAGAAAGCGTGTGATGACTGCTCGCGGGGGTACACCAGGTGGGGGCCTCACACTGATTGCTCTATGTGCTCATTCAATGACAAAGCAAGTGGAGAATTTATCTGTGAAAAAGGTGGCACAGTGCCACTAGTCCAGGAAGTCCACCATGTTGCCTTTTTCCACCCTCTAGGGGAATCCCACAAACCGCAGATTGATTCTCCTTGCTCTATTTTCTGCATCCTCCACGCGCCGGGCAAGATCCTTCTAAATCGCCTTGACTTCAGAGACTCCTTGTTTAAGGGTATGGACCATGTCTTCAAGTTCAGATATTCTACCCTCGGCTATTGTCACTCGCACCACTACATTGCGCAAATCCTGTCTCAGTAGATAGAACTTGAATTGCACCTCTCTGATTCTTGATTCTAGAGTCACTCTAGAGGTTTGGATCACCTCGAGCAACACAGCATTGTCAGGCAGCTCATGGAGGTCACTGAGCCCCTTGGGCGGGGTCAATGGGCCCCTTGGACTGGGGTCCCACAGTTTTCATATATCGGTCGATTTTGCCCTGTCAGAGCGGTTTCAGGTCTTTGCCTTTAGCCATGAGTGATGACCAGAAGAAGGGCGAGGGGACTCAAGCTCACAAGGTTAATCAGTGAAAAGTGTATTGGTTCACCAGTAAACAATATCAAGGGAGTGCCCAGGAGACCAGGAACCTCAAATATAGCAGGCACAAAGTTACTTTCTGCAGTCCAGGACAGGAAGGGGGCAACAGCGTGCCAAATCTAACTCACCACAGCATTTTTCACTCAATCTCAGTTTTCTTCCTCCACTGTTGGCACAGACGCCAACACGCACTGGTAGGCCTGATCCCTCTCCAGTAAATACCAGGCAGGAGGGGAGATGGGGGGCCAGAATCAGGCACCCCCTCATCTGCCTTTGAAAGCTATGTCCTGCTGCAGTCTTTTATGACTGCTGCACCTCCCTCACCCAGAGAGAACCTCTCCTCAGTGGCCCCCTCATAGTTACATAGCACTCTGTCAGGCTGCGTTTACTGCTGGCTCCTACTGGCTCTGCAGGGCCTTCACGGCGACTCCTCGCAGCCCAACGAAGGACAGCCTTCAGTCACCGGCCACCACTTGGGTTCGGGCGTGGCCCCACTTAGCCTCTGGGCCCTGCATCAGCCACCGTAGAGATAGCCCCATCACCACCACCACACATTGTAGGGTCCATTTCTCCCAGCGCCATCTTGTGTTCACAGTCAGACTCCGACAGACGATATCAGCCTGACCCAACACCCAGAAAACAGCCATCAGCTGTCTGCTCTGAGTGTCAGGATCCAACAGTTGCTTTGCGCAGCCCCGATAAGTTTTGGGGCAAGATGGACTCCAGGCAAGGGGCAACAGGAACAATGAAGCATCAATGTAGCCGGACGGAGCTCTAAGTGGCTACGTCTAGCCTGCTACCTTGCCGGCCACGCCCTCTCCAGTTGGCAATTTGAATCAAGTAGGCAGTGAACATGATCGGGCAATGGGTGTCTTGTCCGTAAGGGAGAAAATGAGTTGCATGCCAATGGCGTAGGAAAGGATGTTGATATTGTAAAAGTGTATGATGCTGGCTAGAGGGATCATGTATGTGCTGAAGCTAGTCTGGCTCAGGGTGGATCCATGCAGAACACCACAGATCAGTTCACGGGCATCCAACATGTACGGTGCCAGGCCGACTGACTGGCTCCTTCCAGTCAGGAAAGAGAAGATAAAATGGAGTGCATGTCCTTGGATTCCAATATTGTGTAGACGTTGCAACCAGACTGAATTTGTTGTTGAGGAGTAGGTCTAATGATCACATCAACATCCTTTTAATTTAATCTTCTACAAATAAACTGAAGTAAATGCATGAAGTGGTTTACTGCGAGCACAAGACTAATTGCGTTGCTGTATTCAGAGAGATATCTGTTGATGATTTCTCTGAGACCTTGGCTTGGAATGGTAGCTGGGAGATTGGTCTATAGATGGTGAAAGTTGAAGAGTCTGCAGAGGGTTTCTTGAGCAATGGGAGGAAAGTTACAAGTTTTCAAGTGCCTGTGACAGTCATGGAAGAGATGGAGGCATATAGAATGGGTATGAGCACGGTGCTGATGGGTTGCAGTCTATTGGAGTACGCATGGTGGTGGAGGGGGCCGATGGGGTCCCTGAGTGGATGGACTTCATGGTAGCTGTGGTTTCTTCTGGGGTGATGACGGGAAATGTGGTTAGCATTGGTTCTCTGGATAAGATCAGCAGGTGATTGGTGAGGTCTTTTTGAGTGATTTCGTAGTTGAATTGAGAGGGATAGTTGCAGAAGTCTTGCAAAGGAGTGATCGAGTTGGAGGAGCCCTTCAGTGAGGTGAAATACTTCACAATGGCAAGAGGGGGACAGGAAGTCGTCATGGAACATGATGAAATTCTAGAAATTATTGATGGTTTGGGGAGACTGT
The DNA here is from genome assembly GCA_963921515.1 of Calotriton arnoldi. Lineage (NCBI taxonomy): Eukaryota > Metazoa > Chordata > Amphibia > Caudata > Salamandridae > Calotriton > Calotriton arnoldi. The sequence continues at coordinate 601,870 of CAWUFW010007457.1, read as the reverse complement.
TGCTGTGTTCGGCTTGGTGGCCACTGAGAGTGGAGTTTCTGTCCTTGTCAGTGATATTATTCCATTTACAAATGGGACTTTTTACTCATTAGGTGAGGCCCAGTCTTCCAAGGTCTTCAATGAGTGCTTTTGAGTTGAGGTCGGCATGTTCTTTCAGACAGAAGTTCAGGTCTCTGAGAAGGATGTAATTGCTAGCATCAAGGGAGAGTGGTGTGACAAAGCCCTTGAGGGTGTGGGTGTGTTTGGTGAGAATTGCCTATAGATGAAAAATGCTGCATAGGGTAAAGTTGGCTGTGGCATGGAGCTTGAAAGATATGTGTTCCATGTTGGAGGATGATGTGTATATTGCGGTGGTGCAACTGATGTCGTTCTTGTGGATGATAGTGATTCCTCCTTCATGCTTGTGAAGTCTATCTTGCCTGCTGATCTTGCATCGGGGGATGGCTGTGCAGATATTAGATGCCGATATAGGGGTATGACAGGTTTTCATGAGGAAATGCAGATCCGGAGCGCTGTCGTGTAGCAGGCCCCACATCTCTGTGGTGTATTAGGTGAGTGAAGGGATGTGAGGAGCATGCATGTGAGTGAGGGGTGTTGTGCGGGTGGTTGCAGGACTGTGAGTGCAAGAGTGGGATATTGGTGCTATCAGCGTGGGTGCAGTGAGTTGTGGGTGTGAATAAGTGCATGAAAAGGTGCAGGAAGCACCGGAGAGTGATCTCTCAATGTGTGGTACGGCAAGGCAGTTGTGTGTAGAATGGAGGCTGGGCTGGAGATCTTGGAAGGTCACAGCTGGGAAGCAGGGCGAAGGGAGAGGACAGGTTTCTGTTGATGCACGTGATCTACGTACAGACTGGCTTCCCTTTGGTGCACCTGTGGCGCATCCACACTGCAGCCACCATTAAACAGGTCCACCATTAAGCAGGGGAGAGGAATGATTTCACATCTTGTGCAGATGGACAATGGGAAATTCAGTGGTGTCAATTCCTATGCAGATTGCTTGTCTTCTTCTTTTAAAGAAAGATTTGGTGGGGAACCAGTGATGTAATTTCCTGTGTAGATGGAGGATGAGAAATCCAGTGATGTCACTTCCTGTGCAGATGGATGATAGGAATCCAGTGATGCTACTTCCTGTGCAGATGGATGATGGGAATCCAGTGATGTCTCTTCCTGTACAGCTGGTGAGTTCAGTGATGTCGCAATGTTGGGGACCAAATCCGAGGCCCAGTGAGGTGCAACCTAACAATGCTTAATCTCCTCTAGCTGATATTTCATCCAACTAATCATTTACATAGACTCACATAGCCCCACTAATGATGACATCTACCTCATTTTAATTTAATCTACAACAAAGAAACTGGAGTAAATGCATGACATAATTTACTGGGAGCACAAGCCTAGCTCTGATCACCAACAATAGTGACTAGTGGATTAACCACTATTCTTGGCTTCTGGAGTAGCGTGTTACTTGTCATAAAAGCTTCAATGCCTCATCAGTAGTAGTAAGTGCTATATAAAGGTAATTACAAAACAGTCTAGGCTAAACGTGCCCTGTTGCTTTGGGGAGGCTCTACTGATATTTTCCAGTGATATCACCACATGTCACAATGAGATGCAGACATCAGTGAGCTGTGTGGAGAGGTACACGAGGAAGGGTGGATGATGAGCTATATATCTTCAGGCCTTAAGTGAGACATTATTAGGGACAAGAGTTGGAGCATCATCAGGTGGGTTCAAGTCTGTGGAAAGAGAGCTCTGTCATGGGATGGAGGAGCTATTCTGTGCTTGGAAGAACTATGATCTGTATGATTGAGCTGTGCTGTGTAAGGGGTAGCTCTTCTGGTACCAATCACAAGATGGAAAGTAAGGCTAC